>CAMZMU010000116.1:31696042-31760765 GCA_947311845.1 Poa pratensis | reverse complement strand
GCGACCAAGTGCTTCTTTGAAGTCTCGCCTGGCGAGGCCCATGACGAAAGCATCCATGGCCATATCTTCTGAGACTACTCCAACTGAGTTACGTATCTCAGTCCATCGTATGATGTATGACCTCAATGTTTCGTCTGATCGTTGAACGCAGACTCGCAGCTCCTCGAATGTTTTTGGGCGCTCACATAGAGGCTCGAAGTTTTTGATGAAGTCCGTGCGAAAGTGATCCCACGAGTCGTACGTTGATGGAGGTAGGGCCTTGAGCCAGTCGCGGGCTGTGCCTTTGAGCATGAGTCGTATGTATTGCATGGCTGTGGTGTTTGTCCTCGCTGGCACGCGACAGCCAGCCTGTAATCTTCCAGCCACCCGAAGGTTCCTGTCGACCGGTGTACTTGGGCTGTTCAGATGTAAGTTTGAACCCTTTGGGCATCCGTGTCTCGCGGACGCGTCGAGTGAAGCACAGAGCTCCATGTGGCTCAGGCTCTCGATCAGAGTATGAGTCGCTACTGTAAGATCTGCATGATCTGCTCCTGGACCTGCGCCTACGCGAGCCGCTTCTTTCCTGCGAGTGGTGGCGACGACCACTGCGATTGTGCTCATCACGACGCGTGTCCATTATGGCACGATCTCGACTCCCTCCTGGAGTGTTTGGGATTTGGCGTATGGCCTTCGCAGCTAAGGCGAGTGATTTGATCTCTTGGCGGTGTAGTTTTGCATTGGGGTCATCCGCTGGGGGCTTGATTGCCTCCAGGTATGCTGCAGCGGTAAAGAGAGCACCCGCAGCTATTTTGGGTACTGGCACTCCCTCCTCATCGTATGTCATAAAAGAGTTGCCTAAGTTGCGGGTGAGTGCCGCCCTTTCGTCTGGCGAGAGGTGTGACAGACTTGATCTGGGTCTTGTGTCTGCTCGCCCGGTGGAGCTCAGGGAGAGCTGTCTCCTTCGCGCACTCGACAAGCTAGCTTGTTTTTTGCGTTCTTCGAGTGTTGCTCTGACCTGCCGCAGTCGAAGTGATTCCTGCCAGTTGAAGTACTGGAAGGTAAACATCTCCTCTTGTGTTGCGTCTGCTGGCATCATTGTGCACTCCTTGATAACTTTATCTGCTTTTGCTGCCATCTCAGCAGTGATTGTGAGAGTTGTGACTCCATCCGGCATAGTAACTGTGCAAAGGAATTCTGTAGGCCTGCGGCTGGCCGCAGCATCTGATGATTCTGCGGCGATGGCAACGTAGACTTGCTGGGGTATGATGACCCACAAGTATAGGGGATCGCAACAGTCTTCGAGGGAAGTAAAACCCAAATTTATTGATTCGACACAAGGGGAGCCAAAGAATATTTATAAGCCTTGACAGATGATTTGTCAGTTCAGCTGCACCTGGAAGTAGACTTGCTCGACACAGTTTATCAGTAGCAACAGTTTTATGACAGTAGCAGTAGTGAAATAATAGCAGCAGTAAAATAAAGACAGCAGTAATAATTGCAGTAGACAGCAGGATTAAAATACTGTAGGCATAGGGATGGATGAACGGGCGCTGCATGGATGAGATAATTCATGAAATAGTCATACATAGGGCAATTGCAGATAAATAATAATAAGGTATCCAAGTAATAATCAATCATAGCATGTGTTCCGTATTTAGTCGTACGTGCTCGCAATGAGAAACTTGCACAACATCTTTTGTCCTACCAGCCCGTTTGCAGCGGGGCCTCAAGGGAAACTACTGGTAATTAAGGTGCTCCTTTTAATAAAGCACCGGAGCAAAGCATTAACACTCCGTGAACACATGTGATCCTCACGTCGCAACCATCCCCTCCGGTTATCCCAATTTCTGTCACTTTGGGGCCTCGGGTTCCGGACAGTGACGTGTGTATACAACTTATAGATATGATCCAAAACAATAATTATTCTCATGATTCAATAACATGTTCAGATCTGAGATCATGGCACTCGGGCCCTAAGTGACAAGCATTAAGCATAATAAGTTGCAACAATGACATAAAGTACTACCGATGGATACTAGGCACCATGCCCTAACAAATCTCACAACTATTACATGAATGATCTCATCCAATCCCTACCATCCCCTCAGCCTACAGCGGGGAATTACTCACACATGGATGGGGGAGTCATGGATGGTCGATGGAGAGGTGGCGGTGATGATGATGGCGATGATCTCCTCCAATTCCCCGTCCCGGCAGGGTGCCAGAACGGAGTTTCTGATCCCCGAAATAGGGTTTTCGATGGCGGCGGAGCTCTGGAAGGTTTCTGGAAAAAGCGTCGATCCCCCGAAGTTTTTAGGTCAGAGGCTTTAAGTAGTCCAAAGGGGAGCGTCGGGGGCCACACAGGGTGGCCACACCACCCCTGGGCGCGGCAAGGGCCCACCGCGCCCTGGGTGCGTGTGGTGCCCCTGTGCACCCTCCTCGCTTCGTCTTCTGGCTCCGTGGGTCTTCTGGAAAAATAGAATTTCTGGAATTTTTCTGGAATTTTCCTAAAACTTTGACTTTCTGCACAAAAACGAGACACCAAGGCAATTCTGCTGAAAACAGCGTTAGTCCGTGTTAGTTGCATTCAAATCACACAAATTAGAGGAAAAACAATAGCAAAAGTGTTCGGAAAAGTAGATACGTTTTGGACGTATCAACTCCCCCCAAGCTTAGCTTATTGCTTGTCCTCAAGCAATTCAGTTAACAACTGAGTGCGATAAAAGAAACTTTTACGAACACATTTGCTTCATATGATGTATACATACCTACTATATGATCAATTACTTAGGCAATTCATAATAGGAACCATGCAAATAATGACACCTAGTAGTTATGCAAATCATGAAAAGATACCAAAGTACTAAGAATGAATAACATAGCATACATCTATCCACAAGAATTGCAATGTTCGTAAAAAGATATGACAAAGTGGTATCTCGCTTGCCTTTGTTTGAAGGGCAAAACATAAATGCCAAGGCACCTCTGAAGTTCAAGTGAAGACTAGATATAAAATATCAAAGATAAGAGTATCATAGTTATACCTCAATTAATCGTATCTGGGACAAGCACATTACACTAAGAACGACAGTTATGCTCTCGAAGAAGTGCTCAAAGAAAGGATGGTGACTCAACATAAAAATAAAAGATTGGCCCTTCGCAGAGGGAAGCAGGGATTAACACGTGCTAGAGCTTTTTATTTTAAAAACAGAGGTAAAAATGTTTTGAGAGGTGTTTGTTAATTGTCAACGAATGGTAGCGGGTGAGAACAGTATTCTACCTGTCAAACGGACTTTTAAGAGCGGCTCCCATGAAGGACGTTATTTCTACCAGCAAGGCAGATCATCCCTCTTTCTCTTTGGTTTACACACATTCAGGTATTTCACTGTTTGTCATTGCTTACTGATGAATCAGGGCAAAAGTGTGAAGAGAATTAATTGGTTAAAGTTGTAATTAATTGGGACTGGGCACCCCGTTGCCAGCTCTTTTTGCAAAATTATTGGATAAGCGGATGTATATGCCGCTAGTCCAGGTGTAAAAGTCCATTTGACAAATAGAATAAAGAATAACCACACTAATTCCTCATGAGCTAGTAAACATTGACACAAAAAGGGAAATATTTTGAAAGTTTTAAAGGTAGCACATGCAAATTTACTTGGAATGGCTTGAAATACCATGCATAGGAATTTTTGGTGGACTCTTTGGGATAACTTGGTTTAAAGGATTTGGATGCACGAGCAGCATTCCCGCTCAGTACAAGTGAAGGCTAGCAATAGACTGGGAAGCGACAACCACGAGAGCGATAACGGTCATAATCATGCTTGCGACAAAATAAAATTAACGGAGGCATAAAGATGATACTAAAACTCTGAGGCAAAATAGATCATCAAGGCTTAATTGACTTTTATTTTTCAGTCATAACATGTGTGAGCATGTGCCAAGTCGAATCAAGTGAATTATTCAGAGGAGGATACCATCCTGCCATACCGTTTTACGAATAGAACAATGCATGTAAATATCTATATGACATGTTATTCCTATTAGCAATTTGGTACTGGTCATAAGAAGACATGAACTACTAAGTAATCATTAAATAACATAACCACTACCATGATAGCTAAGCATGTTCACATGAGTAGGTATATTTACAAAAATGAAAAACAAATAGAGTTCATACCAGCCTTTTACCACATCCGATTGTCGTAAGTCGTCATTATTGCTTTTCACTTGTGTGGCTTGAATGATGTGAAATGATAACCAAGCCCAAGTGGAACCACGGAAATTTTTGAACTCCTGAAACAACTATACAAAACAGCAGAAGAACAACAAATATTTTTGGGTTTTCGAATTAAAGCAAGCATAGAAAGAAACAAGCAAACAAAGCAAAATCTTTTTGGATTTTTGAATAACAAACCGAAATGAAAAATAAAGTAAACTAGCACTACAAATTCAAAAGCAAGAGAAATAAAGGAAATATTTTTGGTCTTTTGGTGTTTTGCGAAAATGAAATGGATACAAGAAACAAAAGAAAAGAAACAAACTAAAACATGGATATACAAAGTACCGACATGATATGAATATGATAAAATGAGTGAACTTGTCGGCATACCTCCCCCCAAGCTTAGGCTTTTGGCCTAAGTGGGAGACAATCATCCACATGGCCCAGAACTCCATCCAGGTGGATCATACCTAGCGTGATCATAATCAGGATCCTGTGAAGAAGAAGGGCCTGCAGCTCCATAATCAGGATACTGGTATGAAGAGCTCGTAGTGTCGAAGGGCTGAATGAAGTCCTCCTCAGGACCTCTTCCCTCACTATCCGCATGAAGGCCATGCTCCTCCATATATGCATCAAGGTCTCCCTCCGAGAATGACCATCCTTGCCTGACATCAAGGTTAAACAAAAGAGGCGCAGGCAAACAGACTATGCGTTCATAGTTTTAGTTCTCCACCTGTCTTCTTAACAAAAACCAATTCATAGGATAGATTATCAATGGTGGACCAGCGGAAACAAATTGGTGGCTAATCATAGAGTTAAGATCAAGTCTTTCAATGGGAAGCTGAATATCAAAATGATGTGGTCCTACACCATGCATGGCTAATAAACGAGAAGCAATGAGACCACCACAAACCCCTCCTTTTTCACGGTTAGTGGAGAGACGAAATGCAATCATAGCTCCCAAGTTATAAGTTCTATCACATCTTAAGGCAGCAGAAAGAAATGCCAAATCATAAACAGATAATTTACTTGCATTCTTCCTAGCTAGAACACATTTGCTAATGTAGTAGGCAAAATATCGAATAGATGGGAGTTGGATGTTTCGAATTTTACCATCCTCGGCTGTAAAATCTCTCCCTTGGCAAATCTCTGAGTAGAGGTCTTGTAAATACTTTGGTTGACCTCTAATCCTCTCATGAGACCCCAATGTGGTACCTTAATAGCTGCACAAAAATCATGAAGAGACAAATCTACAGCTTTATTGTAGATATTATAATGAACCATGGGAGTAGGCAAATTCCAACTAAACTAAAACTTTGAACCACCGACATAGTCAGCTTTACATATTGATGTGGTTCATCAGCAACAAAGTGTTCCAACCCTGCATTAGAGATTAGAGTGTTGAAATCTTGCAAGATCTCTGCAGCATTCATAAACTCATGGCATGGATAAATAGAGGGAAACACAGAGTCTTCACGGTTGACTCCCATGACCTCTGATACTTCCAATTCTTCATAATTAAGTTGGTTTCCATCCATCTTCCTTTTCTGAAATTTTAAACAAACCTCATAAAAAATGATTTTGGAGTGATTAATTCAAGGGAAACACTAGGGAGACTTGCTAGGACTAAACATGCATCAAAACTAGTTAATCTAAACAAGAACAAGCATGCAAGCTCTAATAACATGTCACCTACAGTACCAAAATGCTAAAGATATAAGCAACTAAACAAAATTCTATTTGGATAATCGGAGGAGTCACATACCGGAGAGCAATTGATCCAAATTTCAGCAGCAAAGATGGGCTGAGCAAGTAGATCGAAAAATTCGAGCAAGAGCAGCAAGAACACGAGTTTGAGCAATGGTGGTGTGTTGGTCGGGAGAGAGAAAGGAGTGGGAGAGAGATGAGTGAGTGGAGGGCCAGGTGGACCCCACACCAGGGCAGGGCGCGGCCTGCCCTCCACCGCGCCGTGGGGCGTGTGGTGGCCTGGTGGGTCCCCCTGGTCATCCTCTGGTACTCCCACGTTCCTCTTTAAAAACTAGGACTTGTAGAATTTTTTCAGAATTTTTTGAAAACTTTTATTTCTGACATTTTCTGGGTACTTTAAACAATGAAAACTAGACAAAATGAATTTATGTAAAGACCAAGCATTACTTAACTTTGCAAATTACAGTAGCAAAACAGTAGGTAAAACAAAGTGAGAAAGAAAATGTTGTTTAGCAATTTTATGCATGTAAAACATATTTGTTAACAAGGTTGATCAAGTCTTGCCACCAAATACATTTTATATGACATAAAAGAATTAAACCACATTGAACAATCATGTTACCTTAAATGGTATAGCTATAGATCCAATCATAATATATTGAAGTTCTTCATGAGGTTCATATATAGGGCAATCAATACTTCCCACTTTGATACTTTTAATATTGGTAATTGTATTAACTCCAAATATTTGTCCAGCTTCTTGGGAAAATAAACAGTATGCTCTTTGTCATTAACATGGAAAGTTACTTTTCCTTTGTTGCAATCAATAACAGCCCCTGCAGTGTTAAGAAAAGGTCTTCCAAGAATAATAGACATATTATCATCTTCAGGCATTTCAAGCACAACAAAATCAGTTAATATCAAGCAATTATTAGCCACTTGAACAGGAACATCTTCACATATACCAACAGGAACAGCAGTAGATTTATCAGCCATTTGCAAAGATATATCAGTTGGTATCAATTTTTCCAAGTAAAGTCTCTTGTAAAGAGAAAAAGGCATAACACTCACCCCTGCACCTAAATCACATAAGGCAGTTCTAACATAGTTATTTTTGATTGAGCAAGGAATAGTTGGTATACCTGGATCTCCAAGCTTCTTTGGAACCTTACCATTGAAAGAATAATTAGCAAGCATGGTAGAAATCTCTTCATTAGGAATCTTTCTCTTGTTAGAGACAATATCTTTCATGTACTTTGAATAGGGAGGTAACTTAATAGCATCAGTCAAAGGAATTTGCAAAAACAAAGGTTTCATCCATTCACAAAATTTGTTATAATGTTCTTCTTCCTTAGATTTGAGTTTCTTAGTAGGAAAAGGCATTTGTTTTTGCACCCAAGGTTCTCTTTCATTACCATGTTTCTTAGCAAGAAAATCTTCTTTAGTGTACTTTTTGTTTTTAGAATGCTTTTCAGGTTCCTCTTCACTTTCCTCTTTATCAGAAGCATCATTCTTATCTTTATCATTAGCATGTTCATTACCACTCTCAGTTTCAGCATCAGAGATAGATATACTATTTGGATTATTAACATGCTCATTGTCTTTAATAGGTTCAGGAGATTCCTCAACATGTTTATGTTTCTTCTTCTTCTTTTTCTTAGAAGGGTAGTAGTTTCATTAACTAGTTGAGAATCTTGCTCAATTCTTTTAGGATGTCCCTCAGGATATAAAGGATCCTGAGTGGAAGCACCACCTCTAGTTGCTATACCAAAAGCATGTTTATCATTTTCTCTAGAAGCATTACCTAGCAAATCTTTTTGCACTTTAGTCAATTGCTCAATTTGAGTTTGAACCATATGAAAATGTTTAATGAGTATTTTAACATCATTAGAAGTTCTTTCCAAAACATCATGCAAATGATTAATGACATGAGAATTCTTTATGAAGCTATTTTCTATTCTCCAATTGAAATTGTTTTGCTTAACAATGAAATTATCAAACTCATCTAAGCATTGATCAGGAGGTTTAGAATAAGGGATATCTCTATCATCAAAGCGTTGGAGAGAGTGTACCTCAACTGTAGATGAGTGAGGAATTGGCTTACACAATTCTTCTATAGGTGGAAGATTTTTCACATCTTCAGATTTAATACCTTTCTCCTTAAGAGATTTCTTGGCTTCTCTCATTTCTTCATCATTCAATTCAATTACTCCTCTTTTCCTCGGCGTAGGTACCGGAGTTGGTTCAGGCAGGGTCCAATCATCATGATTTTGGCTTATCTTAGCCAATAATTCCTCGGCTTCATCTGGAGTTCTTTTCCTGAAAACACAACCAGCACAACTATCCAGGTATGTCCTAGATTCAACAGTTAGTCCATTATAAAATATATCAAGAAGTTCATTTTTAGCTAGTTGATGTCCAGGCCGAGCTCTAAGTAAAGAACAAAACCTTGCCCAAGATTCAGGCATTTTCTCTCCCTCATTTTGCTTAAAGTTAAAGATTTTCTGTAAAGCAGCATGTTGAGCACTAGCAGGAAAATATTTCTGAAAGAAAGCATTGACTAAACCCATCGGGCTCTCAATAGATCCAGGAGATAAATCATTAAACCAAGTTTTAGCTTCATCTTTCAATGAGAAAGGGAAAATTTTAGTAACAAAGTAACTGCGTTTCTTAATATCATCAGAAAACAAACTACTCAGAGTAGAGAGAGTGTTCATATGTTCTACAGCACTTTCATTTTCAGTTCCTCGAAAAGGTTCTTTCTCAGCAATAGTTATAAAAGACAAGTCCACAGAGAAATCATAATCTTTATCTTTTATATTTATGGGAGATGTAGCGAATTTAGCATCAGGAGAAAGTTTATAGTTGACAGCACGTCTTTGAAGAAGATTTTTAATAGCATTAACATCTTTAGAGGTATCACAATTCATGCATTCATCAATAAAGTCATCATCAAGTTCAACATAAGTTTCCTCAAGATCATCACTAGTAGTTTCTCTTGTTTCAGGTGAATAAGCAGGTGTAACAGGAGTTTCATTAGGTGTTTCAGTATTTTCAAGTTGTTTAGATTTAGCAATTGTAGCATCTAGAAAAGGACCTAGTGAACCTCTTTCATCAAGCACAGTAGAAGCATCATCAAATTCATCAGAAACATTCTCAGATTCAGCAGAAGTAGCAGCACGTGAAGCATGTGCATGTGGTGGTGTGACAAGTTGACTTATAACAGACGGTGAATCAAGAGCAGCAGAAGTGTTCAGAGTTGTACCTCTCCTTGTAGTGGATGGCAATATGCGAACCTTATCATCACGAGGTTTACCCATGATGAATGAATTGCAGCGAGCAGTATGACTCCCTGGTGAGCTTATAAATAGAGCTATGCTCCCCGGCAACGGCGCCAGAAAATAGTCTTGATGACCCACAAGTATAGGGGATCGCAACAGTCTTCGAGGGAAGTAAAACCCAAATTTATTGATTCGACACAAGGGGAGCCAAAGAATATTTATAAGCCTTGACAGATGATTTGTCAGTTCAGCTGCACCTGGAAGTAGACTTGCTCGACACAGTTTATCAGTAGCAACAGTTTTATGACAGTAGCAGTAGTGAAATAATAGCAGCAGTAAAATAAAGACAGCAGTAATAATTGCAGTAGACAGCAGGATTAAAATACTGTAGGCATAGGGATGGATGAACGGGCGTGCATGGATGAGATAATTCATGAAATAGTCATACATAGGGCAATTGCAGATAAATAATAATAAGGTATCCAAGTAATAATCAATCATAGCATGTGTTCCGTATTTAGTCGTACGTGCTCGCAATGAGAAACTTGCACAACATCTTTTGTCCTACCAGCCCGTTTGCAGCGGGGCCTCAAGGGAAACTACTGGTAATTAAGGTGCTCCTTTTAATAAAGCACCGGAGCAAAGCATTAACACTCCGTGAACACATGTGATCCTCACGTCGCAACCATCCCCTCCGGTTATCCCAATTTCTGTCACTTTGGGGCCTCGGGTTCCGGACAGTGACGTGTGTATACAACTTATAGATATGATCCAAAACAATAATTATTCTCATGATTCAATAACATGTTCAGATCTGAGATCATGGCACTCGGGCCCTAAGTGACAAGCATTAAGCATAATAAGTTGCAACAATGACAATAAGTACTACCGATGGATACTAGGCACCATGCCCTAACAAATCTCACAACTATTACATGAATGATCTCATCCAATCCCTACCATCCCCTCAGCCTACAGCGGGGAATTACTCACACATGGATGGGGGAGTCATGGATGGTCGATGGAGAGGTGGCGGTGATGATGATGGCGATGATCTCCTCCAATTCCCCGTCCCGGCAGGGTGCCAGAACGGAGTTTCTGATCCCCGAAATAGGGTTTTCGATGGCGGCGGAGCTCTGGAAGGTTTCTGGAAAAAGCGTCGATCCCCCGAAGTTTTTAGGTCAGAGGCTTTAAGTAGTCCAAAGGGGAGCGTCGGGGGCCACACAGGGTGGCCACACCACCCCTGGGCGCGGCAAGGGCCCACCCGCGCCCTGGGTGCGTGTGGTGCCCCTGTGCACCCTCCTCGCTTCGTCTTCTGGCTCCGTGGGTCTTCTGGAAAAATAGAATTTCTGGAATTTTTCTGGAATTTTCCTAAAACTTTGACTTTCTGCACAAAAACGAGACACCAAGGCAATTCTGCTGAAAACAGCGTTAGTCCGTGTTAGTTGCATTCAAATCACACAAATTAGAGGAAAAACAATAGCAAAAGTGTTCGGAAAAGTAGATACGTTTTGGACGTATCAGGGTATCACCCGAGGGTATGTATATGTGCTTTCGAGTCCCATCATGGACTCGACGTCGTCATCAAGGCTCATGTCGGAGTCGATATGCACATCGAGTGGTCCGTCTGGACGGATCTCGCTGTCGATGCCTTCGTCGCCTATGCTCATCTCGGCGTCGGCGAAGTTGTTATGAATCTCGAAGTCAAGGTTGTTGTCGATATGAGTTTCGGGTTCGTCGAAGTCGCTGAGGGAGATCCCGCAGTCGAAACTATCCTCTAGTGGGAGATCAAACTCGGGATCGTTTGTGCGGTATGCTGATTCGGCCTCCTCGCCCTGGAGTTCTTCAATGAGTTCGTGCATCTCTCGTGTGGACATGGTTGTTGCAGACGAGCAAGCTTGGAGGATCGACGATGGTATGGACGCAGTTGAGGGATCCGCAGTCGAAGGAGCCATAACCGATGTAGCCTCGGGTGCGGAAGTCGCGAGTTGGCGTTGATCCATCAAGTCCTGCACACCAAGCTTGTTGATGAAAAAATTGAACGAACCAACGGTTAAGCCCAAACCTGACTCGAGATCGGAGAAAGCCTCCTGGAATTCTGGCGAGTGTGGCTCGAAATCCATCAGAGGATCCGATGCGCTTTTTGCGAGTGAAACTGACGTGTTGCCGTTTGTCGAGTGAGCCGGCGAGTTGCCGTGTGCCGCCTGAGTCGGCGAGTTCTGGTTTGCTGATGCAGCCGGCGAGTTGCCATTTGTAGATCCGATCGGCGAGTCGCCGTTTTCTGATGGAACCGAAGAAACCGCGAGTCCAGCACTATTCTTTCCCACAGACGGCGCCAATTGACGAGGGGTACACTCATCAAATCCCATGGTTAAGGACCTAGGGTTGAGATTATGGGGAGAGAACGTGGTAGTACTGGTAGTTTCATCGGCTGACAAGCAGAGGCAAAGATTTACCCAGGTTCAGGCCCCTCGGGTGGAGGTAAAGACCCTACTTCCTGCGACCTCGCTAGACCTTTGGTGGTTTGAGTATGGCTTGTCCCTAGATCGGCACCCCTCCCAGCCTTTAAATAGGATGTGTCTCGGGAGTTCGTAACCGACCTAGTTTACACGTAAGGAAAGTCTAAACCGACTATGCCTATATCTAATCTTGGAGGGTACTCCATCTTCTCGGGCCTCTTGTCTTGGGCTTCGAGTAGGCTCTTCGCTATTGGGCCTTAATCGTCACGTGCACCAGGTACCCTTACGGTAGGGTACCCGAGATGTATACCCTTGTCAAGTAGGCTTTTACTGGGACGACACCGAGGCCTGAACCTGTATACATCCTTACGTGCTAGAGACTATTAGCCCATCTGATCGTGGTCACAAGACTTTACCTACATAGAAATTCACTAGCCGGTTATGAAACATCAACACCAATAGAATCCACCAGAGAGAGATCGGCGAGCGCTCGGTAGAATCTTGAGAGGAGAGATCGTAGCTAGCGGTAGAATCCCGCGGGAGAGGCGACTGCGTAGAATCCAACCAAGAAAGACTAATCATAAGGAAGGGCCTTGATACAACTCAATACATTAATTCAAGGAGAGGTCATGAATCCACAACGAGATCTTCTATATGCATGAGGAGGTCATCTCCACATGGGAAGGGGATGAGCACAAACTCTATTCTATCTCATAGCTTGTCTAATGCTAGCACTAGTAGGAAAAGGCTTATAGAGAGAAGCTTACCTGTGGCGAACACTTTTTTCGGGCGCCACAGGTAATCTCTCTTCTACCCTGGCCGCGTGGAAAAAGTTGCCTGTGGCGCCCCGAATATTTTGTGCACCACAGGTAAAAACTTACCTGTTGCGCACAAAAAAGTTGGTGCGCCACAGGTAATCTAGAGGAGAGAGTACCTATGGCGCACGCTGTATCGTGCGCCGCAGGTAACTAAAACAAAATATGTGTGCCACTGATATTTTGCCACCTACCACGCGTAACACGTACGTACGTACACCACTCCACATCCCTCTCTCTCCCTTAGGGCATGCCCAACGCGACGCCTCAGACTACAGCCCCGCAGAGCCAGCTAGGTTCGGATGCCATCGTGGCTGTACTGCGCTGCCCTGCAGATGACAGGCGACTCCTGCAGAGGAGGCAGCCTCCTCGAGCAGAAAAGAGAGAAAAAGAGAAAAAAGCGAACACACCAGCGTCACACGCTCCACAAAATCCAGCCAACTCGTGGGAGAAGTGGCCATGGCTAGCAGCGGAAGATGGGGCCGCATGCTCGCATCCATGGCGGACGCCACGAGCTCGAAAATAGGCCCATGGCTGGCGGCGGCAGCTCGGGGTCACGGCCACGGCGGACGGAATCCAGCCAGCTAAGCTAGCTGTTGCTGCCATGGTGGGCGAAATCTTACAAATCGCGAGCTCGATAGTGCGGCCATGGCGGGGATCAGGCCGATGCAGGCATGAGCGATTTGAGCATATGTTTTTGTTCTTTCTATTTTTACCTTGCTTCAATCGATGAACGAACCAACGAGATGGAAAAAGATACTAGTGGCGCACAAAACTGTAAGCGTGCGCCACTAGTAGTATTTTTTTATAATTCATTATTCACTACCTGTGGCGCACATATTTGCGGGTGCGCCACTGGTATTCCCTATTTATATTACCGCGGTTTGGTGTGCGCGCCACTGGTAAGCCGGGTTATCTGTGCGCCCGAGCCGTGCGCCACAAATACCACTTATCAGTGGCGTGCCAGTAGTACCACACTTATCAGTGGCGTGCCCGTAGTGGTGCTCGGCCGGGCGCCACAGATAAGCAAAACATGTGCACCACAGGTAGGCTTTTCCCTACTAGTGTAGCACTCAACATATGGTGTCCTATTTATAGTCTAGGCCCAAAGAGGGTAAGCGAGGAAAGGGATACAAGGGCTTTAGCCCGAAAGGCGATAGCGGTAGTACATGTGGGGGCAGCGGTAGTACCGCACCTGGGAGGGTAGCGGTAGTACCGATGCACCTAGCGGTAGTACCGGTGATCACGCTCATGAATATATATTTATCCTCGACGCACGGTAGTACTAGGTCGCTATTGGCGGGTACCGTAGGAGATCCAGTAGCATTTGGGTGCCTCGCGGTAGTGTTGGTACTTGCAACGTAGTACCGCTCCTATGGCTCAGTGGTAGTACCGTTCGGCACGAGTGGTAGTATCGCTCCTGGAGCTGCAGGCTCCTCTTCCTTCTCCTCTTCCAAAGCCTCCGTCTTGTCGGGTTTCATTCCCCGACCACCTTAGTGATCCTCCCACACATTCATTCTCGTCGTGACAAACCTAGTATCATCAAGGAACAGAGCATGACAAATGTACCATCCAGAAGGGTAGGAACTGAGCTCTCAAAGAGAATGAGTTCACCTTTGAGATCCATTGTGACTTGACATGCGTTGGAGGCCTTGATGTGGATAAGACTGCAAGGCGTTTCACATCAGAACATGTGGTGCATATTCAACAATTTCGTCTATTTTTCTACTAAGCATTAGTGTTAATATTTTCACTAAGGGATTAACTAACCGTATTTGTGAAGTGCTAAATTTTGTGGTTCATCCAACTGGGTACGCCTTAATGCATGAAAGTAATATCCCAGCGGGTTGTTGTTTTGCATGAAACTATATACAACCTCATTACCAGTGTTTGGGTGGAGTTATCTTAAAAGTGAATTTTGAAAAGATTCGTGATAAGGTCAAATGGACTTTTTTTTGCAACAAGCATCATGCATCAAAGGATATTAAGACAAGACTATCCTATGTCTTGAGTCGTGTTTAACATTGTTACTGATATGTTGACCATCATTATTGCACGACAAAGGAGGATGGTCAAATTGGCAGTCTTAATTATCCCTCATCTGGTTGATGGTGGAGCATCCATTCTCCAGTATACGAATGACCCGGTTATTTTCATGGAAAATGATATAGGATGTCAACATGAAATTAATACTCAATATTTTTGAGCAACTCTCCGGTCTTAATAACATTTTCCATTAAAATAAAAATTTGTACTCTGATCAGGCTAAAGAGGCCGAAAACAAATATTTGCAACTCTCGGTTGTGTAGAAGGTTTCTTCTCTTCGAATATCTTGAAATTCCTAACCATTACCCGAAGCCCATCAGTAACGAATGGAAGGAAGTAGAGGGTATTATTTTTTTAGAAATAAATAAGTAGTTGGAAAGGCAAAATGTTATCCTATGCGATGACTTGTTCTTAATGATGTACTCACTTCTTCGAAGTACCTAAAGATGTACGGAAAAGAATCGGCTATTACAGTTCTTGTGGCAATGTGATGAACATAGAAATACATGTTGACAAAGTGGAGGATAATTTGCAAACAGCGAGACCTGAGGGTTGGGTGTGGAAAATCTTGAAATTAAGGAGAAATGGTTGCTCACTAAGTGGTTCTGTATGTAGGCAGAAATTACCGCGGAATAAATATCTTCACTCCAAATCTTTGTCACATGACTTTTGAAACCTCCCCACTCTCCATTCTCGAAGGGTCTAGGCCCGTTCTTTTCGACTCCGGCTTGTGCATAAGCCATTCTGCCTTGAGCTGTCCAGATATACAGCAGCGGAAATAAGCTCGTGAGAAACTGCAGTCCAGTTCTTTCCGACTTCCACTGTCCCTGCTTATTGAGTGAACTCTAGGATGAGAAGTCCGCAAAGCCCCTAGGGTGATTTTATGTTCTAACTAACTAATTTTGAGTTATTTCTTACTGTTTTGCTTTGCACATGACATAAATTCAATTTTCGAACATGAGATGAACTGCATCCATGAATCACGAGAGATGAACTACTCTATTGCTGCTGGACGGAAAGATCTGAAGGGACGACACCCCAAGCAGCCAGGCCGGTGTAGGTGTGGCTACAGTTTGGGTGCCGTAGCAGAACGAGCCCCAGCAGTGGAGGAGGTCGGCCCGAGACGGTGGTGGACGGCTCCATCAGATCGATCCCCAACTGGCGAGCCTGAGTTGGAAGTTGGCCAGAGTTGCGGTAGCCTGGGGTGGGCGGCGGGAGGAGCAGGGCGGCCCGGCTCGAGCTCGACGTGGGCGGCCACGGGAGGAGCAGGGCGGCGAGGGGTCGACCTTGACGTGGGAGGCCACGAGAGCGGAGGGGTGCTGGCGGAGGCGGCTCAGGAGCGGCGACGGCGGCGGGCAGCAGCAGAGGAACCCTAGGTTCTGCTCCATGTCGCTCAGGAGAGAGAGGAAAAGCGAAAAGAGAAAAGGTTTGCTCGGGGTTCTGCTCCTGTCGCCGGTTCGCTTCGCTAGAGACTGGGCGGTGGCAGTTTTTTGTAATTACGAAGTCCAACAGGGGCAGTGCAAATAACGCTTCGATTTCACTTGCGGGAAGGTGCGGGCGGCCTCGGGAAGTTGGGGGTACCCGGCGTTTCTCCAATGTGAAGAATCAGAGAAGCTGGCTATCCCAGGAAATAGCTTAAAATCGAGTTCTTTTCTGCTTAAGCTTATTTTCACCATTAAGCTGCCCAAAAGCTCCAAAAGAACTGGGCCTAATGCGGGTAAGTAAAGAGTTCTTCAGTTTGGGTTTGTTTTTGTTGGTGGTGGCACCAAAAACCATATTTTGGGAGCATAACTAGTGTGCATATAGGCCTCTATGTTAGTGGTATACATCTTTTTCTTTATTACATGATAGTGTCCGATAGAAAGATGTTATTGTGGCTAATGTTCACGTCTTAATAGTTTCCGCCGTTTTTAACAGGTAATAAATGGATGCCATGTTTGCATCTAACTGATCAGTTGCAGACATGTTTCGTTGGAACCTTCATTCTTCCAGGAATTTTACTACATGCAAGAGCATTTCAAAGGTTTCCATAGATGGGGCTTCTCCAACAGGTGATGCAAGTTTGGTAGCTTCGAATTAACTGCTGAGAAAATATGTGCGTTATTGCAATAACTAGCATGCTAAAAAGGCTTACATTATGAAGCAGAGGTAGTATTAAACATTGACATAATTAATTGTGCAGGTTGTCATAGATGGTAAACCCGGATTCCAGAAGCCAACAAGAACATTAAAAAAAAGGAAATTATCGAATATGAAGACTTAAGCTTAAGGGTTTATGGATACGCTAGAACTTAAATGAAAGAGGCCTCAATATGATTACTTCTTCATACGTATCTAGTTTTTTACCCAAACATAATTCCTTCACATATAGTTGAAACATACACTGCCCTGGGTGCACAACCGTGCACTGTAATAAAATTTCCGATAGGATAGTATTACTAACATAAACCACGGAACCACCTAAGCTAGGAACTTTCAGGCAATTTTACAACATTAACTATCCTATTACTGAAAATTTGCCGAGTGCAGGACTTCATTGTCTCAGTAGGTACATATATAGTCCTTAACATCATGTTTGTATTTACAAAACTTCACGCTTTTACTTTGTGTGGAATAGGAATCGCACAATTTGGACAACACTAAAAATTGCATAATCTATTTAGCAGAGCACTGGGAACGAGCATTGAGAGAGAGAGAAATAAATATTTTGCAAAACAAGAATAGCTTGTGGAGCACCTCATACTAAAAAAGACGCAAATCCACCATAACCAGAAACCCCAGGGTTATACTTTACAGCAATTGCCAAGTGGGAGCGAGTGCAACCCCATGGCACCGAGTTGCCCGCGACGCATGGCCTTCAACTTCGATCTCAAGACCCCCGGTCATATTTTTCGTGGAGGACTTACATAATTGTGCAATTGCACTTTGATTCCATCTTAGGAGGCTTCATGCTATCAGATGACCTTGTAATTTCAGGAGCAGAATGTGGAGTTACAGGATCTTTAGTAATTTGCACCTCGGTTGTTTCTGTGATGGTTACACGTTCCAATCTTTTCCTTACAATGTTACGTTTTGGTGTTCGTCTGTTAGGCAGCTTCAACAAACCATCCTCCCTTTGAAAGGATTTACCTATTCCCATGACCGTCTGCCGAGGGGCAACAGCAAGTTCAGATCCCTGCTCGTGCTCCAGTGCAATTGTTGCAGCCTTATATGCAAGGTCGTGAACAATGGAACTACAGAAGAGAATTGTATCGGTAGCCTCTTCCAAAGTGAAACTTCTCTGAATCTGTTTCCTTGATCCCTCTACAAGTCAGGCATATGCACCGATTAATAAAAAAGGAAGAAATATGTACAAGACCATAACGGTCAAACTACTTGGTTAAACTACTCTTGATGTAACCGACATGCACAATGGCCTCATAAGTACAACAAATAGTATTGCATGAAATACTCTGAGACTACATATGCATGCATGAAGCTACTGCAGGAGGGACATCAACTAGTTCAGTTGCCTGTTAAATGTTGATTTTTTGACACTAAAGTCGAGTGGTAGACTAATTTTCAGTTGCCACTTTTGACCAAAGCATACATGCCATGGAAATCAAGTTTTGATGAAATGTGACAGGGATATCTAGCAGTTATATCTACAGAAGTAACAACGTAGAGCAAAGTGAAACTTGTGGCGGAGTTAGAGGGGTAGCTTGGGAAAAGTGCTCCGGAATTATCGGATTAGGTGACAAGTACGAGATATATTTTTAGTCAAAAGTGTCAAGTATTTGTACTGGGAGCAAGTATTTAATGAAGCAATATCCAAGGCCTCTTGTCTGCATTAATTAATTGAAACTATATGAATTGACTATTTATGATTATCATGTACTCCAGGATGCCCTGTTCACAGAATTACGTAAAGTATTATAATTATCCTTTGGTTTCTATAAGCAGATGTTTTACTTTAATTACTTAATTGGAGCTTTATGAGTTGACTATTTATGATTATCATGTACTCCAGGATGCCCTGTTCACAGAATTGCGTAAAGTACTAATTATCCTTTGGTTTCTAAAAGCAGATGTTTTTTCCCTTGAAATGTTCTTGTGTATCTAGGAACAGCTCATGAGTCACACGAAAAGATAGTCACAAAGAAGGACGTAGCCACTCATACCACAATATAACCAGAAAAGGCACATTAATTGCAAACAACAAGTCAAAATCAAATTAGAGAATAGGAACTCTTTATGAGGGAAAAGTGAACATGAAAATTAGGAAGTCATGAAATCATACCATCATTTGGAAGATCAGCTACTTTAGCCTCTGCTGCAGAAACTAGCACATCCTCCTCAGAAATGGTAGACACAAAACAATCATCCAACCTGTTTGCCTCATCAGAAACCAGAACTGCTTCAGGCTGGATTTGATGACTGTAACAACATGGGTGAGGATGTTCTGGAGTGTCAACTGCATTGTCGGTGATGGCAGAAACATTTTCTTCACTCGTTTTTATGCAGTTTTCACCAGCATCTTGAGACATGTTAGCGCATAAATCATCATCATGAGCCATCCTATCTGCACTTTGATTCTGAATTACTACATCTCTGACTGCTTCACTTTCATCATTTGCAATAGCTTGTGCCGCAGACCAGCAGTCTATAGCACTTGAGAGACCATCTTTACAAGATCCATATTTTCCAGCAGAAATCATATTTGTTGAAGCGTCATCATCTGAATCATCGATTGGGTAACAAGCATCATTTAAATCAAGCCTAGGGCAAAGTGAAACTGAAGAACCACTGATTGACATATCTGAAACAGAAGCAATGCTTTGATGACTCGCAGTGCTACCTATCTGAGACTTGTCGAAGTCAGCATGCTTACTACTTTTAAGGTGCTCAGAGCGTACGTCATATTGCCTCGAAGACCCTACATCAATTGAAGACGCCACTGACGAGCTATCACATCGAATGATATGCCTCATCCTATTGTCATTATCTCTTGTATAATAGGGTTCCGAACAAAGAATGTTTGTAGCAGCCAAGGGCCTCCCTTCCACAACAGGCCATGTGTTGCTGCTTGACTTCTGCAATAGTACTGATATCCCTGTGCCTTCAATATTATTAATCTCGCGTCTCGGTGACAAAGTTGATTTGTGAGAATCACTGGTCCTGATATCAGACACAAACTCGTTGCCTTGACAATACAATTCTGACAAGCATTGGGGCATTCCATGATTGGGGCTACCATTTTGGTCTCTGAAATGGTCATGCTCCACAGATGTTGATTTTGTTGCTTGACAGCCACCTACATTAACTCCATTGGATGACACATCATTGCTATTTCCTAGTGAAGAGTCACCAGTTACATGTAGCCTTTTATTTTCTGTGAGATCATTCATGCGCTGCCCCAGCAGCACTTCCCCAGTTCTGTCCACCGTTAACTGACTTGGACTCCTTCTCGGTGGCTCACTGATCACTGATCGATGGTCAAGAGATGTCTCACTGCTATCTTCTACACAAACTGGGACTGCAAGACAGGCTTCTGATGTAATGCAAGGTTTATGATATTGTTGGTGTGATTCTTCTGTAGTTTGTATCTCAGGGTTTGCGGAGAAAGCTCCAACCCTTAATGTGCATTCTTCACAATAATCAGATCCACCATTCATGTTGAATAACTTTCTACACGCAGTGCATGTCGCCATTTTACCATGTCCAAACACAGAACTACTTGCAACATCACTTGAACACTGATTAGCTGATTGACTGCTTTTCAAATCACGGTCCCATCTACTTCTTTTTACATGTCTAGGTGATAAACTGTGTTGTTGGCAACTGGGGCCTTCATTCAGCTCATCCAATTTATCGAACATAAATATGTCCTCGTGAATTCCAGAACCAGCTAGATTGTGTCGGTCTTGGTCATCATCCATACAAAGACCAAAAGTGGCTCCGTGATCAGAGCTTGCATTACTGCTGGTTGTGATTGAGGAATTGCGTGAAAGCACAGGCCGATGCACATTACTTACTTTTCCAGCACCAAAAGTGGTTGTAGGAACACTTGATAATAGTGGTCTGAACATATCTTGAGGAGCTTTGCGGTGATCCTAGAAAATGCATACCACATTTTTCCTTTTAGGACTAATTCAGAAAAAAATTAAACAAGAACGATATAATTCTGAGTTGTATCTAAAGAAGACCAATTGCATAACAGCATCATTAATGTGTACAACGAGTACAGTAGTACAGGGAATACTGTAACCAGTGAATGAAATTATTACTAGCTTAACACATGTGTGTTTCTACATGATAATAAGTAAATTGTGTATGGAGACATTGCTTAACTTGGTTTTATATTTTGTGGATGTATGTATCCAGGGGAATGTGCTTGTGTGATGTTTGACCGCGTTACAACGGCAGCACTTGTTTTCTCCCTATTGCTCTCTTTATGGCAAGAAATCAGTACAAGAATAAGCATGCCTCAATAGACCTTTACCAACTTAAGGTCAATACAATGAGCATCGATCTCACAACATGTTTTATACCTGAAAACTGTCGTAGGGGAGGCCCCGACAGTACAAAGGGCGGAGCCCTGAAGCCACTAGAGAGCGTCTAGCCAGGTGATCAGGGGAGTCAAATCATTTTTGGACCACATAAAACTAAAAAGTGAAAATGACAAAAATGAAATCTTGTCTTTCAGATGCAAACAAATAAAATGCAAGTAAAACACCAAGACACATATGTTACGTCCATTGATCATTACCATGATTTTTCCCACATTACTTGTTGGGTGGTTCTCAAAACGAAATATTGCTATTTTGCACCATTTAATTAGCTTTGATTTTCCCTCTATCTACTCAATTGACACGTCCGTAAGTTCCAAACGAGAAAACGACATGTCCATACTTGTTATGGCCTACACCGTGAGAAGAAAAGTTCAAGCAAAAAAAACAGTAATAGGACACTAAAATGGAGATTAATTAGCATGGATACAGTTTTCCTTTGTATACGTGGCTGGGAAGTTGACCAATAATGTTCAAGCAAAAAAAAGACGGAAATAGGAAATTAAAAACTAACATTAATTAGCATGCATATGGCTTTCCTTTGTATACGTGGAAACGTTTAATTTGAGTTTATCAATTCTAAGGCAGGTTTTGTTTCAAAAGGAAATGTGGAATTGTTTAATCTGAATCATGTCAATTCAAAAGCAGCTTTCGTTTTGGAAAGCGAGGTTTATTCTTTGACTACGTGAGAAAAGGCCCACATGTCTGGTTTGTGAGGAGGGCACGGGAAGAGGTGCGGATGAAGATGAACCACCACCAACTCCCGTTTAATAATACTATGAAGATAAGAATAGAACACTTTATTGTACGCAAGGGCAGAATTACACTCAGACAGGCTGGGCTTTACCCCGACGCACAGGCCCAATATAGCACAAACATCTTTTAAAAAAGGAAAAATTAAGTATTTAAACCTAAAACAGAATGACAACAAGTAGCCCGTGGCTTGGCCCATTTCACCCAACATGCAAAAAACACCAAGTGCCAAATAAAATAGATTTTGAGCATTGTTTGTAGTAGATGTCAAAGCATTGTTTCTAGTAGATGTCAAGCATTGTTTCTAGCAGAAGCACAAACTAAACCATTTCATAAGGTGCCAACTGCCAAAGCATTTCAAATAGTTCACCAGCTGACCCAAATAAAGTTGCATACAAATGTAAAGGTATGTAATGTTCTCCCAATTTTACAAAAATGAATTATCAATTATATAACAAGGGAAATAGTACAATGAAACAAAAGAGGAAATATTCCATGATCGTAACAGAAAAACATATAAACGCTTACCATCAACCAAACAGAAGAATCAAAGGTCCGCTTTGGGGCAGAATTAGGGGAGAAACTCTTAGATAGCTTCTTTGATGATGCTACAGTTTTGGTTTTCATCACTGATAGGCTCCTTTTTACAGCTGGGCTACCATCAAAGCCAACTGGCACAGGCACAGACTGCACGCAGTCCAGATCATCATCGCCAGAAGATGTTGCAGAGGCTTTGCCGTATGAGCTGAAACGACCTCGTTCATTACTACCGGATGAACTAGCTCTTCTTGATTGAGTAGGAGATACTGATCGTCTGCTCCCTCTTGAACCCATGTCCAATCCACTGAAAGATGAAGGGGATCCACCCCTTGAACGGGATACTAGACGATCTGGTAGAGATGTGCGAAGATTTGGAGGTGCGTCAAATGAGAAACCAGGATCATTTGACTGCCATCCATGAAGTTTCGGTAAAGATGACATGCGACTATCTTTAACAGGTGAGGCTCCCCTTGTTCCATTCAATGTTGGGCCATTTGAAGTAATCACTCTCCTCAAGACCGGACTTGACGACCTTCGTTGAGGTGTTAATGTCTTAGCAGCTGGAGGAGTTGATGATCTTCGTGATGTTATAGATGGTTGGAGAGCAAGCGGTGGGCTACAGCGAGAAGATGAATTTGATGATCTTGTCCTTGTAAGAGCTGCATTGCAACTTGACCGCGGTGAAGGGCTAAGCCTATTTGGACTTGCACTGCTTCTTCTTGACCTTTGAGTATTTTCCATCTGTGTATAGATCAGAAAAAGATTATTGCCACTTGATAGGTACGTGTATTCTAAATGTTTTGAATTCCAGGAGCTTATGGTGAGATAAAAAACACTTACTGTTGATGACCTCGAAATAGACAGCGGCTTAGTTTGAGCCCTCCCCCTAGGGTCGGACCATTGCGGTGGTCTTCTTCATCATCCAATGAACGAAAAAGTGGAGTTTCTGGAGGAGTCAACAACCTGTTATATAAGAATTCAGATGTACCCGGTAATCAGTAGATGATAGCTGAACTCACAGCATAAATACATGCCAGCATTTTGCTCCTCTGGTGTAATATATTAGACAACCATTTGTTTGATGTTAAGAGACGTTTCCATTTGACACTGTAGATACCAACCGACTTAAAATGTTCAGGATCAGTGCCTGATGTAATCTTGTCATGGTGTAAACTGCACACATAGGTTGTGTGCAGGCTACAGTGTGAACACACACACATAGGCTGTCTGCTGGTTGAGGCCGTAGGTGCTAGTATGTTCTAGACTACTATTTATATGTAATTCTTAGGCTGTAAGATAGGGTAGCAGTAGAAAGCAGTAGAAGGGTCTAGAATGTTGTAGCACCGACCTTGAACCCTATATACAAGGAGAGGCACCCTATATGGAGAGAAGCAAGGTTGCAAGCCAAGATGTAGTAGAAATCCTGTGCGTCAGGTTGAAGCACATATGTATGTGTGTCATGCATATGTGTAAGCTTCAGTAGGCATAGGTTGCCAAGTCTGTAGGCATTCGTTGCCTGTGTAGTGTAGCATTCGTTGCTACAAAAGCTAATAGAGAAGGAAGGCATTTGTTGCCTGAAACTGGTGTGCTCCTCTGTAGTACTAGTCCGCTGTTTTATTTCTTCATTTGCTAGAGAGAGAACGGAGAGAAGAGAGAACAGAGAGGGAACACCTAACAAGTCTCACATACAAAACAATCAAGAAGCTTGTTCACAATTCACATTGTATCCAGTAAATTCAGATAAGTAACAATCTCATATTTTATGTACTAAAACATCACGAAGACGGCTATAATAAATCTTCAACTGGAGATGTTAACATCGACCACATAACTATGCAGATTATATACACTGGAATATCTAAAAGAAGTGAGATTCATTAGAAACAACAAAACGATATATGTTATTTAAAAGTGTGCTTACCAGTCATAGTCATTCTTGTCACCATTCGCATTAAGCAAATCACGGCTTTCTACTCGTCCAGCAATGTTGATACCAAGCTTGAAATTCGGGAAATAGTTCAACTTTGCTGAAGCACAGGGATCAGACACAATAAAGTAACAGTAAAATATGAATCATACAACACGTTTCACACACTAGGAAGTAGCAGATTACAAACAAAAAAAACAGTGAATATATGAAAAACGAGTATTTATGAGCATTACCTAATGATTGAAAAAAATCATCAGACTGTTCCAGTAAGAAGTTCTCCCTCTCACTTTTCTGCAGATCATTGAACAACAAGAGTTCGTCATCCTTTGATTTAGCAGGCAGTGTACTCCCAAAACTCTGCCCCCTCTTGTGGCCAATCTCTTTTGCAGGATATCTCCTCAGTGAAGGTGAGATTGGCATCTTTATAACCTTATAGTCTCTCCAAGGAATTATCCCTAGGCTCCACCTTTCTGCGATATCGCAGAATGAGATGAGCCCATTTAGAACAATTACCTGCAACACGGACGATTGTCACAAAGGACTAGCAGCATCGAAAAATGCTCAGAAATACAAACAGGACATCAACTTTTGATCACCCTTGGTTGGAAGCTATGGAGTATTACTGACGCAGAACAAATGAAGCGCTCCAGATGACACATGTATAAAGGAACTTGTGGATCTCAACATGCATTGCTGAAAATAACCAAGCCATCACACCGCCAAACGAAGCCATATACCCAAATTGCACCTCCAATGCTAACATAGTTACTAATTTCCTTGAAGCAATCAAACAGGATGAACCAACCCAAAAGGGTCCCAAAAAGCACCCCCAAACTTGACGCTGCCCATCATTCTTGCACTTCAATGCCCAAACTGCCCAATCCATAACATTTCTAGATGAAAAGATCCACCCATCTGGGAGATAAGACCCAATCATGTGGCAGGTCCACAATATAAATTGGACGGCAAGGCAAGCTACCACAAAAGCATGGCAAAAGCTTGAATTAAACTCTTCTATCCCGCACTCGAGGACACTATTTACTGTGTCTACCGGATCAGTCAATTAAGATAATTTGCCAATCCGAGGAAACTAAGTAAACATAAACAAGCCGGAAGTAAGCCCTCGAAGATAAGGCATGCCACAAGCGGTTGCCTCACAGTGAAACCTTGTGAAGAAAAAAAGTGGGCAAAAGTAAAACCTGGAAATTGTACGCTCAATTCAACTAAGTTAGTTCTAAAGCAGCCAGTCTTACTCTATTTACTGCATTTGCACGCCCAATTCAACTATGTCCTACTACGTTCACAGTTTCACACTACCTCATTACATGGGTCATAGTTCTACGACACTAAATATAACAGTAACAACGAAGGATTCTTCAGCAACAAAATTCAAACAGCCCCACTTTCTACTATAAAATAAAACTAATAGTACTTGTTTCCTCGAGCGCCGCTGTCGATTAAGCTAGTTATGCAAGCAATCAAACCCAAAAATATATATTGGAGCCATGAATCATACCCCCAATGTTTTAGGCTGCCCAATCATAAACCCCCGACAGTTGAGCTTGAACCACAAAAAGGAAATGCAGAAAAATAAGCTGCGAACGAAACGAAGCAACAAGAGGAAGTAGCCAGAAAACGCGAATTATACATCCTCCTTACCGCATTCCACCCTCCGATGGGCAGGCAGTCCGAATCTCGCGCCCAGTCCGTCCAACGCCCGCCTGACCGCCGCTGACCCGGGGCCGAAATGCGCGAGTCGTCACCACGCCGCCGCGCCGCGGTAAGGCGAGGGGGCAGATCCGCCCGAACCCAAGGTGCTCGGGACGCGCGCGCGCGGAGTGGGCGCGAGTCTCCTAGGGTTCCGTCGCCGCTTCTGCTCCGCGGCGACTTGGCTCTCGGCGCTGTGCTGGGGTTCTTCGCGACTGCCTTGCTGCGGCGAGAAGTAAGGGAGCGGGCCGTTCGCCGCCTCGACTCGAGCACTGCACTCTGCAGAGCGCTGCAGTGGAGTGTGCGCTGACGCTGTGTGCTGTTGCGCTGCGTGCCGCGCCTGGGCGAGGTGAACTGGAGAAGAGTCCCTTTTTTTTTTCGAGAACCCAAACAAATCATCTGACGTCCTCCTCTTCCCCTTTCCCTTAGGTGAACAGTAGAGAGGGGAGAAAAGAGGGCGAATCCAGTTTCTCTTCGTCTCCGCCGGCGGGGCCGTGGGCTCTCTCCTCCTCCGTCGCCTGTTACGGCGGCGGGGGGATGGGGGAGATCCGGTTCTTGGCTGTGCGGTGTACATAGTAGAGTAGTTAGGTGTCCAGCCGGCGGAGCTTGGGAGGTGGAGGCGATGCCGGATTGGAGTGGTGTGCTGCTGGTCTTTCTCCTCTGTGCCGGCGTCTTCTGGGTCGCTGGCGCGGGACCAGTGTCTTTTGGTGTTCGGGGATTCTCGGATCCGTCGAATCCCTGTCCCCAGCGAGCGGGCGGAGAGGTGACGCTGCCGTCTGCTCGTTTTGGGGTTCCTGTCCTCCGGCCAGGTCGTCGCTGCGCTGTCGTCTCCTCCTGCGGCAGCGCCGGGCTTGTGGGGTGGTGTGTTCTGGAGGAGGGATGGTGCTGTTTTGCTGCTCTGTGTTCTCTGGCCGGCCGTGGTGGCGAGGGGAGATACGGTGGCGGCGGGTGGCGCTGGGGTGATGCTGAAGCTGCTGGTCTGTGGGCTGTGTTGGTGAGGGAACTGGCTGCTTCCTTGGAGGTGGTGCGCCGTCGGGCCCAGTTCTGGAGCAGGAGGTGCTCGGGGTGCGTCCCCGACCGAAGTTCTACCGTCGTCGCCATATCCAGTTCTCTGCAGCTGGTGTTTCTTGCGGTTCGTCAAAGCCTTTCGGCTAGGAGCTCCTTGTGCTCTGTGGTGCGACCATGCAAGGCTTCTGCGCTTCTCCGATGCCGGTTTCGTCGGGGGATGGATGAGATCCATGGTCGAGAGGAAGAAGAAGGAACCAGGGACTTCGTTGGAATTTCTTTTTTCTTGCGGGTTCTTTCTGTTAAGGTGGAGCAGCTGTATCTGGCCCCGTATCCTTGTTGTTTTTCTTTTACTTGTATACGTTTCTGTACTGCCTTCCTTATCGTATGAATACAAGTAGAAAATCTCAAAAAAAAAAAAAAAACTTTTTCGGTACCGTGCGCATCGGGAGAGTACAGATGCGGTAAACTTATAACCCGAGCCTAAGGGCATCTCCAGTCGCCCCAGAGCCCCGCCAAGAGGCATTTTTAGCGTCGCGGTGGCCAAAAAGCGCCGTTTTTGTACCACTCGGCTCTCCCAGAAGGCCAAATAGCGCCGTTTCGGCGTTATTTTGCGCCGGCGCACCCAGGCGAAACTCAGCCCACTGGGTTCGGCTTGGGGGGGCGAAATGGCGGGAAAGGCAACGCGGGCCAGCGCTGTCAGCGACGCGGGGAAAATGGCGCGGAACAGAACCGCCCGTGAGCGGCCGCGCCCTCATCCTCTCGGCTCCCGCGCTGGTCAAAGGCTGCCGGAGTTAATGGCGTGGCCAACGGCCAGTGAGCGCGTCGGTCAAAAGGCTGCCGGAGTAATGACGTGGCCGGCGCGCGTCGCTTCGACGTCCAATCGAAGGCCACGCGGCGCAGTAATGGCGCGCCACCACCGCCCCTTCGCCTGGCCGCCGAGCTATTAAAATCCCCCACCCCTCGCCGGCCATCCGCACACACGCCTCTCTCTCGCCTCTCTGCTCTCCCTCCCTCGCCAGAGCGCAATCCAATGGCCGACGACGCCGCCGCCGCCAACGGCTGGACCCGCCGCCACCTCCGCAAGGACGAGGCATGGGCGCTCTACCAGGCCGGGTACCCGTGCCCACCTGATATGCGCGTCCCCGGCGCATCCGGCGGCCAGGGGCCGTGGCAACTGAGCGCGGGAGGCATCCCCGTGCCTCCCGTCCCCGCCGGAGTCGAGTTCGACTACGCCATCGCCGAGGTTCGCGAAGGCCTGACGGAGGAGCAGGCCGCGGACCCGCGCTGGAGGGCGGAGGGCAACGACGCCTTCTGGCAGGCCTATTTCTAGCGCCGGCATGACCAGGACATCACCGACCGCGGCAACAACGGACAGGTGGAGGGCCGCCACAACTCCAAGGGACGCAAGCGGTGGTGGGGCGGCCCACACCGCCGCCTCCAGTGGGTCCTGGACTACATCGCCGCCGGCAACGAGCCCCGGCTGACCATGCCGCCGAGGATCGCGTCGTGGACGCCGCGGCGGATGGGAGGCGCGTCCTCCTCCTCCGCCACTTCGTCTTCCTCCAGCGCGCCCTCGGCTCCAGGTACACGCGCCGCGCCCCCCCTCTGTGACCCCCCCCACACTCTCAACTCCGGCCGCCGCGTCCCCATGCGCAGCGGCACCCTGCGCATCAACGAGCCTCGCGGCGGCTCCCAGCGCCGCGCGGCTTCTCCTCCTCGCTCCTTCTTACAACGCCTCGTCAAGGCCAAGAAGGAGCCCAAGCAGGAGCCGGAGCAGGGGGTGGAGTGGCCCGGCCTGAAGGAGGCGGAGGAGGCCTCCTTCAACACAATCCAGCCGGCGACGGAGGAATTCGCCGCCGACTGGAGCCTCCGCCAGTTCACGGAGGCCGAGGTGGAACGCCAGCGCCAAGCACTCGCCGAGCTGGAGTGCAGGCGCGCGGAGGAGCGCCAGCACGCCAATGCGGGCCGCCGCTGCCGCATTCCTCCTCCTCCGGTGGCGCGGGAGATCCCCTACTTCGTGCTTGACCCGAGCGACAGCGATGAGGAGGACGCCGGCTTCAGGCAGGCCCTGCTATTGAGCAAATTCCAGCACGGCGACGGCGAAGGCCCGAGCAAGCCTCCCGGAGACGGCTCCGACGACGACGACGACGGCGACTACAACAAGGCGATCCAACCCAGCCTGGGCATCAACTAGCCCTGTAGATCGCCGAATAAAATGTTTTTACGTTTAGTTTCAAATTCTGCTATGTAATCGGCGATTTTTCCGCCAAATATGAATGAAAATCGCCTTTAAGAAATTAGTCTATTTGTTCTGGCGTTTTTGAATTTTGGGCCGAAACTTGGGTTGGGTTCGCGGCTGGAAAACGCGCCCCCCAGGATCCAGATTAGTGCCGTTTCGCGCCGCGGCGGCCCAAAATAGCGCCGTTTTGGGCCCTAGGACGGCACAACGACTGGAGATGCCCTAAGGTACGGGATATCAAGTTTTTCATCATTTGTCACAATGAGAAATATAATAAGAATTCCAACATCTCTCACCGAATATAATATAGTCTATTACACAACTACTCTCTGTTTCTAAATATTATGTACTCCCTCCGTTCCAAAATAGATGACTTACATTTGTCTAGTGTATCTAGACTTGTTACACATCTAGATACATCCACATGTAGACAAATGGAAGTCATCTAATTTAGAACGGAGGGAGTATGTATCTAGACAACATGTGTAACATCTAAAACATCTTACATTTAAGAACGGAGGAAGTACTACACAAACAAAATCATTCGTGATCTAGATAGTAATAAAATCGTCCAAAAATGCGCAATAAATCAACTCAATAATGAATCAAGCATCAACAATTTCCGAAGCCAAAGCACCACCACCTCCAAGAGCTCCATCAACACCATCAACAAGACCACCACATCCATCAACACCGTCAACAAACCCGCCACATCCATCAACACCACCACCATCACCTCCATTGGCCGAAGCACCACCAACATCACCACCATCAAAACCACCACCCCCTCCATTGACCGAAGCACAATCACCTCCATCACCACCACCACCAACATCACCACCACCCCCTCCATTGGCCAGAGTACCATAACCAACCATAAGACATGAAGCTCTTATCTCCTCCGAAACATGATCTCCTCTCTTGTGATTTCCCAAAACTTTCTTGCCATCAGTTCCATGGAGTTGGGATCAAGCATCATGAACCGGTTCTCTTCGGCCCTTTTGTCCGCCTTCATCTTTTGCTTCTCAATAGAGATCTTGCGCTCTTCAAAGGTGCAGCTTTTCGCCCACTTCTTCTCTTTGCCTTGATTCTTCTTTTCGGCCAATGACACCTTGATCTCCAAGTGCTTGGCCATCATTGTTTCCTTTGCTTTCATCATTGAAGCAATTTGCTTCGGCCGACCTCGTAGCTTGATATTTCTCCATCCTTTTTCATCCGTTTGTCCTTGTTTTTCCTCCCTTTGGTGCATCATCAATATCTTCATCATCTTCCATATTAGATAGAGCACCTCTCTTCAGTACACCTTCTCGATACCTCAACCTCCACTTCTCGCTAAACTCAAGGATCTTCCAACAATGTTGGAGCATGAAAGGCCGGCATTTGGATGCAGGCATTTGCTTGAACCTTTGGTGGGCAATGAAATCCTACATTTGCAAAAACAAACAAGTGTGTGAGTTCAATTGCCACCATGGGAAACATGAACACAAATGTGTGAAAGAAACTCACATAGTCGTCGATTGTACAACCGGATGGAGGTGCATTCCTCACTTGTTCCAAGCATCCACACTAACGGCTACAACTTTGCTTCATGAAATCCCACCGACCTTGGAGAGACCTCAATGAACGTAGGGACTGTTGGAGATATGCCCTAGAGGCAAATAAATAATAAGATTTATTGCATTATCTTTTTAAGTTTATAAATAGTTTTGTACCATGCTATAACTGTATTAATCGGAATTGTTAATACACGTGTGGTATGTAAACAAACCAGAGTCCCTAGTTAAGCCTCTAGATAAACTAGTCCATCAGTCAATGGATGATCGTGATTTCCCGATCATATTGCATTAACAGTTGATGGTGGAGTCATTTTATTGGGAGAATAATTTGATGGACATTACCCAAAGTATTGCAGTTAGGATCGTATCACATAGTTCAACACTGCAATAGGATTAGAACGTGGTAGCTTATTCCTTAGACCGTGAGATTACATCAAGTCGCTGCTTCTGAAAGATATGGCTGATCACATCAAACGTCATGCCTCATAAGCTGACAATAAAGGTGACACTTTCGGGTATTGGAAGGAAGTAGTCGGGGCGAGTAATCAAGAGCGGGATTTGTTCATCCGTGTGATGGATTGATATGCTGGGCCCACTCGGTGAGATTATATCTGTAAAGCTGCGCAGCGTATGACTAGGTCATTGAAGATATAATTTCATGGGAACGAGTAAAGCAACCTTGTCGGTAACGAGATAAAACACAACATCGGATGTTGACGATCGTATCTCGGACAAGGAAGTATCAACGAACAAAGGGAATGACCATATCATGTTAACGGTTCAAAGATGATTCAAGGATGATTTATTCTAGAATGCACGGGGGCCGTCATAGTCATCCAGGGCTCCCTGACGGTCATTGGCGGGAGGGTCTCGACCATGTCCGGAGTATTCTCGAACCGAGGGTAACACACTTAAGGTCTTGACGACGCTAGGAGAACGTTTTGGAAACATCGGAGTGGCTTAGGTATAGAGATAGGAGGTTTCGGAAAAGTTCCGGCAAGAACGGAAGAGTTCCGGGGAAGACCGGAAAAGTTCCGGAGAGACCGAAGTGAGTTCGGAGTGATCCGAAATTGTTTCGGAGTCATGGGAGATTAAATAGTATGTAAATATATTAATTATGGAATTATATATATTTATATTAATTTAATAATAAATAAAAGGAGAAAAAGGGGCTGCACACCTTAATGGGCCTTTAGGGCCCAAGAGGGGAAGTTCCCCCCACAAGAGGGGGTGCGGCTGGGCTGTGGGGTGCGGCTGGCCCATGTAGGCAGCCGCACCACCCCCCTCTCTCCTTTAGTCCCACATGGAGAGTTGAGGAGAGGTGCACACCCTTTTCCTTCAATAAATAGGGACCCGGATTAATTGGAAAAATACACAGAAAATTCAGGAATTAATTCCGGTTGGCCCAGGCTTCTCCCTAGTCCAATTCCTCCCTCCCCATCTCTCGACGTGCGCGGTCCCAAGTCTGGACAGCGTATACGGGAGACCTATAAACCGCAGCACACCGTTGTGCTGCGGGTTTCCACCCAAAGTTCTCGCTTCCGCTATTCCGGCTGGATCGGGGAGCACGGAGGTCATCGTCAAGGTCCGTACGTGTGCGAGTACTCGGAGGTGCTGCTCTCTCACGAGTTCGGCACTAGGAGCTTCTTCATCGCCGCGTCTCCTTCTTCTTCGTCGCGCCAAGTTCTCCGCGACCTTGAGGTCGGCTACGTACGTCTTCATCGGCAACGCTTGTGCGGGAGCGTAATTCCCGCTATCGGTCTACAAGGGTATGTTTCCGATGACTTCTCCGTTACCGCATTACTAGATAGATCCTGGCTAGTTTCGGTGTTGCGATAGTTAGAAAAATTATTGTTTTCTGCTACGAACCCCATCAGTGGTATCAGAGCCGATCTATGCGTAGTATTGCTGGTACGGTTAGAACACATGTTGAATGTGGGCATCGATTCTATAATTGTTACCCTCTCGCGTGCACTTGCTAATGTTGTTGGCATTGAGTTGATGAAGCGGCCCGGACCGACCTTACGCGTACGCTTACGCGAGACTGGTTCCGCAACTAACATATGGCTTGTACCATATATGCGGCTAGCGGGTGTCTGTCTCTCTCTCTTTAGACGGCATGGCATTTTCAATGGAGGGCCCTGAAAAGGGTGTAATAGAGACAATTATTTAATCGTGTTGTGGTTGTATGTTCGTAGGTAAGAAACGGTTCTTCACGAAAGCCCTAGCAGCCACGTAAAACATGCAAAAGATAAAGTAGAGAGCGTCTAACTTTGTTTTGCAGTGGGGCATTTTAATATGACATGGTTACGGTAAGTTTTATGTTATCGGAGGCAAAAGGTGGCCGGAGGCACGCCATGAAGACCAAGGCGCGAGGCCATGTCATATCGCACTTCATTACATTATTTTGATATTGTTTGTTGTGTGTGCATCCTATTTGATTGCTTATATATTAGTATATATATACAACGGTAGCAATATTAGGATGATCCCAAATTAATGCCAAAATTGTGTTCGCCTTAGTGTGCACCACCAATAAAGTTCTACGTTACGGGGTACGCCGCTTGCGGTTACACTCGTCTCTTCGTTCGCATACAGTGGGTGTAAGCCACGTTGCACACGCAGATACACTAAGGTCAATTGGCGAGCCTAGTATGTACAGACATAGCCTCGGAACACGGGAAGATCGAAAGATCGAGCATGAGTCGCATGATTGTTGCGATTGGTAATTCGTTGCCTACCTTTGAAATTATTCTATCCGCCTGATCGATGGGGGTAGTATAATGGATTAGGATCGTGTAATCACTAAGTTATTTTGTTTGGGATGAATTTCTTAGTGGAGTGTATTTTGATAATGTGATTATAAAATAAACTCATAATTTTATAAACTTAGCCTTACCTAGTCTTTGCAAATTATCTCTGTAGATCATGCCTTATCCTAAGGAAGAAAGTCTTGAGTTCAACCATTTTATTAGAAAAGAAAGTCTCCGGAACGATGGATCCAACTTCATGACGTGGTACAGAAACCTGAAAGACGTCCTCTACCAGAACGACATTTCTTACGTGATAGGAGAATTGTTAGGAGATAAACCAGGAGACTCCGCAAGTGCAGAGGCGAAAGAGGATTTTCGTCAGCGTCGTGAGATTTGGAGAAGTGTTCAGATCACGATGTATGTCTGCATGGATCATGAGCTGAAAAATGAGTTTCGCCATATGGAACCCGCTGTGATGATAGGTGCTCTTAAAGTTCGGTTCTTGAACCGAATGAAGCATGAGCAGCTGGACAAGTTTCTTTCACTCAAGATGGAAGAACATACCTGCTTGGAGACACATTTGTGTAAGATGTTTGACATTCACGATGATCTCACAAACACATGCGATTACTGGATGGCGGATACTTTTGCAATACAGGCGGTGTTGCGTTCTCTACCTCCTAGCTATGAGGAGCTTGTCGATGAGTATATACTTAAAGTGATTTCCTCCTCTTCAATGATTTCCTGGTCGAAATCAAAGACGTGGAGGTGGAACCCATCGAAGGAGATAGATGACACGCAAGGTATATTTGATATACAAAGTTATAATTGTTATTTCTTACACTTGTTGATATTAAAGTATTTGATACTTATGTTCTGTTTTATTGAAACAGCACCAGAATATAACAGGAAAATTGCAGAGTTCGACATGATGCTGCGGAATGATGGCAAGGCAAAGTAGTTGATGGCCAAGGAGTTTCACGCCCATAGTTATCAAGTTTTGATTAGTAGTTTTGAATAAGAGTTTTGTAGTCGAATTTGAGAGTGATTGTAATAAGTATGTCTTATATTCGATGAGACAAGTTATTCATATTTGTAAGAGACAAGCAAGTTGTTTTATTATGAATAAAGTTTTCTTATGATCATATTTCGATTATGAATAAGTTATTCATGTATTAATCTTTTTGATAGCAAAGTGGATTTGAATGTTAAAATAAATATCCTAAGTCAATAATAAAATGCACTACCGAATATTTAATCATATCATTGCAAATATTTTGGATATTTTGATCTTGTGTATTTGCATGCGTGATGTCTAATGAGACATGATGATTGAAAAATATTGATAAGTCAATATGAGAAGAAATTTGATTTGAGATCATGCAAGATGATTGTTAAATTAAATTGTGTAGTGGAAATTATTATTGAAACCTTTGTTGTATGTCTAAGTAAATAATAAGTATTTACTAAAAGATACAATTATCTGAAATTATTTGATTTGATCAAGAAAGATTTTTCGGATAGAAAAGGAGGATATAAAATCAAGTCATTGTAATTGGATTATAATAGCAAGGATTTTAAAGATTTATTTTATCATGAAGGTTTGTGAAAATTCGGTTCACAAAAGGACTTGTGAAATTCGGTTCACAAAATTATGATGCTATTATCAAACATGTTGATGTAGACATTATGATCATACTCTATTTTGAATAAAGTATAGTCCTAAAAATCATCTCTTATATTTTAGAAATCACGTAGAAGGTTTTTCCGTTAGAATTAGTAAACTCCCTATTTTGAAGTCTTCACCCAAAATTCGTATGAACGACAATAAGTTGTGTGTCATGGTTTATAGATTATATGATAATACGAAACTATGTACGAAATAGTTCTTTGTAAAATATTCATAGGAATGAATATATGTTTCATATGGTAAACACCAACAAGGGCAAAACTAGTATTGCTAACTTGGTGATTCATTGAAAACAAGTTTCAAGAAAGGATATGAAATAAAGAAAAGCTTAAAAGGGGTAATTGACCTCACTCGATTTGTGAGAGAAATATTGTTTTGGAATTTGATCCGACAACAAAACTCCACAAATGAAATGAAAAATGATGATATTTGATCATGGTGTTTTCATGCAAGGAGCTTTTTATAAATAGTAGGCATTAAAGAATATTTTCTGTCCGGTCACAGATTAATATTTCATGATTTAATGAGCTTGTTACTAGAACAAGGGATACCTACGAAATACAAAGAAATTGGGGTGATGCCAAATTCGAATTGTGACTATAGAGTCATAAATCCAAAAGGTTGCATTCAAGATTGTATTAGTAAATGTTGCTTGAATCTTATTAAGTAAAAGGGTTACTTGATTTTTCACATGACAAGTTGTGTGAAAAGAATGAAACTGTGAGAAGGACATAAAGCTAATTTTGTCATGAAGAATGTCTTTGACAAAATCAAAATTGTTTTGACTACATTGGATGTAGACATGCCTAAGTCTTTTGGATTTGTATTAACAAGTATAATACATCGTATTTGGAATTTTCGAATTGATACATGATCAAGGATTTCGGTTATGACCGAAATATCGAAGGAAATTATATCCGTATAATTTAAGTGGGAGTAGGACAGCTTACCGGAATAATATGTAAGTGACATATTGTTAAGTGGGAGCTTGTGGGCTACACAATATGAAATGTGTTTGACATTTTGAGTGGGAGCATTACAAGTTACACAATCTCAAATGTAATTGACATTTTGAGTGGGAGCTTAGTCAGGTGTTTATATGTAAATGACATATAATAGATAGGTACTAGGAAAATGAATTAGAAGTAATTATTGAATTACGATAAAATCATATATGTTTAAAATGTGAGCATCTGTTTTGAATAGATCATTTTAAAGAAGTCGAGGTGTTTTTCCAGATTAGATTCTGATGTGTCAGAATAAGACGTAACGAGGAATTGGTCCTTGTAAATCTGGATAAAGTAATCATGGTTGTAAAATATGCTGCACTTCTATGCCATGATAAGGTGGCAGCATATTAACCATATTATATACTCGAAAAGATATGATTAGTATTCTTACAAGAAGAATAAGCGCTGAGATGAATTTGTGATTCATTATTAGTGGAACCAAAAGTATCCTTCATGTTTAAAAGAAACTAAGGATATGTGGTTATTTCAAATCTGTAAAGGATGATGAGTTTAACAAATGTTGTGTTAAAAGGATCAACCTAAATGACAGAAAGAAATAAGGATCAAGTCGTTATAGGATAAACTAAAAGGCATTAGGCTGACAATAGAATGTCAGGATCTACTTAGGTAAATATAGAAGTATAAAGATACTGCAAAAGTACATAGAGTTGGTAGAGAAAAGGTATTCTCTAAAACTGAGTGTGTTTAATGCAATTAACTGATATTGGATCAGAGTAAGCGCAGGGAAACAAAAGTCTCACTTAGTTGCCAAATATGTATATTTGTTATTAAGATAGCATGTTGATATCAAATAAGGTGATATCAATGGTTTGCAAAGAGCTTATGGTTATGAAAGGTTCAGGCCGAAGGAAACCTCTTCCACGAGCGAGCATTATCATAAACACTTATAAAAGATAAGGTTGTATGATTGGTATAGAAAATGCAGCTAGTGTATTTGTACTCTAGTGCAAGTGGGAGACTGTTGGAGATATGCCCTAGAGGCAAATAAATAATAAGATTTATTGCATTATCTCTTTAAGTTTATAAATAGTTTTATACCATGCTATAACTGTATTAATCGGAATTGTTAATACACGTGTGGTATGTAAACAAACCAGAGTCCCTAGTTAAGCCTCTAGATAAACTAGTCCATCAGTCAATGGATGATCGTGATTTCCCGATCATATTGCATTAACAGTTGATGGTGGAGTCATTTTATTGGGAGAATAATTTGATGGACATTACCCAAAGTATTGCAGTTAGGATCGTATCAGATAGTTCAACACTGCAATAGGATTATAACGTGGTAGCTTATTCCTTAGACCGTGAGATTACATCAAGTCGCTGCTTCTGAAAGATATGGCTGATCGCATCAAACGTCATGCCTCATAAGCTGACAATAAAGGTGACACTTTCGGGTATTGGAAGGAAGTAGTCGGGGCGAGTAATCAAGAGCGGGATTTGTTCATCCGTGTGATGGATTGATATGCTGGGCCCACTCGGTGAGATTATATCTGTAAAGCTGCGCAGCGTATGACTAGGTCATTGAAGATATAATTTCATGGGAACGAGTAAAGCAACCTTGTCGGTAACGAGATAAAACACAACATCGGATGTTGACGATCGTATCTCGGACAAGGAAGTATCAACGAACAAAGGGAATGACCATATCATGTTAACGGTTCAAAGATGATTCAAGGATGATTTATTCTAGAATGCACGGGGGCCGTCATAGTCATCCAGGGCTCCCTGACGGTCATTGGCGGGAGGGTCTCGACCATGTCCGGAGTATTCTCGAACCGAGGGTAACACACTTAAGGTCTTGACGACGCTAGGAGAACGTTTTGGAAACATCGGAGTGGCTTAGGTATAGAGATAGGAGGTTTCGGAAAGGTTCCGGCAAGAACGGAAGAGTTCCGGGGAAGACCGGAAGAGTTCCGGAGACCGAAGTGAGTTCGGAGTGATCCGAAATTGTTTCGGAGTCATGGGAGATTAAATAGTATGTAAATATATTAATTATGGAATTATATATATTTATATTAATTTAATAATAAATAAAAGGAGAAAAAGGGGCTGCACACCTTAATGGGCCTTAGGGCCCAAGAGGGGAAGTTCCCCCCCACAGAGGGGTGCGGCTGGGCTGTGGGGTGCGGCTGGCCCATGTAGGCAGCCGCACCACCCCCCTCTCTCCTTTAGTCCCACATGGAGAGTTGAGGAAGTGCACACCCTTTTCCTTCAATAAATAGGGACCCGGATTAATTGGAAAAATACACAGAAAATTCAGGAATTAATTCCGGTTGGCCCAGGCTTCTCCCTAGTCCAATTCCTCCCTCCCCATCTCTCGACGTGCGCGGTCCCAAGTCTGGACAGCGTATACGGGAGACCTATAAACCGCAGCACACCGTTGTGCTGCGGGTTTCCACCCAAAGTTCTCGCTTCCGCTATTCCGGCTGGATCGGGGAGCACGGAGGTCATCGTCAAGGTCCGTACGTGTGCGAGTACTCGGAGGTGCTGCTCTCTCACGAGTTCGGCACTAGGAGCTTCTTCATCGCCGCGTCTCCTTCTTCTTCGTCGCGCCAAGTTCTCCGCGACCTTGAGGTCGTCTACGTACGTCTTCATCGGCAACGCTTGTGCGGGAGCGTAATTCCCGCTATCGGTCTACAAGGGTATGTTTCCGATGACTTCTCCGTTACCGCATTACTAGATAGAGAGATCCTGGCTAGTTTCGGTGTTGCGATAGTTAGAAAAATTATTTTTTTCTGCTACGAACCCCATCAGGGACGGCACCGGCATGAGCTTGTGATACTTGTCCTATATATATGCGTTGCCAATATATTGCCCTCGTTTGACCATTGCCCACACCGGCATCAAGGCTCACAGTTTCCCATGCTCGGATCAATGCGGTGTCCTCCAACTCAGTGTAGTTGTCGGCCCGCTTTCGAAACCGTGTTTGGCTTCCCTCGAACACCTCCTCCCCAATTTCTTCTAGGTCATTGTCGCCATCCCCTTCTTCCTCCCCTGCTTTGGCCTCGGGCATCTTGCAATCGAACGAGTCAAGTGGAGCACTCATGAGATCGACCGAGTTCTCATCCAACATTTGCGAGTATGTTGAATGCATGGGATAGCTACACAATTAAAACATGCAAATTGCTTAGCTTTGGACCACACGAATGTTCAGTGCACGAGAAAGAAAAGAAATTCACCTCTCCATTTTTCATCGAACACGTCAGGCGTGACAGAGGGGGCGGCGGAGCTTTCACCGGCAACCGATCCACGAGGAGCACGGCCTCGAACCGCCAGAGCCTTGGCCTTCTTCGGTGCCTTCGGCCCGGTGGCGTGCGTATTCGGCTTCGCGTAGCGCGCCCCGGAAGCCGCGGTGGCCACCACGGCGGGGTAGCCTTGAGCGGTAGGAGGAGGAGGATGATTCGAGGCGGGGGGAGGACGGACGACGCCGCCCATGCCGAGCCACTTCCTTTTCATGCCGGGGACGGACGGAATTGGTGCGGCGACGGGCCGCTGGCCGCCTGAGGCGCGGGAGGTCGTGGTTGCGACCTTGGGGCCGGCGGGGCAACGAATCCGGCGTGCGGGAGGACGTGCAGAGGCTACCATGGGTACATGGCGCTCGGATCGGTCGCTCGGCGGCGGGTAGCTGGGCTGAAAGTTACGCGCGGGAGCATTCGCGCTAAGAGTGCGGGGTGCGGGAAATTCGGCCGCGGAAACAGTTATTTTCCGGGTCGGGGGCTTATCCGGCATTTGTTCGGCCCCAGATTTCGCCCCGGACCCGTAAAAAACAGTTATTTTCCGGGTCGGGGGCTTATCCGATATCTGCTAGAGATACTCTGAGTATGTTGCATGGCACAGGAAAATATAGCTGGAAACAAACTTTTAGTGGAAACCGGTGAAATTGCGAAAAAATCATGTTCAAAATTAAAAAAAATAACAAAAATGCATTAGATTGGAAGGGCAGAGTGTTATAGATATGGAAATTTACAAGTTGAAACTCAAAATTGTTTAAAGTTAGGAAAATAACAAATTAAGCAGCTATTTTCCATTTATTGTTGAATCTACTATTTACTCATGAATTTGTCATTTTCATACCTGCTAAATAATTTTGAGTTTCAGCCTGCAAATTTCTAGTATATAGAATTCTACCTTCCCAATGTATATTATTTTCTTGAGAATTCTTTAAGCACATTTTCTTCATGATTTTCACTGGTTTTCATTCAAAATTGGTTTCCACCAGATAATTTCTCGCATGGCACTGGACACGAAAAAACATGTGTGTTTGCGTAGGAGTGATGTTTTCACCGGGCGGCCGGACAATGTATCCATCACCCACGGAAATGTGTCCGCTGGTCCAATGGGGTAATTCCGAATATCTCCCCCAAACAATGGCGCTATCATTTTTTACATTTGGTACTAATATTAAGAACATCCCACAATGCCTGCAGCACCAAGTGAGGCCACTCAAACTGGTACCAACTCCACCAAAATTTCAAATCTGGCCACACCATAGTCGGGACCAAATCAAAGTATCGGCCACCAAAATGCTACCAAGTCCAGCTACATCACAATACACCAGAAAATACATAAAAATCATTGCTTTGATTTCCTCTTCATGATGATGCATTTGCGTTCATCGGCAAACCAAGCCTTTCGAGTTGGTCTCATGTTTCCTTTAGTTTCCTATTGTCGTCCATTTTCTGAGTTTTGTGCACCTCAAAGTAGGTATCCCACCTTTGTAGTTCTCATGGTGTCTCAGCTCGTTGAAAGCCGAGGATGATGAGACATCCTTTATAAAGTTGACAAGTGAATCTTGAAGGGAGGAAGATTATGTCGGCTTCGTTGCCGCCCTTACTTATTTATTTGCTCCCCATTGGGTGTTCCGAACCCTCAGTCAGCATCGACTCTTTATCTAGATCGACGCACTCAAGCTTGCATGCCCGTCACCTCCATTCGCTTGAAAGAGTTCCGAAATATTTTCCACTTGACATTCTTAAATGTTTGACTAACAATGCATCAAAGTGAAGGTTTTATTGTTGTACAACTTTTGTAGAACTCTAGAGCATGCCAAATAGAACGTATTTTAGCATCTTAGTTTATCTAAGGGGTCTTGCCACTCTCATTCTTACCCTAATTTTATCATAACACCCGGGGAACTTGTTGAAAGTCTCTTGTATGGTCCCCCACCGGTGTGACATAGCACTCTTGATGGGATCTATTACCATTTTCTCTTATGACTCGTAGTTAATGGGGTCTTGGTTTATTTCCATCCAAGTGTCACACAACACGAGGTCCTCTTCTTGCTTCCTCGACTTTCCTCTTGTCGCCCTCATTGTGTTGATTTCTTGTCAGTTTCAGTATCAATGGCATCTTCTTCCTCTTGTGTATCTTGGACGGCCTCACCATCCTAGCCGGCTTCGGAACCGACACCATCATGGATAAGCGAAGCCATGGTGTCTGTGACTTCATTTTACGCAAACATACACATTGTAGGCATCATTCAATGCATGCATTCACATTGTCGGCTTCATTCAATGCACACATGCATGTTGTTCGCTTCATTCAATGCGCACATGCACATTGACAGCCAAAAATTATGAATATGCGCTCATCAATATTGGTCATTTTGTCGAACATGTTGTGGGTGTCACCATCACCAGACAACTGTTGGGGACCCGTGATAGCACCGGTGGCGTGCGCAATCCCGACCATCGTAGCGTTGGCGAGTCGATGTAGGTGGCCTCTTGGTTGAGGTCGAGGCCTCCTCGACGTCGTTGGTTGACGGGCGCAACCGGCGAGAAGACCGTGTTGAATTTGACAGTGTCGTTCTCGCCCACCTTGGGAGAGGAGAAACTTGTCTGTTTCGGTGCGGCGGGGTGGTCTCGAAAGTTGTTTGGGGAAGACTACTCTCCGAAGGGCCGGCGGTGGTGCTCTCTTGATTGAAATCGTTACCATGTCGGCGTTGGAGGGGTCCACACGGAGGCCTTGCACATTTATTTCCTTCGCGTGTTTGCGTTGGTCAGCTTGTTCGGTGGTGGACACCTTTCAGACCACCTCCCGATGCGCCACCTCCTCCTCACTTCATCTCCTTCCTCGACAACTCATATCAAGAAAATACACATGACAAGCCACATGCATTGCAAGAAAATACACTATAAATACAGATTGAATCTAGTAATATCACACTTTGGACAAACCGCAATGGACCTCATGACAAGCAGAAAATTTCGCTAATTTTTTTTAAATAATACACAAAAAATAATTAATTCCGGAAATAACACGCGGTTTTTTTTTTTTGCAAAAATAGGATCCAGTCGTCCATGACAAGACGACAGGGCCTTGTCGTCCACGGCGAAGACGACAGGTGCCTTGTCGTCCTTGGCGAAGACGACAGGTGCCTTGTCGTCCTTGGCGAGGACGACTAGTGGCGTACACCCACAAATACACGCCACTGGTAAGACTACTAGTGGCGTGTACTCACATATACACGCCAGCAGTAATAACCCAGCAGCTTACACGTGCCTGTCGTCTTCGCCGTGGACGACAAGGCCCAGTCGTCTTCGTCATGGACGACTGGATCCTATTTTTGCAAAAAAAAAATCGCGTATTATTTCCGAAATTTAATTAATTTAGTGTATTATTTAAAAAAAATTAGCGAAAATTTCACACGGAGGGGGAAAAGGAATTTACAAAAGAATAGCTCACAGTGCATTTCTGTTGCCTGAAAGACAGAGAATGCACTATCCTCGAAAAATAATCTAAAGATCCGTGTCAAACTCCATCCGTCGCCAATAGCAAGTGAGGATGATGGCACACCGGATGCCTGGTGTAATTTACATGATTACACAGTTGCACTTGGATTCCAATTTTGGAGGCTTCACATTATCGCATGACCTTACAAATCCAGAAGCAGAGCGTACAGGTGAAGGATCTTTAGCAATGGCTTCTTTATCAGCGGTTTCTGTGATGGTCGTTTCACCTTCCAACCTTTTTCTTTTAACCTTACGATTTGTCGTTCGTCTGTGAGGCAGCTTAAGGAAACCATCCTCATTTGGAATCGACTTCCCTACGATGGTAACAGTTGGCCGAGTAGATTCAGGGCCTTCTGATTCCTGCTCCCGCTCCAGTGCAATCGTTGCTGCCTTGTATGCAAGGTCATGGACGATAGAACTGCACAAGAGAATTGTATCAGTAGCTTCTTCCAATGTGAAGCACCTCTGAATTTGCTTCATCGACCCTTCTACTGCCTCAGGTGATTTTTCTGCAAGGTAGAGAGAATGATTAGGTTACATACATGTACTCACTCGTGCAAAACAAATATTTTCTGAAGAGCACAATAAGAGTCATATGTTATGTCTAGGAGGAAACATGGTGTGTGCGCGTAACTGCACCTAAAGACTGGTATCACAAATGCAAACAGCATATTGGATGTGAAAAACGTATAAAACTTGTTTCACTAATACTTCTAGTTGCTCGTTAGATCTTTCATGTACGGCAAAGAAGACTAAAAAAATTCTCATCAATTTCTGTTATCTGTGGAGCCCAGAGTTATTTCCTAGATTATTTTTGTTGGTTCTAAATAATAATAAAATCCTACAGAAAACATTCTTGAATATTACCTCCGTTCAGGAATAGATGTTTTAGAAAGGCTGCAGTCAAAATTAGATATGCATAAAATAATCTCGTAATATACTTTTTATATCTTTTCATAACATAAGTAACGGTCAAACTTGCACACTGGAGACCATGCTCATGTCTAAGGGCATGTACACTGGTTGATAAGATAGTTTTATCTTAATACCGCCACGTAATTTAGATATGGCAATAAAACATGATGTACAATGGGTTATTTCTTAGTCTTATCTCTATTAACCAGATATCCTAAATTTGTGGTGCGACAAATTGTGCTAAGAGAAGACAATCGTCTTTTTTGCAATTCTCTCTCCTCCATCTCAGCAATTATCCTACGTCGCAACGTTAAGATATAACCATTATACACGCGGACATGCCCTAAAGCGTAGCGCATGTACATGCAGAGGTAGTACAGCACCAGCTACTTTAGGACAACTAAAAGTGATTCTCTGGACTAACTAAAAGTGATTCTCAGAGAGACCAACTAAAAATGGTTCTCAGGAAGATGAGAGGGGCAACACACAAACGATGTGCAAAGAATAAACATGAGTTCTGAGAAAAGAAGAATTTTTGGAACTTGATTAATTTAAATAAAAATTAGAACGGAGCAAATACATACCATCATTGGGAATTCGCATTAGGCTAGTTCCTGTTCTAGAAACTGAGACATCTTCCTCCGAGATGGCAGACACACAACAATCATCCAAGACGTGTTCCTCAACTGAAGTCTGCACTGCTTCAGACTGCATTAGATGATTGTCAAGGTTCTCCGCAACTGGAGCTGGAGTGCCAAATAAATAGCACTGAGTGGTATCAGAAGTATCTTCATCTGGTTTTAGCTTGGAACTTTCCTCGGCAGCTGAAGACTCTCGGACATTACTTGGCATTTCGGTATCTGAGTAACACATACTAGTGCTGGAATGATCATTGTCAGCCATCCTACCCATACCATGATTTTGACTTATTACCCCTGCTGTCTCACTCGACCTATCAAAGCTTGAGGAGTTCAAGTCAACAAGGATGTCATCATTGACAATAGGCCGTGCAGCAGACGAACACTCCATAGCACTTGACAAAGCATCCTTACTAGAACCATCTTCTTCGGTAGAAACCAGAGTCCTTGAAGCACTGCTTTCCAAAGTGTCAATTCGGGAACAAGTGTCCTCAACTGGATCACTCTGATGGCAAAGTGAAGCTGAAGAACCACTAATTGACATATCTGACACCGAAGCAACGCTTTGACGACTCATGGTACTGCTTAGCTGAACCTTCTCGAAGTCACCCTTCTTACAACTCCTAAGGCGCTCAAAGCGTACATCTGATTGCCTTGAAGACCCTAGATCGATGGAAGAAGAAGCTGAAGAGCTGTCACGTCCAAAGCTACGCTTCATCATATTTGTACTATCTCTTGTATAATATGGTTCAGAACAAACAATATTTGAAGCAGCCAGGGCCCTCCCTTCCATGACCAGCCATCTGTTGCTGCTTGACTTCTGGTGTAAGAGTACTGATATCCCAGTGCCTTCAGCACTTCCAACCTTAGGGCTTGGATGTGCAGTTAATCTCAGTTGATGAGAATTATCACTAGATGTAGTTTCAGATACAGTTTCATTACGTTGGCAGTCTGACTCATTAGGTAATCCATGATTGCAGTTATCCATTTGGTCTCCGTAATGGCCCTGCTCCACTGATGTAGGTTCTGTTTGTTGATGGTCACTTACACTAGATCGATTAAACGAAATATTATCACCATTTCCCAGTAAGGAGTCAGATACAATATACGGCATCGTATTTGCCTCATGATTCAGTACCTCCTGCCCCAGCAGCATGTCCTCATCTCTATCCAACATCAACTGACTTGGAGGACATTTTTCTGTACAATCAGCTAGAGGATCATCATTCACTGTTCGATGATCAAGAGATGCTTCTTTGTCGCAGTCTACGCTATCTGGGGCTATAGAAGGTTCAGATTCAATGTAAGGCCCAGACTTGGCAATTTTATTATCATGTTGGCATGCTTCTTCTGAAGTCCATAACAGATCTGCAGAAAATCCTCCAAGCTTTGAAGCGCATTCTTCACAACAGTCAACCTTTTCATCCAAATCCATTGCATTGAAAAATTCCCACACCTACTGCAAGTAGCCATTTCATCATGTACAACCTGAGAACTATTTGTGCCATTATATACCATTTGATTACCTGCCCCACTTTCCATGTCAAAGTCCTTTTTGTCACTTTTGAAGTGTTCCATTGGGATAGGCGAATCATTTACATATTTTGCACTCTTGTCATAACTGATTTCTTCATTCAACTCATCCAATTTATCAAACATAAATATGTCCTCGTGAACTCGAAAGCCATCATCTGATTCCCATTCACCAATTAGATCGTTTTGCTCTTGGTCACTGTCTATGTGATGGCCAAAAGTGGCACCATGCTCAGAGCTTGCATTACTGCTAGTTGTCACGGAGGAATTGTGTGAGAACATAGGCTTCTGCACATTATTTATTTTGCCAGCACTAAATGTGGTGGCAGGGACACTTGATAGAAGTGGTCGGAACCTATCTTGAGGAGCTTTCCGATGATCCTAGAAAAGTAAAAAAAGGTATGTATCATCTTAGTTGCAATTTAAGGAAAATCTAGAACACTAAAGAATAGTAAGGTCCAAATTTCCAATAAAAGCACAAGGGCCGGATCATGCAAATAAACTATGCAACAACCAAGGAGTAAATACGTTTAGCAGAAGAAGCTACACTTATTTGGTGAACAAGTGATGGGAAATTTTTTAACTGTATCATACAATATCTGATCAAATGATTCTAGACACAATTTACCAAGCCTAAGTGTGGCAACAGTGGCAGCCACAAAAGTGTCGCTGAGAAATTGTGTGCCGCAGAGTGTAGCAAAAGTTGGCAAAAAGTTCACTCTATATGGATAATAAAGCGTGGCAATTCTAAAGTGTGGCAAGAACCAAAACACATACCGCCTGCTAAAATTAGGCTTGGCAAAGTGTGGCTGCGAACCAAACACCTCCTAAACATTTCATGAGTTAAGCAACTTAGCGATAAAAATCGGTATATGAACCTAGTAACTGGAGCATTTGCCAACCAAATATTTGGGATGAACAAATGTTTTCCTGTTAAGCTACTCTCTGACTGTTAATTCACAGTGGCCTTCATCCAAAGCACTTCACCACTAAATACAGTTGATGTAACAGTTGTTTTTTTTGCCAAAGTATAACAAATTGCTTTTATGGAAGTCTCTGGATTCCTGCAATCAGAAGCTGCAGCTGCTAAGAAGCAAAATGGACTAAAACCAGGGTAACTGAGTAACTGATTGAATAAACTATTAAATATGCAACTTATTCAAATTTATAATATAGTTTTGGCGATTGAATACAAAGGGAAGTATTGTATGACTCAAGCGGAAACAATCCATCATCCTAACAAATAATAGGGCAACACTTACCATCAACCAAACTGCAGAATCAAATGACCGCTTTGGGGCTGAACTAGGGGAGAAATTCTTGGACGGCTTCTTTGATGATGCAATAGTTCTCGTCTTAATCACTGCCAAGCTCTTTTTAACAGCTGGGCAGCTGGAATAGCCAACTGATATAGACTGCATGGAGTCCAGATCATCTTCACCAGAAGATGTTGCAGAAGCTTTACTGTACGTGCTCAATCGATCTCGTTCAACGCTATGTGATGAACTAGCTCTTCTAGTTGGAGTAGGAGACATTGATTGCCTTCTACCTCTTGAACCCGTATCTAGTCCACTGAAAGATGTAGGGGATCCACCCCTTGAACGGGATACTGGACGATCTGGTAGAGATGTGCGAAGGTTTGGAGGTGCATCATAAGAGAAACCAGGATCATTGGACTGCCATCCTTGCGGTTTTGGAGAAGAAGATCTGTGATTAGTTTTAACTGGAGAAGCTCCCCTTGTTTCATTTAATGCTGCACCACTTGAACCAGTACTCATCCTCCTAGAGACTGGGCTTGGAGACCTCCGGGGAGGTGCTAATATCTTAGCAGCTGGAGGAGTTGAAGGTCTTCGAGATGGCGTTGGTGGTTGAAGAGAAAGTGGTGGGCTAGCGCGAGAAGCTGAATTAGGCGACCTTGTCCTTGGCATGGAGTGTGGAGACAGGCTAAGCCTACTTGGGCTTGCACTGCTTCTACTAGATCGTTGTGCATTTTCCATCTGTGTATGAACAATGAACAGTAAAACTGGTAGGTAACTGTTGCAAGCTCACATTTAGAATTACTGGGAAAAAACAATGCTAGATATAACACTCACCGTGGATGACCTCGAAATGTGCATGGACTTACTCTGAGCTCTGGCCCTGGAAGCGTGGCCAACAGACTGTTCTTCTTCGTCATCTAATGAACGGAAAAGTGGAGTCTCTGGAGGAGTCAACAGCCTGTTGATTGAAAAGATAGCGATCAAGTCATTTATACACAAGATTTATATGTTCCATTGCAGTGAGGGTAAGAAGTAAGATCTGAGCCAAAGATGTATCAAGCAAAAAAAATTGGCGTACAAAGCATGACAGCAACATATTACACTCAGTTATTATACATTTTAAACACACAAACAGGAGTAACTCAAATTGTAGATAACTATGAGCTCAGCTATTTTGCAATGTTCCATCTTACTATTGTAGTACACAATGACCATCATTCACACCTTCAGCTAATAACTCACAACTAAACAGGGAGCACTGAATGGAATATTTTGTTATTTACAGAAATGGGTGCTCCAGTAACTATTACAAAGTCGCTGCACACCAAGAAAAAACTGTATTAAACTATTAATTATACAGATTTCTAACTTCTATTCAGTCTCCACATGCAACATTTGACTCGAATATAGTTACATGATGATTAAGTGAGCATTTTTTTCACAAGTTTGTCGTCGACAACCTTATGAGACACAATAAGAACTGGGCGATAACCCGGTGGTGGGGCGCAGTGGCATCTCGGCGCCGACCTGGGTTTGAACCTTGTTGGAGCAGATCAAATCTCACTGATTTATTTCACAGGGCAAATAAACCAGTGTATCTTGATGTCTTCTCAATAATATGGTGTGGGGGGTGTTCTAGCATGGTTGGTGTCATTATCTAGCCTTGTGAGCAACAACAAAGAAAAATGGAAATCTACATAGCAGCTTTAGCACCAGGACTCCTATTAGAATAGATCTGGTATTTGACCCGCACCACCCAAAAGCCATAGATTATGAGATTATGGAGATTGTGAAACCACTAAAGTTACACCGTTCTTTTTTTAAAATTAATGTTACGGCAAGTCTACATACCTTTACAATGAAGGAAAAGTTTAAACTGACTTTAGTTGTTGTTATAAAACAACATTATAGTGGGCAAACTGATATATGGAGTAGAGATGAGAAACAATACTGCAGTGCATGAAATTTACACGACATTTAGAGTCCAAAGCAACTTTAGAAAAGAACAAACCACATGCGCCCACATGACATACTAAAATATTTTCTTCATTGAAAACTTTTAGACACTTATAATTGAAAACGCTCCTCATGCTGATCTGATACAACTGAATAAGAGGTTGTCAAAATGTTCTCACCATTTTCTTCAATTGACTAATGAATTAGAATACCATGTTATCTTGAAGCAACATACAATTACATGACACAGACACACAATAAAACAAAGATGAAAAACCTGCCTCGTTATTACAAAGCTTGTAGCTCACTGAAGCCATTATACTGTGTTTAGTGACACCAACCTTAAATTACACAAGACATGGCACTAAGGACAAATTTACACTCAACAGAACAAATGCTAAGGAGTTCATCATGAGTTCATGACGAGACTCACCTCATCTACTAGACCACCTAGTTCACACAAGTATTGCACGTCTACAACTAGAGAACCAACAAGGCTGAAAATACCCACTGATTATCGACTTTGAGCTACCAATCTACTGAGCACAGACCAATGATTGCTATTCTATGGTAACTGTTCTTCATTAAGTTAGGGCAGCAAGTTATCAAGACACTGAACACAAAGTGTGAAACCAGAACTGCAACTTAATTTATATTAGTTCCCTTGTAATGTGCACATCCAGCTATGGGCCAAATCAAGTGACACAAGGGGCTTTACCCTATCTCTCTTACTATCAATTTTTGTTTTAGCTTTCATCCAATTTTCTTTAATTAAGATGGTTAGAGAGTAGGGCTATGTCCAAGAAATGTATTCGTCCATGCAGATGGCAAACCAAGCAATGGAGCAGCCAATCTTCCAAATATATCTCTTCCATTGTTCCACACATTCCATTTGCTCCCCCTGAAACCTATACCCTTATCTACCCAGCTGATCTGTGTATGATACGCCCCTTCCCCCATGCGCTGTATCTCTTCTACTACCCTGATGAACTAAAGATGTGTTTGGTTTTGTAATGAAGTGGAACGGAATGGAATCGTTCCGCACCTAGACCCAATTCCTGTGTTTGGTTGTGAAGTGGAATGGAGCCAACTGGTTCCTCAAGAGGGAATATACCCCTTATATGCGGAATGCACTCATTCCACCAAATCGGTGGAATCTGCTGGAACGGGAGGGCTAACCATCGTCGAAACTGTACTCTCGGCTGAAAAAGAATAGCTAACCATATTCTCACCGGAACACCACACCCCTAGCCTATCACTCCCGCACCGCCACACACATGAGCTGCTCCAGCTGGTAGTAGACGAGCGGCAGTGCGGAGCGGCTGAGCAAGCAGGCGGTGGCGCGGGGGAAGCTGGCCAGCAGCGGCAGCGCAACCAGGGAAGCTAGGCTTCCGGGCAAAGCAGACACGGCTTCAATATGGCAAGGATCAATTGATCGATCTGGGTGTGACGGACCTGTGTGGAACAACAATTTAATAATACTCTGCGTTACTTAGATTAGTGCTAGATCTGTGCGCTCTCTGTTGGGAATGGGCATTGATTTTGGGCTTAATTAATATTGTATACCTATTTTTCTCTAGAAAATTATTGTGATTTTAAATAATATACATAGGCAACACATTATGTCATATCACTGTGAAATTGCTTAAGGATAATGATAACCTCACTCTTCATTAAAAAGCTAATTTATACCACATTCATTCCATTTAATACTTCCAACCAAACAGCTTGATAGGCCCATTCCATTCCACCTCATTGTTTCTAACCAAACACAAGAACACAAGAACGGAATGTAACCATGACATTCCATTTCGGTGGAATGTAACCGTTCCATTCCATTCAACTTGGTTCCAAAACCAAACACATCCTAAGGTTCCTTGCTAAACAAAAACTCCACAATGGATATTAAGTATATTATACTGTAAATAACACAAGCATTGCAAAAAGATGTATGCCAGATGGCAGAACATATAAAGCAGAAGATGTTCATAACCAGCACATAGAGCAAAATAAAGCAACATGTGCTATTAAGTGTCCATACCACTCATAATCATTTTTATCACCATCCACCTTAAGCAAATCATGGCTGCTTTCTCCTCGTGTTGGGACGTTGATACCAAGCTTAACATCTGGGAAAAAGCTCAATTTTGCTGATATACATGAACAAAAAGTAAGCATTAATAGAGCCTCGATGTTAACACAAGGGAACAGGATATGGATATCACAGAAGGATATTGCATAAACAAAAATAGAAGTACATGACTGTATAAAGGATGAGGGTATCTATGAGCATTACAGATGGAATCATCAAAATCCTCGGATGGCTCCAGTAAGAAGTTCTCAATCTCAGTTTTCTGCATATCAGCGAATAAAGTGAGCTCATCATCTTTCGGTTTGGCTGGCAGTGCATTCCCAAAACTATTGACCCTCTTGTGAGAAGTCTCCCTCGAAGGAGATCTCCTCCGTGAGGGTGAAGGCGGCATCATAAATGGCCACTTAATCTCTCCAAATTCTTCTATGCTTCAGAGACATCATAGCCCGTCCAGAATACTTTAGCAAGCAAATTATTTATCACGATCTGCAATACAAAAAGTGTTATTCAAAAACTGGACAAACCAAAAAATGCACCAAAACAAAAGGGAAAAAATGGTAGCCATGAAGGAAACTGTACTAGCAAAAGACAAGAAAGTGGCAAAGAAGAAAACAGACGTGTCAATTTCATCATGAATTGACAAAATGAACCATCCATCACACTGCAAAATGAAACTATCCACCCAATTGAACCAAGGAAGCTATCATGCTACAAACAGAACGAGACAACTAAAAAGGTACTGATAGCACCCAAAAAGTTGGACCTGCAGTTTCTCCCACTCAAGTACCCAAACTGCCCATTCGTCACATCTACGGTCTATGGATGAATCACGCTGGTATCTAAAACACACCTTGCATGTAACGAACGAACAAACAATAAACCTACTTCATGCTTAAAGCATCATATGAATAAAGTATCCAATTTAACTATAAAAACCATACATATTCCAATTTTCACTCCTACCTACATTCCATAGCTTGAACCTGTGATGTACCGAATTATAGCCAAACAACAGAACAAACTGATGAACAACAACACGAGCAGTTTTTAGTCAAGTTCACGCCACAGGAACCGAAAAGGAAAATATAAACTGAAATCAAACCGTTTACCACCACTTCCATCACATGAAACTGCAAAAGGTTCTCAGATAACAATCCATGGAAAATAAAATCTCCAGGACGACCAGCACTAAATCAACAAGGAATAGAAAGCAAGAGATCGATGCCAAACAAAGCAAATTAAAATTAAAAACAGAATCTAGAAAACCCACAAATTTTAATAGCCACAAATTTCGTGGAACTGAGCACGGGAACCAAGTAGCAAGAAATCATGGATAATAATTGGCTAAAATTGTGCCACATTTCACAGCTAAAACCAACAAATTGGATCCAACAAGCTAGTAAGATCAACGAAAAAAACAAGAATCATCAAAAGGCCACCAATTATTGATAAATCTTAACACCATCCCCCGCATTCCACCCCAACACAACCACCCACGCACCCAGAACCAAATTCAAGAACCAAATCAACGAAACCACCGCAGTGGGATGCTTCGGAGCCAAACAAAAATGGAAGAAGGAAAAAAACAGCAGCAGTCCGAATCACAACTCCCCCCCCCCCCCCCCCCCCAGTCACATTCCAGCTCCCGCGGCCCGGGACTGCCCTGAACCCAACTCACCAGCCTCTCCGTCCCCCGATCTCCCAGCCGCAGGCGCGAGCTCCGAGGCAGATCCGAGCGCAGCCCCAGCGGACCCCACCGCGGGGATGGTTGAGAATCCTAGGGTTTCGCCTGTTCCTCCTCCTCCTCCTCCTCCTAGCAGCTCGAGCTCCTCCCGCTGTTCCTCTTGCTCTCCCTCACGGCTATTCCTTTCCCTTTTGGGTTCGTTGTGCTGTGCGCTGTATTGCTGCGGCGAGAAGCAAGCTTCGCTTCGGTTGCTGCTGTCTGCGTCGTGCGCTCGCAGGAGGAGGTGGACTGGAGAAGAAGTGGGTTTTTTCCTTTCCCTTTTTTTTTGGGTGTTCTTCCTTTTTCTTTATGTTTTTGTAGGGCAACGATGATTTTTTTTTAAGAACGAAGAAGGAAAGCAGGATTAGTTGAGGATTAGGATGGTGAGATGAGACAGGGAAGGTTACGTGTTTGTCCCCTGAAAAAATGAACTAAAATTACGTATTCTTCCTGCATGTAATTGTTTTTTTATTAGGCATCTACCTGGTACGTACCCAGCTAGTCTTACGGTTACGTGGTTACGTCGAGACCAGGAATCTGCCGCCTTAGAATGACAAGACATTAATTGCTAAATTAGAATTTTTAAACGACTAGCTAATTGCCCGTGCGTTGCTACAGGGTGATTTTATATAATATTTTTAGCCCACGGAGAATTTAATACTTAAAATCAGTTATTCGTGAAAATTCTTTCTCAGCTATTATCGTCCCACGCGCGTAGCAGTTTTTAGGATGGCATGGTCTTGTATAGCGTTTGTCAGGTGTGTGTTGGCGAGAACTGTTGACCCTGTTGGCCCAGTTTCTATATGTGTGAGCATTCAGTGTCGATCGGTTCGGTTCTTCCGTGTTCCAAAAAAAATGGTGCTGCAAAAATGTTGACTGGTGGGTTCCTTTAAAAAGGAAGAACCAAAAATCTCCATGGCCGAACGATTTGGTCGTTTTCGATTTTAACTGCACAGAACCGATACGCAATGACATCATGGCAGCAAAGAAAATTTGAAGAAAAAAATGCATCACCTCCGTCATTCTCCATTAACAAAAGAACCAGATAATCACAATTAGGAGAATCCGGTTCCAAATATGCATTTGTGTATTTACAAATGGACACTGCATGATTTACGAAGCACGCACATGACTCGACACACCGTTGACTGAATACAAGTCCCAAAAAATGTATTGGAATGATCTGTCAACTGTGTGCTATCCCCATCTTCCTCATAGTCGTCCTCTTCAGCATAACGCTCCATCTCTTCCCCTACAGAAAAACAACACACTAATCTGTCTACAAAGCATCCAACTGAAATAAACTTTATTTAACAAAACCATCAAACTGGAACTGAACATATTTATGTTTCATTTTAGTTTGGACGGTGACAAAACTAACCCCAAAAAATCGTTCTGCAATAGCACCTCAAGCACAGGATTCCACCATTTCAGCAAGGAGGTGAATCACACATCACAAACAGAGCTATCTAAGTTGATTGTTCCGTTCAGACTACAGACAGCAAATAAAATCCACCTTGCTTGGTAAATTAGAGTTAATAGCACCAGCGGTCACACAACTCGTCGTCGATGTGCACTTAAGTCACACTTCTACAGAATATGATTATTTGGTCACACAACTCGACAAGCGCGTGCACGCAGGTCACTGGCCCCACTTGTCAGTCCGTTTTGGATGGTAAATTTTCAGAAAACCCCCTGGAGTAATATTAATTTTACAAACTGGTCCTTCTAATTTTACAAAATGGTCCTCCTAATTTTACAAAATGGTCCTCCCCAAATTAATATTACTCTAGGGGGTTTTCTGAAAAATTACCGTCCAAAACGGACTGACAAGTGGGGCCAGTGACCTGCGTGCACGCACTTGTCGAGTTGTGTGACCAAATAATCACATTCTGGAGAAGTGTGACTTAAGTGCACATTGACGTCGAGTTGTGTGACCGCGGGTGCCATTAACTCGGTAAATTACTAACTACTCCATATGAAATCCAGTTAACCTCTGCATTCAGCAATGAACGGAAAACATATAGCAAGAGAAAATCTGGACTCCAAACCAGTAGACCGCAGCATGTAGAATGAATATCAGCAAATCAAGAACCGCATTCAGAGATGAAGATCGTCAAATAGAGAATTGCATCAAATCTGGCAAGCATTCTCATACAAGGGCTGATAAAAAGGAAACATACCTGCCAATTCAGCATATCCAAATGTTTTGTTTCCCCTAAAAAGAATACCTACATATGACCTGACACAGAATGCTATTCATTCGCATATCATTTACCAGAAGATCCATCAAAGAATACACAGTTCCTTGCAAAAAACGACTCACCAACACACATGGGATTCAAGTTTCCTCCTACGCTGCACGGATACCTTGCTCGGAGCTCGTGTCTGTGTCGGATACCGTATCTGATACCAATTCGGACACGATACCTCTTCGATACCTATTGGCAACATATCGGTAAATAAAGCATTTAAAAGAATTGGTGATACCCCTTGCAAGTCACAGGCAGCCAGCAGCGCACTGCTTTCTCAGCCTCCTCTCTGATGCTCTCACCAAATGCAAATATAATTTATGTGATCATGTTGGCACCTCTAGCTACTACATGTATTTATTTATTTATTTTAAAGACTATGAAAACGTATCCTCGTATCGACGCTTTTTCAAAATGTCGTATCTTCGTATCCGTATCGGCCCGATACCGATACATGTATCCGTATCGGTGCTGCATAGGTTTCCTCGGCCATAGACTAAACTCTTGTACCCGGCACATACTGTAAATTGGGAGAGTAGCTTGAGATCATTATGGGCTGCACCGTAGGGTGCCTTGTTGACGCACACCTGGAGGCCACATTCTGAAGCAATATTCATTCAACTTCATATTCTGGAAGGAGAAAAGGACGTTTTAAGATAGTATAATTGTAGTGTTGCAAATACGAAAGCACAGTACACATTTTCAGCTAAATCTGCACTGGGGCTTGCTCAGTTGTATAATATTGCATAGACACAGGACCAATAAATTGTTATCACCGAAGAACAACTGAAGCAAAATAGTATTAACGAAAGTACCAAAATGGCAAGAACAAACAAGGAAAATACATTAACCCTTAGTACAGCTATAACCATCTATCATGTTGTCATTTCTTTAGTAAATAAACAACCGGCTTTAGCTGACCTCTGAGATCAATGGGGAGTCTTTGGAGAGCTCCCTGAGACATCGCCCTCACAGCAAACCGGTTGTGTTTTAGAGAAATAAGTGGACCTGCCGATGCAGTTTGCACACAGCTTTCCAAATGCAGAATCTACAGATCTTGACCCAAGCATCCATGGGCAAGCAGAGATGCAAGGGCGGAGACCACAATCTGCATACCAGTAGCTGAGATGCTCCATTGTGCTTTAGCCTTTATGTAGAAACACAACAGACGAGAAACTGCAATAAGAACAAGTGTGTGTCATGTATGAACCCATCAACAAAGCACTGGAGGCATACATTTCTGTTTATTGAGCCTTTAAGTTTTCAACAGGACTATAAATCGAAACTGAATGCACAGTCTGATGTTTGGCAAGAAGTCTGCACCGTAGAGCATGAATGGTTTGGTTAGATCGTCTGAGTTTAATGGATATTTGGTTACACGAATAATTTCATCTTTATGCTACATCAGTGTGTCATTTTCAGGTCTTATAAAGAGTCGGAAGATGCTTGAATTAATGTATGCTCTCTAATCCACATATGCAATTCGATTATACAGTCACAAATACAGATGTCCGATGAAAATCAGCAATCTGATTATCTCTACCCATAGGCTCCAGTACACTCCTTTTTCGACTACCTAAAAATGCAAAAAATGCCAGTGCTACAGATCAAAGTGGAGAAAAAATACAAATACCTTCTGGCCTTTCACTTCAACAATGGCCACCTCATTTGAGGTGGCATCCCCCATAGCCCACTTCTCGCCTGCAACAGCAACGGACCAGGGTTCTCTTGTGGTGCCATGCCCACGGAGGATATAATCTGTATAAAAATGAGTGAAATGAAAGGGATACTCGACGGCCATGACCTAAATATATCTCATCAACAGTAGCGTTGCAAATTGCGAGATACCTTGAATCAGCTTGGATTGTTCAACCTTCCACAGATTCATCTGCCAAGGTTAATATCTGCAATTGAATTCATAGAAAGTTCAGCCAGATGAGAAAAACAAGCAATCAACTCATAGGAAGCTCAACACTACTTCCTTTATTCAAAAAATAATACTATTTTCGCAATCTTGCATAATCAAAAGATTCTATAGGGAGGTCTCGAAACGATCACGAATACTATCATTTGCATCTGTCAATTGGCTTTCTTTCCCTGTCTATTCGGGCGCATCACTGGAACTATCCAGTACCTGAATGAACTAAATAAGAGCCTAAATTGACGCACAAATAAGATAAGAACAAGACCTTACAAGGCGGCGACAAAGCATGAGGTGTAGCCACCTAGGAACTGCAGACGCCGCTGAATTCCTCAGTCTCGTGGACTCCTGTTCTCACCATCGATCTCGTCGTCCACATCCAAATCATCTCCTCTGACTGCATCAACTTCACCCCCACCGACAACTCCGACTAAAACAACTGAGGAAGGACGGACAGCGAGAGAATGGGGAATTCAGTCGGCTGGAGCGAGGCTGGACCAGAGCGGCTGCGAGAGTGGCAGCGGATGAGAGGAGTCGGGATGGGAAGAGAAAGAGCGTAGGCGCGTAGCGGCAGGGAGCGTCGCGTGTGGCTGTGAGGCACGACGGCGAGTAGCCTGGCTTGGCGTGGACAGGGATGGCGACGGTGGACGGCTGCATCAGGCGGAGGTAGCCCGGGAATGGCAGCTGCCGCCGGCGCCTGGCCTTGCCTCGCTTCCCAGGAGCCATCGCCGAGTTAATTTCCAAGAGGTGGAGATGTGGTTCCCACACGTGATGGAGGAGGCTAAGGGCGGCGACGCTGGTGGAGGCCAGCAGGGGCAGCGACGCCCGTGTGGCTGAGCTCGAGGGCGGCCGCCAGGGAGAGGGAGAGGAAGGGATCAGATCGAAGAGGAGAGAGGGCGTCGGGGTCCCATTTGATCGCGCGCGAGGCGAGCGGAGAGAAGCGCCAGGGGCGACGTACCAACGACGTAAACATTGGAACCAAAAATTTCTTTTAGACTGGAGAGATTATCAAACAACCTGTTGGATGGTTACGAGTGTACCCACGGCGAGAACCTCTGGCTGACAGGATGGTTAGAAAAGGGGCTGTACCCACAGCCAACCAGAGTTTAAACTCCTGTCTGGTCTAGGGAACTTACCTAAGCTCGAGAGCTCCTGTCTCCTCATTTCGTGTCTAGCTTGCTTGCTCACTTCCTATAAGGCAATCAAAGACGTTCTGATCCTATAACTAAACTAAATTTAACTAAGTAGTAAAGCCCTCTGCCATCCAAAGGCGAACCAACTCATCAATGACATACTTGTAGCTCGTTTAAACGGAATATTTTTCAGTGGGAGGCGACGTTCCGTCGACGGTGAGGCGCCTGTGGTGATTTCATCAATCTCAAGACTTGACCCGCCCTCGGTATTTCGGAGGTGCTCATAGTGGTAGGGTGTGCTTGAGTGCGTTCATAGGGGTGAGTGTGTGCACGTGTGTGTGAGCGTCTGCGTTTGTATTGTGTTTCGCAAAAAAAAAACGAGCGTACCCACGACTGTTGAAACCTATTTTAAACAACGAGACGCTCATGTTGACTTCGTCAATATTAAAACCTAATTCGTCAGCTCAGTGTATCGGAGGTACTCGTAGGGAAAGAGTGTGCGTACGTGTTAACAGTATGGGCGTGTTTGTGAGTATCTGTGTTTGTACTGTGATTTCGCAATAAATTAAGCGGTTTTAGCTTAAATTGTTAATCTGATTAACAGATTATCTTCACCATAAAGTCGTCTCAGTGAGAGTTTCAAAGTGGATTCATGTTTCCAATATTCTCGAGGGGAAAATCTTGAGCTCACGGCATCACAGTCGTAGACGCTAGCACATAAGTTTGTAGTCGTGTGAGCTTTCATATCAACAAGCGAAACTCGTGGACAACGTTTTTGTTCATACCCATTTTTCGAGTAATAGTGCTACTCCTTCCTAGCTCTCTATTATGGACAGCGCTACGCGTCCCCCGGTGGATCTTTTCGTCCGATCCCCGGGTCGGTGACCGTCCGATCAAACCATCAGGGACCGTCGGATCCGCGTCACCCCCACCAACCGCGCACGTTGCTGCCACTGCAGCAAATCAATCAGATCCAAACCTGCCTTCTTATTTCCTTCCTGAACGTATCAATCAGATCTAAACCTGCCTTTTCTATTTCTGATCCAATCTGGAATTAAACGTAGCAATCTGCTCTTTCCTTTTCCAGCCGGAACTCAATCCGATCCGTACCAGAAGTCCACGAACGTCACGGTACTCCTTTCGTTCAACTTCGCCCACGATCGCCACGAGATCGATTAGGATCGAAATAATCTCTACTATATAATATTGCTTGAGGTGGTGTTGGTGCGTTTTTCTCAATTGCCGATTCTGCCCCTGCGTTTTAGGAGATATTACACTACTGCCACCGCAGTCCTTCTGTAAGTCGCGTACCGGTTCGTCTGTTCCCCTCGAGAGCTGACCCATCCTTGCCATCTCTTTCGCTCTCCACCACGCCACCACCTACCCTGCGCCGCCGAGGACTCCGCCGCACTGGCCCCGTGCGCCGCTCCGGATTCCTCCCACGTTCATCCCACATTCAGCAGATCCGCGCTTGCGCCAGGAGAGAGAGGGTCGGGAAGGCAGAGGGAGGTCAGGAACGGAGGAGAAGCACTGCTTCTGGTGGGGTGTAGCGATGGGCAGGGTAGGCTGGCTCTGGTTGCGGTGGTGTCCAGGACTGCAGGGGATGCCACCGACTCCCCTACCGGCCATCAACGGGATCGATGGCCTCCGCTTGGCCCCTGGTCCTCCCGTCTCGCACTTCCCTCCCCTGCTATCCATGCGCCGTCTCTCTCTTTCTGTTCGATCAATTGACTAGGCCAGCACACTGGATCAGCTCGCGAGTGACCCAACAGTGCGCCACCCACGTCGCTCGCCGTCACCTAGAATCACCTCGCCGCCCTGTCCTCGCACTCCCCAGCCTATTTGCCTCGGCCGCTGCTAGCAAGGTGATTCCTTCCAATATCCATAATCCCTGCATGCTCTACTCCGGTCCTCCTGATGCCTGCTGCTTCCTGTCGTCACTTCTGATTTCTGCTGCGCTGGGTGCATATTTGCTTCGTCCGTGCTCGCTTGCTTGGCTGGAGGGCTGCCGGCCGGACGAAGCAGACTGATCGGCTTGGTCTCAGGCTCTCAAGTCTCAACGGCAGCAAAAGTCCATGTGTTAATTGTGACATGCACAGCCAAGGCGTTCTGGATCGAAAATTGCGTGTATAACGATAGCCCCTTGCGATGTGTTGCTCCTGGAGCTATTGTACAAACATGCACTCGATCCACCATTGCTATATTATTTCTCTGTATCTAGCATTTGTTTCTGAACTACGATAAGACACATCACATTCCATGTCGAGAACATAAAGGTTCAATCGTCGTGGATGGGCACTGATGAAACTGAGTCGTCTACGCAAATATAGTGGTAATTGGAATGTTGTAGTCTGATTGGTCAGCTCTTATAGCCTGGTGTAAATGAAAGCATCCTTTAAACATATCTGACTCCCAAGAAAACTGCATATTAATCATAGTCTGTGCTGATGTCAACCTATATATCATGTTTGCAATGGGAACAGATTTGAAATATCTAACACACTGAAAGTTAGTTCGGGGAGAAGGACAAATTAATTTATTTTTAGATAATAGACTAATAGACTTTAGCTTTTATAAAGCATAGAACGCGGACAGTTAAAGGGGAAGTCGAAACGTACACGGCGAAGTGCTTGGAACAGATTAACAAATTTATTCATACGACTAGCAGCATGTCGCGTAGTCATTTTGACAGCCTCCATAAACTGTTTTTTGAAAAATTGGGGGAAAAAGATGAGAACCTATTGTTAGATTTGTTAATTTGTTTGCCCGTATTCAGTCAAATTTGTTTGCCCGTAGCAACGCACGGGCAATTTACTAGTTCTGTAGTCCTGATCCACACGAGGCACAAACTCGCGAACAACAAACTTTCCGCAGGAAACTGGAGCAGAACAGAACAATCGCTTAGAACAGAAACTCGCCTCAACGAGCCAACCTTTTCCGCAAAATCGATCCACAAGTTTGAAAAACAGCAGATCAATCTCAACAGGACAAACTCGCGGTGATAAACCCAGTGCTCTGATACCACATGATAAGGATCAGACCGATGATCCTAAAGTTGTTGCCCGATCTTTCACCGCAAGACAAACCGATAGCAATTCTTCTTCACGTGATCAATCCACGCAACCTGAAGATGAGGAACGAGTCCAGCAAGCAACGTGGAGATGATCTTCACGCCTCAAACCACAGCATGATAATCCTTGATCACACAAGAACCTTCACGCAATCATAACTTTATTGGATAACACGGCAGCACCGTCCCCGGAGGGATGATTCACTCGGAACACAATGTTCAAGACTTAACCTAAATTTCAACTCCCCTAATATTTTGACACCCCCTTTGTTTATAAGGAGACAAAGGGGTAGGGGTCGCTGAATCCAAACCTACCCGAACCGGACTCCTACTCAACTTGGACTCCTAGGGATACAAACCAACTCCAAGTGGAGTTCGGCCACGTTTGGCACGCAGGCCTTAGTTGACACAACCTTAGACTTACAAATCGTGATTGTCCTAGCGTGCCAACCTTCGATGGATGCCCCATCAAGAGTGTTCGAGTGTGTACATGTTGGAAGACCTGCTGCTGCAAAACCTACCACTGGAAGCAAATCTTCTGATGCTACAATGGTGGAGGATGCAACAATTGACATGAGCGCCTACTCTGGACAGAAGTCACGCAACAAGCAAGCTGGTGTGCACAAAGATGTTCCTGACTCAAGGCAGCGCAGCAAGTTGCTCCGCCATGATTGGAAAGCGAATCTGCTAGTAGGGAGGCGTGAAGGTGCTTGGACAGTGACTGTTTTCGTTGAGGAGCATACCCATCCATCAATGATGCAGCAAATTGGACGTCGCCGCTACTACCGCTCTCATAGAAAGGTGCCGGAGAGGATTTTCAGTTGCTGCAGACATTGCACAATCAGAACATTACAACAGCAAAAATCATGGGCTGCCTGAAAAGTGTGCATGGCGGAGACCCGAGATGCCTTGGTTATGTGAAGAGGATGTTTCGAACATACGGGCCATGCTGCGAGAAGAGGTGACGCTGCGAGATATGAGCATGACCATGGAGTATTTCAAGCAGCGGCAAGCTGAGTGCCCCAGCTTCTATTATGCTTCACAGGTAGACGCCAATAACGTTGTGAGAGCTCTGTTCTGGGTGGATGGGAGGACACGAGCTTTGTACCCCAAGTACTAGTACTGCGTGTTCTTCGACACCACGTTCTGTACGAATCGCTACAATATGCCTTTTGCTTCGATAGTTGGCATAAAACCACACCCACAATATTGTCCTGGGGTGTGCTTTGCTACCGGATGAGAAAGTAGAGACATTCAAGTGGTATTCAAGAAATGGATGGAAGCAATGGGTGGTGAGCAACTGGAGCATATAACTGATCAATGCAGTAAAATTGCCGCAACAATAAAAGAGGTTTTCAAAAAGTCAATACATCGGGCCTGCGTCTTCCATGTCCTGCGCCTAGCGAAAACCAAACTCGGGCCGCTGGTGAGAGAAGGCAACCCGTTTGCCGATGCTTTCTATGCATGCATATATGGCACGGACACGGTCGAAGAATTTGAGATTTGCTGGCAGCAAACGGTGGAAAATTTTGCTCTTCAGGAGAACAAACACTTGCAGAACATGTGGAAATCTAAGGCTACATGGGCTCCGATGTATTTCAGAAAACGTTTCTTCCCATTTACGAGCACAACAGGGAGATCGGAAGGTCTGAACTCGTATTTAAAGACATTGATCACTCCTAGTGACTCGGTTTGGACCTTCGTGCAACAATATGAAATGTGCCAGACCTTGATGCTTGATCGTGAGGACAAGTCAGGGTTCATAATGGAGGCTACAACGGCATCACGTGGGGGAGGTGAGAACTATATGCATGCAACACTAATTCCTGTTGTAGCAACTGGTTTTCTTCAATGTAGCATAGTGCAAAAAATGTATTGAAGCAACTATATTAATGTATTTTAGCAACAACCAATTGAAAACCTGTTAATACACCTTGTAGCATTACATTCTAGCTGATATAGCACTCTGCTAACCTCTGTTGTAGCATTTAAAAAATTGCAGCTACCCAATGGAGAAACAAGCGCTTGTCATTACACTAGGGAGGTTTTCGAAAGGTTTCAGAAAATTATTGCTGCGTTAACAAGGTTTATATCCGCTGCGAGCAGAAGAAGATGCCCTTTGCTACGATCTTGTTCCAAACCCAGGAATTGAAATGAAGACATACCGGGTTCGAGTGGTGCTTGAGGATGGGCTTTATTCATGTGGCTGCAATGTATTTGAGATGTGTGGTCTGATCTGCCCCACATATCATCCGAGTGATGGTGACATGAATGTGCAGAGATACCGGAGAGATACATGCTGCCTCGATGGTCTGAAGCAGCAACAATGCCTCACCCAGACCCTGGAACAAATACCATCAGGTTTGGTGTCCCTCGCGAACACCTCAAGTATAATGCATTGTGCAGGAAAATGAATGATCTTGCATCATATGCATGCTTCGCTGATGCTACCTACGTAATGGTGTCTGAGGTGGTTGCTGAAACAGCTAAGCGGGTTGCTGCGATGACAAGAGAATTAATTGCAGCGGCTAAAAACATTAGCAGGATGCAGGAACAAACAATGCTCATGCAACTGAAGCTGAGGAGCAACAGACACAAGCACAACAGGCTCAAGTGACTGATAACCCCCAAGAGCAGGGGATCACTGTAGCACCTCTCAATGTGGAAGTAAGGTATCGATCCGCAGGAGCAAGAAGGAAAAATTATCTATTCCCTACAACTAAAGTGTCACAAGTTTTAGTTGATTATGCACTAAACAAGTTTAAGGAACAATTGGAGATTAAGGTACATGGAATATTTAAGGATGGAAGTAACAAAACAAGAATGGTAAAGTGTCCCAATCCTCTATGCAAGAGGACAAGACAAAGGTTTTCTATTATAGGAACAATGGACATGGGTTCATGGTTCACTTAATCCTCTCTCTCATCCACGGTGATTATCATGTTTAGATAAAGTACACACAATTGTCATGTTTTAATGGTAGCTTTTATAACGCATATGTCCTAAAACCATAGTTGAAAGAAGTACTCATTTGTGTTGCTAGGTCACCCTCGTATACTAGCGTGGTTGCTCTCACTCCCACATACATCTCTTCCTTTTACCCCCAGATAAAGGATCTTGGGCTGTATTTCACATGTCACTCAATACATATCCGTTGTCACATCGCCATCCCGTAGCTACATACATCATACTTCATAATGGACAATATTCTAAACACTAGTGCAATGATTCATATT
>CAMZMU010000116.1:31217060-31500412 GCA_947311845.1 Poa pratensis | reverse complement strand
CAAGGGAACTCGCTGACTGAGATACCGCACACGCCGGTCGCCACTTGCCTCTTGGGAGAAGGAAGTGGGCACGGGGCACGAGGATCGAGGAGACAGTACGTGGAGCGTGCGGACCCTTCCGTAGCCGAGAAGCCTGCCTCAAGCGGTGGGAGAGGGATGCGACGTGGCAAGGTGCCAATTTGGGACACAACCTCAGCAACAAGACCCCGGATTGCTGAGATCGTGTCCGGGGGCTACTGTCGCATCCCGGGAACCAGGGGTCCCCGTGTGAATCGTCCGAAGAAGGAGATGCGCAGATCAGTGATAATGAGTGCACTGTTTGATCAGTGGACCAAAGATTCCCTGTGAAGAACTCCCGGTACCCTTGTGAGTAGGGTGCAAGGGAGACATGGTGCGTGCGCAGTGGGTCCACAGCAGATAAAGACTGGCAAACCACCTACCCCCGAAAGAGGACAGACAGCAGGCTTTTGAGGTATCCCCTTGCTCTATAAAAGGGGGCCAAAGCTGTCTGAGAGATCATCTTGCAACACAAGCTAGCTGGTCGGATCAGATCGAGAGATCTCATCATAGAGAGTGCCCGGGAACACAACTCTGTAACCCGGATACGCATATCACCACCATATATCCAGACATGCAGGGTAGGGTGTTTGTTTCGCTTAGCAGCGGCCCGAACCTGGGTAAACTGCTTGTGTGTTCTACTTTCTGCATCGCTCACATCCGCTCGCCTAGATCCTCCTTGCGCCCCTCGCCGAATCTCTAAAAGGGGTCTCTCTCGACCTCCGGTGTTCGTGACTTCGGACACGACAAGATCACATACACATTCTGAAGAGAAAGACCGACAGTAAGGAGAGTTTGATTCAGTTATCTTCATTGTTGAAGGAGGCAAACCTTGCACAGCGATGCTGACCTGGTGACCCATCACCTAAACCATAACCCGTCTACATCGCTAACCCATTAACAAGGTCAAAATTGGATGAGGGGCAAACCTTCCATAGAGAGGCTGTCATGGTGGACCCATCGGCTATACCATAACCCACCTGCATCACGCAATCTTAACAAGGACAAAACTATGGTCGCAACTGAAAGAAATGACCACTAGAAGCAACCATGGCTGAATAAAACTTCAACAGAGCACAAACACGTTTCTGAAGTGAGAGACCGACAGTCAGGAGAGTTTCGACTCTGTCTCTTCAGTTTTCTGATGAGGCAAACCTTGCACAGAGAGGCTGAAAGCCAGGACCCACCGTGTAGACCATAACCCCCTGCATCGCCAGCCGTTAACAAGGTGGAATTTGCGGGCGCAACCAAAAGAAATGACCACTAGCAGTAATAAACCCGGGTATAAATAAGCATCAACGGAGCAGACAGACGTTTCTGAAGAGAGAGACCGACAGTGAGGAGAGGTTCGATTCAGTTATCTTCAGTGTTGAGGAGGCACACATTGCACACATAGGCTGACAGGTGGAACCCATCGGCTGACACCTAAGCCGCCTGCCATGGCACAACAAGAAAGAAACGACCAGTAGCAGCAACCACGAGTAAATCACATGACACAAAGACATTTCTGAAGAGAGAGGCCGACAGTCAAAATCGGTTAGATTCAGTATCTTTCAGTATTTTGAGGTGGCAAAATTTGCACAGAGAGCTGGCAGCAGGCAGGACCCACCCCTCTAGACCATAGCCTGCCTGCATCACGCAACCTTAACAAGGTCAAAATGTGGTCGCAACTGAAAGAAGAATGACCACTAGAAGCAACCAATGGCATAAATAAAACCCCATCAGAGCACACACGTTTCTGAAGAGAGAGGCCGACAGTGAGGCGAGGTTTGATTCAGTTATCTTCATTCTTTTGAGGAGGCAAACCTTGCACAGAGAGGCTGACAGTCAGAACCCGCTGTCTAGACTATAACGCGTCTGCATCGCCAGCCCTTAACAAGGTGAAAATCACTGGCGCAACCGAAAGAAATGACCAATAGCAGTAATACTCATGGGTATAAATCAAACATCAGCGGAGCAAACACACGTTTCTGAAGAGAGAGGCCGACAGTCAGGACCCACATCGATCAACAGTAACGGGAGAGCAACCGAAAGACAGAGAAGTCGGCTAGTATCCGTCAACAGTATCCGGAGTCACTGACATGGTGGAGCCAGTGGCAAGAACAGTATCTCAAGAAATGATCTCTCAAGAAACGAAGCAGCGGGATAAAAAAGTGGGCAATAATCGGTCACAAGTATTAGTAGTCACTGACATGGTGGAGCCCATGACAAGAAAAGCAGCGCAAGAACGGAGCAACGTGATAAAAAAGTGGGCAATAATCGATCAGAAATATTAGTAGTCACTGACATGGTGGAGCCAGCGGCAAGAAAAGCAGCACAAGAACGGAGCAACGGGATAAAAAAGTGGGCAATAATCGATCGGAAGCAGTCACTGACATGGTGGAGCCAGCGCCAAGTATAATAGCGCAAGAATGAAGCAACGGGATGAAAATTGGCAAGAATCGACCAACAGTATAATGAGCCACTGACATGGTGGAGCCCGCGGCAAGAACAGTAGCGCAAGAACGGAGCAACGGGATAAAAAAGTGGGCAAGAATCGATCAGAAGTATTATGAGTCACCGACATGGTGGAGCCCACGCCAAGAACAGTAGCGCAAGAATGGAGCAATGGAATAAAAAAGCGGGCAATAATCGATCAGAAGTATTATGATTCACTGACATGGTGGAGCCAGCGGCAAGAACAGTAGCGCATGAACGGAGCAACGGAATAAAAAAGTGGGCAAGAATCGATCAGGACCATTATCAGTCACTGACATGGTGGAGCCCACGCCAAGAACAGTAGGGCAAAAACGGAGCAATGGAATGAAAAAAGTGGGCAAGAATCAATCAGAAGTATTAGTAGTCACTGACATGGTGGAGCGCGCGGCAAGAACAGTAGGGCAAGAACAGAGCTACGGAATGAAAAAGTGGGCAAGAATCGATCAACAGTATAATGAGTCACTTACATGGTGGAGCCCGCGGCAAGAACAGTAGCTCAAGAACGAAGCAACGGGATGGAAAAGTTGGCACAGATCGATCAACAGTATAATGAGTCACTGACATGGTGGAGCCAGCGACAAGAACAGTAGCTCAAGAACGGAGAAACGTGATGAAAAAGTGGGCAAGAATCGTTCAACATGATTCTGAGTCACTGACATGGTGGAGCCCGCGTGATGAACAGCACGGGAAGAAACGGAGCAACGTGATTAAAAAGTGGGCAAGAATCGTTCAGCATGATCCTGAGTCACTGACATGGTGGAGCCCGCGTGATGAACAACACGGGAAGAAACGGAGCAACGTGATGAAAAACTGGGCAAGAATTGTTCAGCATGATCTTGAGTCACTGACATGGTGGGGCCAGCGCCAAGAACATCATCGAACCCAGCCATCGAGTAACAGAGCAATCGAAAAAAGAGGCGCCTCGATCTTGATATGTGAGCGGGTGTGTGGTTCAAGGTTTTTAGACCACAAATGGCGGGGGAATTGATCCAGTAAAAAATCGAACGCGCAACCGAGAAACGTAGCTTCTAACCACGGAATTTCAGGAAGATCGTGGGCGATAGGTGCCTCGCAACCCGAAAAACAGTTTCAACCACGAAAATTCAGAAAGATCGTGGGCTATAGGTGCCATAGACCACGATTTTGAAAATCCGTGGTCGTTGCTACCATCGCCCACAAAAAAAAACAGCGAAATTTTGTGGCCAAAAGCCGCTTTAGACCACGGTCTCAACGGAAGATCGTGGTCTATGGCGAAATTTCTTCTAGTGGCTCTAGGGACAGAGTAGTTGAAGCAGTGCACGTTCCTTGGGATATCGAGATGGTCCATGTAGACAATCTATCAAAAAACGAATTGGGTCAGCCTATGCTACAACAAAAGTTAAGATATGCTACAAAAACACTAAAGCTATGCTACAAAAACACTAGAGGTATGCTACAAAAAAATATAAGTCAAGCTACAAATCAAGACCTATATGCTACAATATAACTCGCGTGTTGCTACAACATAAGTCAATATATGCTACAATATAATTCAAGATGTGCTGCACAGAAGCAAAAACAAAGAAAAAGGAGTTGGGCAACTTACAGCAAGAAACGGCAAAGGTCCGCATATCCAGAACTCAAACTTTTTCCCTTCTCAAGAACTAGTGGCCTCTTCTTCATTGACTGAATCTTCTCTACATACCTCATAGCTAACTCTAGTGTGTTTCATCCCTGTCGAACTCATGTACCTTTTTGGGATCATCCATGCTGGCCAGGTAGTCCAAGCACATCATATTGCCAGACCCTGGGTGCAGGACAGTGGCGCAGCATAGGAGGTCCCAGTGCCTAATCACAGCATCCTCATCAGTGGGGTCCTGTTTCTTCAGCAAACTTGCTACATTCTCTATAGGTAGCCTTTGGAGGTTGCCTTTGTAGAAATCCTTCATATCAGAGTGAACACTCTTTGTCAAACGCTTTACTGGATTGATACCCAACCGCAAATTGAACACTTTGTTCACCATATCTTTCGTGAACACTATCCTTTTCCCATTGTAATTGAACTCACGGAGCTTGGCGCTTGTATTCACTGCCAAGAAATCAATGAGCTCGTTCGGCACATTGAAAGGAGAAACATCCAGCAGCGAGGCGAAAGCGCTGTGCTTCTTGATTATCTTCCTCTTGTCATCCGTGAGTTCATCTGCAATGCCGCGCAAACGCTTCGCAGCAAACCGATCCTTGGAAATCCACTCTGTATCCTATTCAACAGCAAAAATACAAAAATCAATTGCTGCAAACACACAAAGCAAAGACAAATGGCAACTACTTAAACAATAAAAAAGCACCAGAACATTACTGAAACAGCAACAAATGAGACAAAATATAATAGCACAAATACATCAACAGATTGCTGCTATGGGAAATACTGAAACAACATAAACAGCAAACCAACCAAACTGAAGCAACACTAAAACCTAAAATAGCACAAAACACACAACCCAACATCATACAATATAGCTCATGGAAATTAGCAAAAACATTGCACACACAACAATTTACTCATGAGAATTAGCAGCATACAATAAACAATTGCAGCAAAATTCATGATGAAATTAAACAAAAAATAATACATAAACAGTAAATCAATTATCAGTTAACATAATTCATGGATTTGTAAACAAATTTGAACAGCTGATGAAGCATCAGCATCATGGAATGAACTGAACCCAATTTGGGGATGAACTGAAAAAATAAAAATAAAAACTAGATAACTCACGTGAACGGGGGAGAAGGCACATACCGACATTGGTTGGACCCCAGGTGGAAACCCAAAAACCACGGTCGAATCGGTCGTCGGAGAAGATCTGGGTCGCGAAAACCCTCGAAACACGCACGGCGGAAGAAAAACCCATGGATTCGCGGAGCGGGAGGTCGAGGGAGGACGAGGAACTCACGGGGAAGCGAGGTATGGCTGTCGAAGTTGTAGCAGACCCCGAAGTCGTCACGGCGGCGCGCGGCGCGCGGGTCCCTCCCGCGCCGTTGAGCGGCGGTACGGTCGAGACGGAGGAGGCGGATGAGCGGGGAGCAGTAGGTACGTGGGGCACGGGAAGGTGGAGTTCGCGGCGGAGGAGCGAGGAGCAGCAAAATGACGGCGACGCGCCGGTGCGTTCGCGGCGGCGGCGCCTACGTCCGCTTCGCCAGGTGTCGCGAGAGCGAGGAGGAGCCGTTACGCGAGCGAGACGGGGGGAACTGTCCGAGCGAATCGTTTGTAGCAAATTAATGCGGTAAGAAAAGCTCGAGCGACGTGGCTCAATCAGGACCGCGTGCTGGCGCGCCGATCGGACAGCGCGCGAGGGGGAGGATGCAAGCAACAGATCCCCCGGGGGAACAGAAGGGTTTCCCCTCTATTATATGATAATTAAACTCGGATTATACAATTGTTGCATCTATGTTTACTTTCTCTTAGAGTGTTATATTCGGGTCACCAGGATTAAGAGAGAGAGGGGTGAACCCATGAAAAATTATCCATCTTTTAATATAAAAACACAATTAACTTTATTCTATTGCACGTGTTTAGTTATTAATTATTCCAAAAACCATCAGAAAAATCGCATATCTCGTTCTAATAGCCATGTGCATGACACTCAAGCGGTTGAGTTGAGGACACGAAACAATTTTCTCTTTCTTTCTAGAAGTTGCATCTGAGGAAAAGGAAAAGCTACTGCTCCGTGCTCCCTCCTAACGATAAACTCCCAACTCATTGTTGTAGGGAAGAAGAACCACTAGCTAATCACTATGCACTTGGAGTATCAACAGATTGGTAGTATCAGATTGTCGCCGGGTCAGCAGTCACAGGAGCTAGCCTCTCTCTGAACTCACTCTTTTTTCTTTAGATCCTGCAAAGTAGGTTTATTTGTTTTATTATATTTTAGTTTCTTTTTCTTGTCTTCTTATTAAAAAGCATAAATAAATTGTGTAGTTTACATTTAGTTTCACTGAAAACACATAAAAAAATCAGTAGCGTTTAAATTGCCATGATTTATAGTGACAAGAATCCCATAACTCCAAGGAGAGCTGCTTATATTCTCTTTAAACATTTGTTTAAGAGATGTGTGGGTTAGATATAATGATATGCATGGTAATGATCCTAACCCTGATAGTCCTGATATGTTTCATGTACATTTTTATTTTGGCTTGTCATAATTGTTAAAAATGACTCTTGATACGGCTGTTGGGGCAGTATCATTTACACCCAACCCGATGAAGCCCTATACTTAAAATCTTCTTGGTGAACCCAGCTCACTTGGCTAGGTAAGTGGATATACAACCCAGCCACATAGGTTCAAATTTTAATGGACGCAGATTTGGGTTTTTATTATTTCAGAAACAAAATCCGATGTATGAGCTTCTCCTACTGCATTTCTTTCAAAAACAAGTTATACTAATAGTAGTAGTTTATAATTACCGTGAACTTCGTGGGCACTAACCCCTGCTGAGATAACCAGACATTTGGAAACATCTTGTGGTACGCAATAAAAAGTCCTATATCGTTAAATAATCCTGCGCTTACCCAATAACAACCGTTTACCTAAAAAGGCTTAAACAAATACCTTCCCCTCAATTGGATTCTGTAACACCTCATTCCCATGCATGCAAAGCGCCAGCTATCCAACATACATGCGCTGACCGTCCCATTGATCTGCTTGATCCCAACCCGCTCTTCTTAATTACTCCCTTCGCATCAAAATATAAGACTTTCCAGCTATTTTCTGCATGCATGTATCTAGATATGTTTTAGTGCAAGGTTCATGTGAATCTTGCACTAAAACATGTCTAGATACATGCGTGCAGAAAGTAGCTAGAAAGTCTTATATTTTGATACGGAGGGAGTATTATTTTTTATGATTATTTCCCATCCTCTTTTTTTGTAACCGTCGACAACTATATAAACTAGAATGATACTCCGCGCGTTGCAGCGTGCATCTATTAAGAAATCTAACATAACATATTAAATCACTTGCTTGGCAAAACTAATTCTGGTGTTCCCCCTGAACATGATTTCATTTTGTTATTACATAGTGGGATGGTGTGATTTTATCATTTGAACAGAAAAAAAGAATGGTATGGACAACTTAATGGCTAAAGAAAAAGATGATGTGGATAATTGCATGTAGAAATAAATAATAAGTAATAAATATTAGTGGGATGGCGTGGACAATTGGTTGACTAAAAGAGTAAATGATGTGGATAGCTTGCATTTTGAGATAGAAACATTAATTGCAAGTTAGTAGGGTTTTGCTTTATAAGAAATATAGATAGATACACAGTTGGTCAGAATTTCGCTTACCATGTGAATATAAATTAAGATATGCTATACAACTCTCTGTTTTTGCTATATACTCCCCCCGTTTATATGAAAAAGGCATGTGCGCATTTCAACACGAATTTTGACCGAAAGTATGGAGTAAAAATCATGATTGTATAATACATAATCGGTTGTTAGTTTCGTATTAAAAAACACTTTCAAACGATATCAGTCTATATCAAATATTCGTTATATACATGGAGTAATTTTTGGTCAAATGTAAATCTCAAAATGTGCACGCCTTATTCATTGAAATGGAGGTAGTATGTCCTTATTTTTTAATATAAAGGTTAGTCCTTTCGCTCACGCCTTTGTCTTTCTATCTAAGGTTTGGTTTTACGAATTTCAAGAGGAGGCGGCCGCGAAGAGAGAAACACCGATAATAGAGAAACAAGAGGTCGTCGCCAACGAAGATTGGAGGCGGTAACGCTGCCGAAATCACCTCCGGTTACCTCTTTGGTCTCTCCTTTGCCTTCGCCCCCATGATAAGAAGGGAGTAGTCCACCCTATGGGTTTGTGGCAGTAGGTTGATCAATCTTTCTCTATGTACTATCACGATGTAGAACCATATGAGCGCCTAGACGAAACAATTATCACACATTTCATAACTGTTGCATCTATGTTTACTTTCTCTTAGATTGCTATATTCATGCCACCCGGCCTAAGAGAGAGAGCGCGCGGGTGGGGGGGGGGGGGGGGGGGGGGGGGGGGGTCAAGTGAACACATATTGAAATATCCGAAACATCTAGAATTCAGAACGCATAGTGTAACAATTTATAAAGTTGCCAAGTTGTTGGTGCTAAAGTTTCTAAGTGGTAAATTGTTACGAAAGTGGCTGCCAACTTGGGCGTTACCGACGGGTAACAGAAGGGCTTAAAAAAAGTTTTTTTCTAAACATACTCAGGTGTGATTCAATTTAGATGCTCTAGTCGATAGGAAGCCAACAGTGTAAAGGGATTCTGAATCGGGTAAATGATTTAAGGTGCAAAACATTTTTTCCCACTAAATCATGGCACACACTTAGCAATTGAAAAAACCCATTATGTGTATTAAGCACTTGTACTTTTTGGATGTAAGAGAGTAAGATTTTTTTTGCATGCCACACACTGACAAGATGGCGTTGCTCCAAACTACTGAACGTAAGATCATAATATTTTCGGTAGTATTCTAGCAGTCTCAGCTGACCTTTATGTGAAAGTTTTAGAATCCCTAATTTCTGTTGTATTGATCTGGACCCTGGTGGGGGGTTTATATAGGAGTACAAGGGGTAGGAGACTTGGAGTACAAGATGATCTAACCCTAATCAATCCTAACCGTACATATACTCTAACATCCCCCTCAGTCGTAGCGGGAGTGAAGCGGACGATTGCGACTGGAGAAGTACTGTGTGTCCGTCGCCTCGTCCACCTTGTCATCATCGTCGTCCCCTTCTGGTTCCTTCTCTTCCCTCCCACAGTCACAGCGGGAGTGTCATGGACGCAAGGGATGACGCGGATGTTGTCGACTGGAGCTCTTGAGTGGTTGTAGACGTGTGTATGATATTGATGTCGAGATAGCCGAGCGTGATGTAGCGTGGTCGAGATTGTCGCGGTCGGTGTAGCCGATAGAGCCGAATGCGCAAAAAAATTGCGCGGTTTTGGGTTTTGAGGCCCAACATTTTCCATGGAAGTTGTTGTCATAGTCCATGGGTTTATGTGACAAAAATTCTCACATACCACCGGTTCAGCCGTCCACTCGTCCAGAAAGCCATCACTTCACAGTGAAAGCTGAAAACTACGTACCCACCTTGTCCGTTCAGTGGTGCCATAATCGTCGAGTAGTGAAGCAAGGACGGGTGGAGGTTTGTTAATGAGTAGTACAAAGCTGGACCTTGGAAAAACAGACATATCATATATACGGAGTAGCAAGAATTGTCACCTGGAGCCGTGCCGACCGGCATTAGGCATATGACATTTCTTTGTGTTTTACTCTTGAGCCGTAGCCAGCAGGCTCTTCGTGCTCTCTTTTTTACGTCTCCATCTTTGTCCATCTTTGCTTTCAATACGTGTGGACCGGTGAAGGGCGACTAATCGCTCGCGTGAAGATTAAGAGACGAACCTAGTACCGCCGGAGAGCACCGTAGGAGGGCGACCTTGGTTAATGTTTACGGCTTCTTGAACATATTATTCTCCAAGTTATAACATAACCCCAAACACGACGAGTTTGAGCCGAAAATAAAACTGGATGGTGCACCCGCCGAATATTAATGTTCCTTTTTCGTGCGCATGCATTCACGAGTACATGAAAGATTCAAACAACGCATGTGTCATTCTTCTCAATATTTTTAATTCCAGAAGTACAATTCCGAACATAACACTAGTCCCGGAACTCCAAGACAACAAAATCAACTGGAAATGCGAAGTTACCAACTATCACAGGGACATCAACCAAAATGCCTGCCGGATGGCGATAAGTGCGATCAACCACGGCTGACACATTATCTCCACAAAGACCAACGACCCATCCCGAAGAGAAGTTGATTGACGGGGATGTCTCGAGAAGAAATTCCAGAATTGGTAATTGCACACGCTGCCACAAGCCAAAAGATTGCTTTGCGTCTATGTCTGTGTTGTGCCAGGAGGTCTGGATATATGGTGCGAGACGAAGACCTCGAAAATCAAATACAAAATGGAGTCAGTGGCAGCCAAACCGGCCTAGTACGGTGCCGCGCGACGGCGACGTGCAGGCAATGCTAGGTCGGGATCTGAATGACGGCGGCGATGCTAGGTCGGGATCCTTCGCCACGCTCATATCTTTCTCGACTAAAAAAACATACCCCAACCCGGCGTGCAGGCACGCAACGACAATGTCTAGGGTGGCAGACTCCTCTCCAGCGGTTCCGGATGATGGGAGCGGGAGCGGGGGCAGTTGCTCCTTTCTTGGCTTTGGAGGTTGTCGCTGGAGTGTGGATATGTCATGGTGTCGCTCCGATGGAGGCTGTGAATATTTAGACACTCCTTTCCACAGGCCGCTGCAGGACGTTTTTCTGGTTTCCACACCCCTTTCCACAGACTGAGTTAGTTTCAGACTGTAGCTGCTAGTTCCTTTGGTGAAGCTTTATGCTTTTAGAGCATCTCCAAGCGGAGCCCTCAAATCCGCCCCCAAACTGCGCCCGGACGCGCCCGGACGCGTCCGCGGACACCAACCGGACGACCCCCAAAATTGGGCTCCTACAACCACAATGCACAAAAATTGACGCCCAAATCCATGCAAGCCATGCAACGTCCATCATAGAGATAGTTTTGATGTTTTAAAAAAGTTCACACCATGTTATTACAATTAATAATTGTACTTAAACAAATAAAAGTAGCCGGACAAATCAGTCCCTCCCCATGAAGACATACATGTGTTCCACCAGATCTGTGAGTAGTTGGGTGTGCACAACTTGATCACGAAGTTGTCGATGCATCTCAAGGAATTGCAAGACATACTCTGCTTCTTGTTCAGGTAGGTGGACATGTTCTCCGAGCTTCTCAAAGTCAATGCGAGCAGCCCCTTCTCCCTCATCCTCCACAATCATGTGTGCAAAATTACACAACAAGTCATGACCTGCCATAGAACCTCCGGATCCCACATCATAGCCGCTCCACGAACTATGCCCCAACGAGCCTGCAACACACCAAATGCCCTCTCCACATCTTTCCTAACTGATTCCTGCGCAGCTGCAAATGCTTTTCTTTTGGGAGTAGTGGGATTACTTATAGTTTTCACAAAAGCCGCCCACTGAGGATATATACCATCTGCAAGATAGTAACCCATGGTGTAGTCGTGTCCGTTGACGGTGTAGTTGCATGGTGGAGCTTCCCCATCACAAAGCCTCTTGAACAGGGGAGAGCGCTGAAGCACATTGATATCATTGTGAGAACCGGGCATGCCAAAAAAAGCATGCCAAATCCACAAGTCTTGGGATGCCACAGCTTCAAGTACAATTGTAGCCTCCTTGCTGTGCCCTTGGTACTGCCCACGCAATCCCGTTGGACAGTTTTTCCATTGCCAATGCATGCAATCCACTGAACCTAGCATTCCAGGAAATCCTCTTGCTTCTCCTAGTGCAAGTAGCCTTGCGGTATCCTCAGCATTAGGTTCTCGCAGATATCTTGGCCCAAAAACCTTCACGACAGCGTATGCAAAGTGCTCCATAGCCTCAATGCATGTACTCTCTCCCATTCGGACATACTCATCTACGGCATCAGCAGCTTTCCCATAGGCGAGCATCCTCAAAGCAGCGGTGCATTTCTGCATAGGGGAGAAGGATAACTTCCGGCATCAATCATACCTCAACTTGAAATAATCATCATATTTTGTGACTTCCTCCTGTATGCGCTCAAACAGCCCTGAGCTCATCCGGAACCGGCGTCGGAAAAAACCCTCATGAAACACCGGATTCGGACGCTTGAATTAATCGTCATAGAGATCTCGAGCTCCTTTGAGCCTGTCACGTTTCACGGTGATCCGCCCCTTAATTGATCCCTTGAAGTTAAGAACATGCTCCTCCTTCTTCTCCAATTCCTCTTGCATGCTCATCATGGACATGGCGTTCTCTTCGTCTCCGTCGTCAAGCTTGTCTTCATCACTCGACCCTTCGACGAACTCCTTGTCAATGAAGTCATCGACGGCCGAGTAATCATGGTCCTCATCGGACGAAGAATTCATGCCTACATGCATGAAAAATTTCTCAAAAATCCGGCTCCGGCGTTTCAACAAACACTTTGAGAGCGAGGTGGATGTCCGCCGATGCAAAACGTACCGAAAACTATGTCAAAACGGGCTCCGGCGGCTCCCAAAGGGCTCCGGCGGTTGCCCCGGACTTGGGCGCGGAGTCTGTGCCTTCGGGGGCGGCGGCGCGGTCGGACGGGGGCGGCGGCGGAGAACAGTGGGCGGGCAAAACTGGACGGAGCGGTGGTGGAAGGGGAATTCCGGCCGATTTGAGGGGAAAGTGTGGTAGGCCCACCTTGACAGATCCGACGTGGCGGACGCGTCCGGGCGCGTCCGGGCGGCCCCAAACCCGCCCTACATATGGGCTGCCTTTGGGGTGTGCCGGACAGCCCGGACGTTTGGGCTGACTATAGGGGAGCTGGTTGGGTCAAGGATTTTGGCCCAAATGCCATCCGGGCTGTCCGCCCGGGCGTTTGGGGCGGATTTGAGGGACATGCTTGGAGATGCTCTTAAGAGGCCTTATTTCGTGGCCCAGACCCATCAGCTAACAGGATGTCGGCCTTTGCTGCCCACTTCCTTTGGGCAGGATTTGGCTATCATATGCATACGGAAAAAGTATAGAATCCACCCTGAAATGTACCAAATGGGAGCAAATTCACCCTGAACTTCAAAACCAGATAAATCACACCCTGAAATGTGACAAACCGGAGAAATCACACCCTGGAGTGGTTTTGCACTGATTTGGGGTGGTTTTAAGTCAATTTTGACTTTTCTTGGGATGACGTGGCCCTGACGTGGCGTAAACAAAAAAAAAGAAAAATTCCCCAATGCGCCCGCCAGGCCTCGCCGGAGCTCGCCGCCATCGGGATTGCTCGTCGGAGCTCGCCGCCGTACTCGTGATTGCTCGCCGGAGACGCCTTGATCTTCTCCCCAATCCGTCCCTGAGCTTGGCGAGGGACTGGGAGAGGGTGGACACGAAGCGCGGGTCGGCGAAGCCGCGCTCGCCGAGGTAGGCGACGATGTCTTGGAGCCACTGAGCCGCGAGGCCGCAGTTGTCGGCGAGGAACCGGAGCGCCTCCTCGAGCCTGCCGACGACGGCGACGTAGCCTGGCAGGTCGGCGGCAGCTCGAGGCCGTGCACAGCGTCGAACACCTTGAGCACCACCGCCGCGGGCCCCACGGCGCGGTCGATGTTGGGGCCGCCCCCTCCAGCGCGTCCCGCGGCGCGCGGATCGGGCGCACCGCCGCGGAGGTGGCTTGTAGGCGTGCCTAGATCTCGCCGAGCCGGGTGGAGGACCGCGCCAGTTTCGGCCATGATCGCATTGATCCTGTTACCGAGCGCGGGTTCGCCATGGACTAACTAACCGAGTTCTGCTTGCAGCGGCTGGTGCTCCGGAGCTTCGCGGCCGGCCGCCTCCTGCGCGGCTGCGTGTTCCCGGTCATTAGCGGCGCGCTGGACTCGCAGATGGAGGCGCTGCGGTACCAGCCGCACAACTACACTGGCGCCCGAGACGACCCCTTCGAGCCGATCTCTGCGCGGAGGGCCGCCGTCAAGAGCCTCCCGGCGACGACGCTCTCCAAGGAGACCGCGGTCGCGGGGCAGCAGACCACCTGCCCCATCTGCCTTCAGATCAGTTGTCAGCATCCACACACTCGCCCTCTACCTGCAGCTATCTTCATCATCGGTCAACGTAGTACAGTGCAATTCAATTAACTGACGAGATCATGTTGTTATCATGTCCGCCTCTGATTACTACCACAGACTCGGCCAGGAGTACAGGACTGTCAGGACACTTCCACATTTGCGAGTCTGCAGAGGAGAGTAGCAGAGGGGAGGAACCGGCGAACCGCACCAGCAGCAAGGGGAAGCTAGCGGCGGCGTCAAGAAGAAGGAGAAGATGAAGGCCGCCGTCGCCACCAACGTCACCGTCGGCCTGGAGGGCATCGATTGCACCCTCTGCTTGGCCCCCCTCAAGCCTCCGGTCTTCCAGTTCTCATTTCACCATACCCCTTCTTCCATCTCCCTTTCCTCCTCTTTTTGGGTCAGGATTCGCTGCTCCGGCGGCGAATGCGGCGGAGTCCTAGGCGGCCGAGGGGGCGTTGACGTTGTCGTGGGAAACGAATCGAGGCCAATAGCTTGCTCTTGAACTGCACGACGGAACACTTGAAGCCCAGCGGCGCTAGCTCTCTGGCTCCCACGAATTTGCGCAGGAATACGGCAGGGGATTGGTGCTGGACTGCTGGCGAGACCTCAGAGTCTGCGGCGAGCAATCACGAGTACGGCGGCGAGCTCTGGCGAGCAATCCCGACGGCGGCGAGCTCCGGCGAGGCCTGGCGGGCGCATTGGGGATTTTCTCTTCTTTTTTTTGCGCCACGTCAGCGCCACGTCATCCCCAAGAAAAGTCAAAATTGACTCAAAACCACCCCCAAATCAGTGCAAAACCACTCCAGGGTGTGATTTCTCCGGTTTGTCACATTTCAGGGTGTGATTTATCTGGTTTTGAAGTTCAGGGTGAAATGTATCCGATGTGTGACATTTCGGGGTGAAATCTATACTTTTTCCTATGTATGCATGCTGGCTTGGGCCATCTAAAAACCAAACAGAGGCTTGAGAGCCCATATCTGTAACTTGTTTAGCAGAGTCCGAAGTGTTAGCTTGGATCCAAGGTAGCACTAGTATATATTATGATTTATGAGTACTATCCGAAGAGGTGAATAACAACACAAAACAGAAGAAAAAGCACAATCTTTGCTTGAACTTGCAGGCGACAAAATGATCAAAAGTACAGAACACAAACAAGCTTGCATAGGGACATCATGATGTCCTGAATCCTGACGATCTCATTCACAAGCAAACATAGAAATCTACCCTTCAAGGTTCTTGTGCCAGCATGCCTGGCACCGTCATTCTCAAACCTTGAGCAAACCCTGCACAGAATAGTAAATGCATCTTATTATGTGGTTGTTTGTCGTGTGACCATGTAGTTCGTTCAACAATAGTACGCCCAAATGAGAGTTGGTACAGAACACTCGGAATACTCACCACTACAGACGATGGATCATGGCCGCGGCACATTTAACTCAAATGCTCTTCATGGGTTTCTGCGAGTGGTCCCTACGGCGTGTCTTCACAAGTGAGGTCTCCAACTCCTGCAGGGGGAATATGTAATATGAGATACTGTTAAAAGTACAACCCCCACAAAAATCCTACTTGCATCTGCTAGCGAATTTACAAAGAACCATGTTAGCACATCTGTAAAGTCAGACCAGGTATAAGAATAATGTAACCATTGGTTTGCATCCCTATCACTGCCAAATTCAAACAACATGAACTATCCTAGACCTTTGTTCCATCCAACTGAAAACGAATTCTTAGATGAGGAATTGTAAAAAATGTGTTGCCTGGAGAAACAAAGATTAGATTGTTTCACCATCAGAGGAGATTGTTAAGCAAACGATGCGGTGTGGATAGTCGTACCTCTGTAATTATCAAATCTATTAGTTTCTACCAACATAGGAAGGTGTTGCCTGGTCCCACTGATTATTTAAAGCGCCTTTAATTTGCAGTTATTGACACATATTCACCAATCTGGTAGCCGATTTGATTAGTAGGCCAATGGCTGGGAGCCCTACCTACTGGTCATACCAGCCATGTCAACCCGTTCACATGGTCAGCGATTAGATACTACTTTTTGGGTTATTCTTATTTTTCTTTGAAATATATAAGGCTATATCTCCATTTTGGCATGATGCAGTACCACTGCATGCAAGTGTGCAACTGGGATGCAGTGCCACTTCAAGAAGCTGCAGAGATTCGACTATTGGTCATTGATAAGGTCGTTGCTGCCAATGGAAAGGAAAGTTCTGATTCAGGCCAGAGGGAGGGTCGCCCATGTCAACTGGGAAGGTCGCTGCACCAGTGTCACTAATTATGGCAGCCGCAGCAGCAGCCGACTAGTTGGTCAACTAGTTGTTCAGTTGATCCCTTGGCAACTTGACTCTACATACCAACCTGATAATAGCTTAGGCGGTTAGCCATGGTTTAATGAACAGTCCCTGTAAAAATCTATAATCCCAACCAGGAGATCAGCTGATGATCCCACCAAGGTACCTTTATTTTACTTGCATCATTTGATAAAATACAGTTGTCCTTGATCTTGAAACAACACAGGATCCTAAATTCATCACCTCCTAACATCCCCGAAACCTGCTACTGCCGGCATTGCAAAACCCAGAGAAGATCAGAATCTCCATCCAGTTGCTGCTAAGATTTGGAACCCTGCTACTAGCACATTTATAAGAAATTTAATCACCAGATAGTGCCAAGCTCCCTAAATGATAGGAAGATGAGGCTCTCATAGGAGTTGGACCTTTTCAAAGAGAAAGAAGCTTAATGTCACATGGAAAATCACGGTTACTCCTTCAATTTGACTGCTAACTTAAATACCTAAATTATCTCAAGTTTCGATATTATGATTCTTTATATTCCAAACCGTTCAATTAATGAACAACCTGTCCATACCAATCTACTTCACAAGATCTATGTGCAAAATATGTGGCCACAGAGAACGAACAGTAGGGAGGGTGGGTACCAACGAGTGAGCCAGGTTTCATTGTGCAAAAACGTAACAAAGCTTAGTTCACTACGCGCACAAACGTTCAGGGAAACCGAGCGTCGCTGGGTTGGTGGGAGCGCACCAGTGCCAAACCGCCCACCAGGGTTCAATTCCCGCGTGAGGCGGAATCTATTCTGAGCCGCGGAGTGACCGTTGTCCGGCTACTCTTCTTTGAAATAATGGCACTGGGTGCTTGTGCCTGGTTGGCGGGGTTTTAAGTCTTCGAGTAAAAAAATGTACAGAAAGAGCATCAATTGTCTGGCAACATCGTGATCATTAAAGTCCTTGGTTACTTTCTTCACATATGTGTTCTTCTGACATACAATTGTTAATTCAACGCCAGCATACTGGTAGCAAATTCCCAGCAAACTGAGATGAAATACTCGCTTCAGATAAAGCAACGCTAATGCCCATATTGCTAAGTCTAGAGGAATATAAAGTTAACAAATCTTTCTACTCCAAATGCTACAATTTCACAATACAAAGGCACCAAACAACTATTCATTATGAAGTACAGCATACCAGCAGTTACGTAATGTGGTGTTTCAAATAACCAAGATCTATTAATGATGTAACAGTTATCAATAATTAGACACACCCAATACCATTTATTGGAGGAAACAACAACAAAGAGAATTAATATGTTGAGCAGACCTGAACGGAAATGTTAGGGGACACCACCTTTGTCCAAACGCTTTCCAAATCATAGTACTCTCTTGCTCTTTCTTCAAGCGCGTGGATGATGATACTTCCTGACATAATAATGTTTAATTGTTCAGAACAACTTCAACTAGCGCAGAACATAAATGGTTAAAACATGAGCTACTATAAGGACAGGTACGCCGGCATTACAAATTACAAAAACTCTAAAAACACAAGAAACTAGACATCAGACCTCGAGGTGCCGACTTCAACAACTTACTAAGAAAGGTACATAGCCATTTCAGAACTCTAAAGAAACTCAAGAAGCTATTCTTCAGAGTTCAGACCACGAGATATGCCATTTCTTCCCCTTTTTGTTTGCTAGTGCTGAGCATGACCCTTGAGTATATTTTCATTCCTACACAGAGAATAGTTCTACAATTGCAGCCAAGCGGTTCCAGACACAACCGATATCACGCATAAAATAGAAAAGAAAGTACAAAATGGCCTGCTGCTATTTCCTTGATTAATACAAAAATAACTGAGTGGAACCTGTCAATCTCCACAGCCTACACCTTTCCTTGATTTTGATTGCTCGACCATGAACAAAGTCCGAAGGTCATGTATTGTCGGACAGTCATTGTGGTGTTTCCAGATGGACCACATAATTAGCAGGACCAATGTTACCAGGTCTTCCACTGGGTTTGCTTGAATCATGACCCAGAAGGGTGACCACGAATCATTTAAGACAGAATCCAATTGTGACATTAGCTTTTGCTCTCATATCCAACACAAAATTTCCGACGAAATTTGTCTTGCAAACAAACATGAGCACGGCGGGTGAGAGATAGGCTCTTTCTATTAGTGAGGACACGATGATGGTCCTTACAAGGGTTTGTTGCTCTCAACGAGCAGCTTTCGAACAAAACGTCAAGGAAGCTAACCGCCAAAGTACTTCACTTTTAGGGAGGTGCTACTAATTCCAGATTTACAACCAGCGAACTGCAAAGGTGGAACACCAGCAGAAAGCCTTGTACGAGGAAGGCAACAAGTACTCCCTATAACTGGTCCAACACCTCAAGTCACATGCCAGACACAAATCCTAATGTAGTAGTAAATCTGGTCAAGACTCTGGAGAGAAGACTCTTGTCTTAAGTTCCTTTTCCTTTATTTATAGAAGACACGTCGGTATGTTTATATTTGACAGTTAGAGCTCTTTTTCAATTGCTAAAATCATTTTTTTCTTTGTGATATTGGTCTATGTCTATCCACTGCTAAATTCAATTTAAACAAAGAAAGTTGCAGGGATGCATCTGAGATTCAGATTTTACCAGAATCAATGACGACCCACTTTCCAGCTTGCTGGCCTTCTACACTCGGCATCAATATTCGATCAGAACCGTTCTGTTTCTGCTTTATCTGTTGAAAATAAAAACGAGAATTTCTGTACCATATTAGTACGGCCTGTGGGCACGATCACAAACTTCAAATCACATTGCATGGCCACTGAAGTGGGCTTGGAAACTCCATATGATACAGGCTAAAATAACCAAAAATATATTTAAAACACTAATCATGAAAAAGATGGAGATATAGTGAGGAGGCGGAGAACCTCAGAACTATGTTTATATTAGGTAATTAATGACATAGAAAGAACAGCATTGGTAGTTAACTTTAACAGTCCCTTCAGTCCAATCCACCTTTCCATCACCCACCAAACAATTTTGAAGCACGCCCATGTGGTAGCATGGTCTAACGCACCACCGCGCCCAAGGAAACACTATCATACATATTTACGCAACATTTTATACACCCATCTAATGTTTCATCCACATTAGTCACATGCACAATTAATCTATGTTACTACTCGCCACATTTTTCCAAGAATCATCAGCAGATGAGTCCACCAAAGCACCAACATTAAAGCAATAGTTAGTTCAATGAGAAGAAAGCCCTGGGCCCTAAGAGATTCCCGGGGCTAAACCCGTTAGAATCCTCCTTGATCCCAATCACAACATATTAATAACACGAGAAATGATTAGCTTGCACAAGCAAAGATTAGTCCAAATCGCACATTTAAAATTCCAGTAAATCAATAGATCACACACTGGTTCCCCAAACTGAACCAAGAACCATCCATCGCTATTCTACGAGGGGGGCATAACGGGGGTCAGGGGGGCGTGCCTTGTAGAGTATAGCCTGGGCGATGTTGCGGACGTGCCAGTCCGAGAGGCCGGTGGCGACAACCATGTAATCCGCACAGGCCCCGCCGTGGAGCCCGCCCTCGCCGACGGGGAACACACGCACGTCCCCCGCCCGGACGTCGCACAGCACCTTCTCCACCTCCGAGAGCTCAATAAGCTCCGCCGGCCGAGCCGGAGAGGCGCTGGCGGAGGAGAGGAGGCGCGGAGGAAGCGGGCGCCATCGGCACAGGACTCGGGATCGCGCGGCGGAGAGCATCGACGGCAGAGGCAGAAGGGTTTCACTTCGTCGGGTTAATTGTTCTCCTCTTTTGCTGGTTCGGAAAAATCTTATTTTCGCACGATGCGGCAGATAGTAGACCGCCGCCGTCCATCCCTTGTGCAACCTGGGCTGGCAGTTTTGGAGCATTTTCCATTTTTGTTTTTCTGTTTATTTTGTTTATATTTCCATTATCTCGTTCTTTTCTTATTTTGTTCTTTTTCCATGTTCGTTTTAATTGGTTTCCTTCTTCTATGTCTTTTTTGTGTGAAAAGGACCCAGGCTTAAAACAAACACTGAACAGTACAAAACACTTCAACAAAATCAAAAATTACAACGAGATCCTTGAGATGCCCTTCATTTTCAACCTCTTAGACTGTGTCGACGGCGCACTCCCGTTGCCGCTCCTCCCAATGTCGTCCTGACGTTGTTGGTTGCAGACGGGAAGTCGTCGAACGGGTCAAGATCACATCCGTCGCGGAGCCGAAAAAGAAGGATGAACCGCCGATGAAGCTCTATGACGATCCGGAGACCGCCACTGCCAGAAGAAGTCCTCGAGAACCACACCACTCCCACGATCTTCTCGAAGTTGCCTCAAAGATGGGGCTGAAGCCCGGGAGACATTATTGCAAGAAGCGTCGTCGCCACCAACAGAGTGTCGCCTGATGACGTGAAAACACACGTTCGTTGTGAGACCCCAAGAGGAAGGTATGATGTAGTGCAGCACCAATTTTCCCTTGATATCTACCAAGGTCATCAATCCAGTAGGAGTCAAAAATGCTTCGGAAGGTTGTCAACGGCACCAGAAAATATGGCACGGCGCAATGTCAGATAAAACTATTTTGCCCCAACGAAATAGGAAGGTTGTCAATCTTCCCGGCTTGTTGAATATAAAGGATTAAACGTATGGTGTGGAGAATAATAATAAATTCAGAAAGTAACAGAGAACAGATGATTGCAGTTGGTGTTTTTATCGGTGTAAAAGAATGGACCGGGGTCCACAGTTCGCTAGTGGTGTCTCTCCATAAAAGATAACATGCATGTTGGGTAAACAAATTACAGCTGGGCAATTGACAAATAGCAAGCACATGACAATGCAATATATGACAAGATAGTTTATTGTAGTATTTATTGGGCATTACAACATAATACATCGACCGCTTACCAGCTGCATCCATGCCTAAATAATCCACTTCCGGGATAGCATCCGTGTCTCCCGTTAGTATTAAGTTGCAAACAACAGATTATTCCATTAAGCAAAGTGTGTAATGTAAACAAACGCATTAGACTTAACAGCAGTACCCTTAAGCTAAGCATTAGTTATTTTATCCCTAGTGGCAACAGCACATCCACAATCTTAGATGTTCTTGTCACTCACCCAGATTACTGGAGGCATGAATCCACTATCGAGCATAAATACTCCCTCTTGGAGTCACAAGCATCTACTTGGCCAAAGCATCTACTAGCAATGGAGAGCATGCAAGAACATAAATAAAATAGTAGATAGATTGATAAACAACTTAATCATAACATCACTATTCATCGAATCCCAGCAAACACAACATGTAGCATTACAATAAGATGATCTTGATCATGTTAGGCAGCTCACAAGATCTAAACATGATAGCACAAAGTGGAGAGACAACCATCTAGCGACTGCTATGGACCCGTAGTCCAAGGATAAACTACTCATGCATCACTCCGGAGGCGGGCATGATGATGTAGAGCCCTCCGGCGATGATCTCCCTCTCCGGAAGGGTGCCGGGAGGAGCTTCAGAACCCTCCCGAACTAGGGTTGACGACGGCGGCGACGACGGAACTTTTCGTGGAATAATGCTCGGATATTTAGGATTTTCGGGACGGAGGCAATATATAGGCGAAAGGGCGGCGCGTGGGGCCAGCCGAGGGCCCCACACACCACCACGTCGAGCCAGGCAGGGGGGCCGCGCCCTAGTGGTGTTTGGCTCCCCTGTATCGCTTCTTCGTGCGCCCTTCGGACTTCGTCTTCGTGTCGGTGAAAAACTGGGCTCCGTTGATTTTCGTCCAATTCCGAGAATATTTCCTGACTAGCTTTTCTGAAACGGAAAAAACAGCAGAAAACAGGAACTAACACTGTGGCATCTTGTTAATAGATTAGTCCCAGAAAATGCATAAAAAATGCTATGAAGTGTATATAAAACATGTAGCAATATGTATAAAACAAACATGGAACATCAAAAATTATAGATACGTTTGAGACGTATCAGCATCCCCAAGCTTAGTTCCTACTCGTCCTTGAGTAGGTAAACGATAAAAATTATAGATAAGCAGATGTAAGCTGCTAGTCTGGAGTAAAGTCTGATTGACAAGTGTCATAAAGATGATCTACTACTTCCTCATGAGCTGGTAAACAGAGACACAAATAAGAAGTAGTAACAGTTTTGAATAATTTAAAGGTAGCACATGATAAATTTACTTGGAGCGGCAAGAAAATACCACATATAGGTAGGTATGGTGGACATAGATAGCATGGATTTTGGCTTAGGGTTTTGGATGCACGAGAAGCATTCCCTCTCAGTAAAGAGTTTAGGCTAGCAAGGTTATTTTAAGCAAACACATAACGTCAACCGGTATAAAAAGAACCATATGATGAACATATAAGAAAAACCATAAGACTCCACACTGTCTTCCTTGTTAACCAAAGCATCCTTTTAACCAGAAAATATCTAGACTTTGGAACTACCAATTATGACAAATCAAATAACTTCAAGCTTTAACGTAGTTCTTCACTAATGAGCCTTTTCTTACATGATACACAAGTTTAAACATTACTTACTTGATAACTTAAAACAATTCAAAAGTATCAAGTTACTCAAAACAAATGATCTACAAGACTATGTAAGCATTTTCTTTATACCATTACCACATGCATAGCATTTTCTGTTCCAACCAAACAGCAATCAATTTTTTTAACAACTCTCCAAACAAATATAAGTGAAGCAAGAGAGTACTTTCTTCAAAAGAACTAATAGCTCTGAACAAGATATACATGAAAAACAAGAGCTAGAAGCATAGCAGCGCTATAAAAGAATACTCAACAAGTATAAGTGAAGAATAGGAGTATTCTAATGAAAAAGCGGAGCGTGTCTCTCTCCCAAACAAGAGTGCTAGGGTCCAACTAGTTATGACCAGAGAACAAAACATAAACAAACTAAAAATAAAACACACAGACGCTCCAAGAACATCACTTAAAATGTGAAGAAATAAAAATATAGTCTCATTAGAGAAGACCTGATAATTTGTCGATGAAGAAGGGGATGCCTTGGGCATCCCCAAGCTTAGACGCTTGAGTCTTCTTGAAATATGTTTGGGAGTGATACGTGCATTTTATATCATCATCTATACCACTTATACCACCATATTAGGATGTTATTTGCATTATTATATCATTGTTTTTACATGTTTTAGATGATTTAGGGGACTTTCCTACAAAGTCCCTATTTTTAGTATTTAATTTCTGGGAGGCAGAAAACCTCCTTTTTCGTGTTTTTATTGTTTCAGGAGCTACGAAGGCCCAATTAATAAAAGGAAAATTGCACAGCTGGTTTTTCTTCGGGAGAACACCAGAGGGAAGAAGAAGCAAGCGAGGAAGGCCACGAGGCCCAAAATGGGTGGGCCCACGCGGCCAGATTCCCTGACCGCGTGGGACCCACCAAATGGAGCCTCGGGCACTTCCTCGCCTGGGGCTTTTTAACGAGGTCTCCGTCTCGCCCGAAAAGTAACGCCCTAATTTTTACGAGACTATCCGAGGTCGCGGCGGCGGCGAAACTCCTGATTCCCTCCGAGGGGGATCAGATCCTGCTGCTCCGGAGCTCCGGAGAAGGGGGAAATCATCGTCATCGTCATCACCTCTCCTCCTTGGCGTGGGAGGAGGCCTCTACATCATCACCATCACCAAGACCAGCACCATCTCCATCATCATCTCCGTGATCCACTCCGTCCCCTCGTAGTTTGAGAGTTGCTATACCCTAGATACTTGTCTTGTGCTACTATTCATGTTTGTGATTGAGTACTTGTCATTATTTGGTGGTGAAGTTATATTTTCAGATTGTGTTGTACCACTTATGCCACTGAATATCACCATGTTTGCACGTTGTGAGTAGTTCCCGTATGTTCCTGAGGGCATAGGATGAATTGGCAATGATTTATATATGACATGTGTTGGTATTTTGTCTAGTGTTTATCTTTTTGTGTGATTCTATGATGGTGTTGTGCGAACGTCGACTGCACAACACTTCACCTATATGGGCTCATAGGAGAACACCGTAGTGTAATGGCGTGAGGGAGACTTGGGAGGACACGAAAGCCTGAGACCGAATCATTAAGTTACTTTACGGGGTATTAGTATCGGGGACCTAGAGCGTAATGCTATGGTGGGATTTTATATCTTAATAATTCTTGTGCTGTCATTTAATTGGCCACATGATCCATCATAAGGGGTTTAGTCTATTTATTTAGCTGTACCTAATAATAGCTCCGTCCGAAGAAGATTAAAACTAGACAAGATATTCAACGTGTTGTTTAATAAATCTATATGCCTAGCAATATCCATGCCGCCCTCGGGAACGTTTTCCACATATAAGTTACACATCACTTGAGCTTGTCCTCTTACACATAGAGGATTGGGCTTTCTCTCTCTTTGAGAGCTTTTACTTGTTACCATTTATGCTGCATTGTCACTGTCTTGCAATTATACAATCGAAAATACCAAAAACACTTGCATCTTTTATTGTCTATTTATCATTTCTAATAACCAATACCTTCAGCTCCTCGTGGGTTCGACAACCTTTTCTATTCGAAAGGTACTACAATTGATCTCCTGCACTTGGGAGTCATCAAGATACTTTTCTGGCGCCGTTGCCGGGGAGCGTAGCGCTATTGGTAAGAAGTTTGGTAAGGAAACTTGAAAGGTGAATTTTATTTACTGTTTTATCTCATTGCTACTATGGCATTTATGAATCGTGCCTCGCTACATCTTGCTCTATATGAAAGTGCTTATGCTCCTAAAACTGTTGAAACTACTGTGCCTGAGATACCTAAAGTGGGATATAAAATTCCCGTTGGTCATGTTAAAAGAGTTATGAAAAATCCATTTACAGGGATGGAACTAAATCTGCACGTGAACACATGGAAACAATTGAGGCTATATGTGGTTTATTTAGACTTCCTGGTATTTCTGAAGATCAGGTAAAAAGGAAGCTGTTATATCTGTCTTTATCTGGTAATGCTCGTATTTGGTTCAGGTCTTTAGATGAAGAAGTCACTATGGACTGGAGTATTTTGAGGAAGGTTTTCTTTCTTAAGTATTTTACTCCTAGAGAAGCTTATGAGAACCGCTGCTATATATTTAATTTCTGGCCACATCTGGGAGAAAGTATTACTCAAGCTTGGGGGAGGTTAAAGGAACTCCTCCGCAAGAATCCTTGTCATGATCTTACAAGGAAAATTATTCTGATAAACTTTTATGTGAGGCTACCAAGGCAACAAAAGGAATTTCTGGATAATTCATCTAGTGGAAGCTTTACAAATAATACTGAAGAAGAAGCATGGAATTTATTGGAGACTATTTCTGAGAATACTGGTCATTGGGATCTTGATAAAGGTAATGAGCCCTATCTGGACTATGAGTATTCATGTGTAGAGAATTTCTCTACTTCTACCTTGTTTAAAAATCTGAGTGATACTTTTAATCTTGATCCTTATGTTATAATTGAGGTAGCTAAATCTTTTGCTAATCATATTGGTATTCCTAAAACTGGGTTTGAAGCTTATGTTGAACCTGTTAAACAATCTATTGTTGTACCCAAAGTTATTAAACAGGTAGAACCAGTGTCATCCTTGACAATTGAGGAGTATGTTGAGGCACCACCATATCCAAACCAAGTCAAGGAAAATTTACTTATTGCTGTTTCTAACAAGAGTAAAAGAAGAAGATCTCAGCCTTATGAACAGATGGAAGTCAACAGTCAAATCTCTATTATCAAACAATTAAATGAAGAAGATCCTGTTGATGTTTATCTATGTGAAGATGCTACTAAAGTTGTTAAAGGCAATTCGGCCAAGGTTGGTAAGCCTGTTATATCATGCACTATTGGGACTTCTAGTTATCATGGCTTATGTGATATTGGAGCAAGCATTAGTGTCATTCCATATTCTCTGTATCTTGAAATCAAGCCTGATATTGATCCTATCATTATGGAAGAGACAGGTATGACAATTCAACTTGCTAATAAAGATTATATTAGTCCATTTGGAATTGTTAGAGATGTTGATTGGCAAAATAAAATATCCTGCTGATTTTATTGTGCTTGGTTGTCCTCAAGATTCATTTTGTCCTATCATTTTTGGTAGACCTTTCTTAAACACTGTTGGTGCTGAAATTAATTTGCTAAAGAGAAAGTGTTTATTAAATGTGCTGGTGAAAAACTTGATTCAATTTTCAAATTTGCTGATAAACATGTTGTGAAAGAGCCAATTTCTGAAGATAATTGAAACTCTTGCTCATGTAGCTGTAGCTTCAACAGATGTGTAGAACGTTATATGCTTAATCAAGATGAACCATTTAATGAAGAAAAAGATGCTTTAGAACAAATATTATGGCAACAACCACCACAATTACAATTGCATATCCCACCTGATAATTTAGGAGTGCTACCACCACCTAAAGGGGATCCTAGCTTTGAATTAAAACCTTTGCCTACAAATCTGAAATATGCATATTTGGATGAGAAGAGCATATATCCTGTCATTATTAGTGCTAACCTTTCAGCTGAAGAAGAAGAGAAATTACTTGATGTGCTTAAAGCTCACCGACCAGCCATTGGATACTCTCTTGATGATCTTAAAGGTATAAGCCCAGCTCTATGTATGCATAAAATTAATTTGGAAGAGGATGCAAAACCTGTTGTTGATTATCAACGCCGTCTCCATCCAAAAATGAAGGAAGTGGTAAGGAAAGAGGTAATAAGACTTATTGAAGCTGGTATCATTTATCCCATAGCTGATAGTAAGTGGGTTAGTCCTGTTCATTGTGTTCCTAAAAAGGGTGGAATGACTGTTGTTCCAAATGATGAGGATGAACTTGTAGCTCAACGCACTGTTGTTGGTTATAGAATGTGTATTGATTTCAGGAAGTTAAACAAAGCAACTCGTAAAGATCATTACCCATTGCCATTTATTGATCAAATGTTAGAAAGGTTATCTAAACACTCTCACTTTTGCTATTTAGATGGTTATTCAGGTTTCTCCCAAATTCCTGTTCATAAAGATGATCAAGAGAAAACCACTTTTACATGTCCATTTGGTACATTTGCTTATAGGAGAATGCCATTCGGTTTGTGCAATGCTCCTGCTACTTTTCAAAGATGCATGAATGCTATATTTGCTGATTATATTGAAAAGATAATGGAAGTCTTTATGGATGATTTTTCTGTGTATGGTACTTCCTTCGATAATTGCTTGTTCAACCTTAACAAAGTTTTGCAGCGTTGTGAAGACCAACACTTAGTTTTAAACTGGGAGAAGTGTCACTTCATGGTTACTGAAGGTATTGTTCTTGGGCATAAGATTTCTGGAAAGGAATAGAAGTTGACCCAGCAAAGATAGAAGCTATTGAAAAGCTCCATTCCCAAGGGATCTCAAAGGTATAAGAAGTTTTCTTGGGCATGCAGGTTTTTACCGTAGGTTTATTAAAGATTTCTCCAAAATATCAAAACCCTAACCAATCTTTTGCAAAAGGATGTTCCTTTCTCTTTTAATGATGATTGCATTGAGTCCTTTAATATTTTGAAGAATGCTTTAATAAGTGCTCCTATTATTCAACCTCCTGATTGGAATTTGCCTTTTGAAATTATGTGTGATGCTAGTGATTATGCAGTTGGGGCTGTTTTGGGCCAACGTGTTGATAAGAAACTGAATGTCATTTATTATGCTAGTAGAACACTTGATGCTGCTCAAAGGAATTATGCCACAACTGAAAAAGAATTTTTAGCAGTGCTATTTGCTTGTGACAAGTTTAGACCTTATATTACTGATTCGAAAGTCACATTGCATACTGATCATTCTGCCATTAAATACTTAATGCATAAGAAAGATGCTAAGCCTAGATTAATAAGATGGGTACTTCTATTGCAAGAATTTGATTTACACATTGTTGATAGGAAAGGGGAAGATAATCAAGTAGCTGATCATCTTTCTAGAATGGAAAATATACCTGATGATCCTATTCCTATTAATGATAGCTTTGTTAATGAACAACTTGCAATTAATGTTTCTAGTGCTAAAGTTGCATCTCCATGGTTTGCCAATTATGCAAATTTTATTGTTGGTAAAGTTTTACCTCCACACTTCACTACTCAACAAAGAAAGAAATTCTTTTATGATCTTAGACATTATTTCTGGGATGATCCTTTTTTATAAGAAGAGTGTGGATGGTATTATTAGACGTTGTGTACCTGAGTATGAACAACAGGCTATTATAAGAGATTGTCATGACAGTCCCTATGGAGGACATCATGCAGGAGATCGTACAGGTGCAAAGGTATTACAGTCTGGTTTTTATTGGCCTACTTTATTTAAGGATTGTGCTGAATATGTTAAATCTTGTGATAAATGTCAAAGAGTAGGAAATATTGGTAGGAGAAATGAAATGCCTATGAACTATTCCTTACCACTTGAACCATTTGATGTGTGGGGTTTTGACTTTATGGGACCTTTCCCCGAATCAAAGACAAAGCATACTCATATTTTGGTTGCAGTGGATTATGTTACAAAGTGGGTGGAAGCAATTCCAACCAAAAGTGCAGATCATGCCACGGCAATGAAGATGCTTCAGGACATCATTTTCCCCAGGTTTGGTGTTCCTAGGTTTTTAATTACTGATGGTGGTTCTCATTTCTTACATGGTATTCTTAGGAAAACTTTGGCAAAATATGATGTTAACCATAGAATTGCATCACCTTATCATCCCCAAACTAGTGGACAAGTTGAATTAAGTAATAGGGAAATTAAACTCATTTTGGAAAAGACAGTGAATAAGTCTAGGTCTGATTGGCCACTTAAAATTAACGATGCATTATGGGCTTATAGAACTGCTTTTAAAAATCCTATGGGAATGTCTCCTTATAAAATGGTTTATGGAAAAGCTTGTCATTTACCTGTTGAATTAGAACATAAAGCTAGATGGGCTATTAAACAATTGAACTTTGATTTTAAAACTGCTGGAGAGAAGAGAATTCTTGATTTAAACCTACTAGATGAATGGAGAAATGAAGCTTATGAAAGTGCCAGGATGTTTAAAGAAAAAGTTAAGATTTGGCATGACAAGAAAATTAAAAAGAAAGAATTCAAAGTAGGTGATCAAGTGCTATTATACAACTCTCGTTTCAAGTTTTCTGCAGGTAAGTTAGCTTCAAAGTGGCAGGGACCATTAGTGATACAGGAAGTATACCGTTCAGGAGCTATCCGTCTTCATGGTGATATGAAAGGTAAACCTCATGTGGTTAATGGACAACGCCTTAAACATTATATTGCAGGAAAAAGCTTCATTGGAAAGGTGGAGGAATTCATTTTACAGACACCGGAGGAGGTAATTGCAAAGAAGTTTGCAGTTTCAGAAATCCAAAATCAATAAAAGGTAACTTTTACTCTGGAAAGTTTCTCGGAATTGCGTAATATTTTACGGACATCATTTTTTATGGAAATTAACGTGTGGGACAAGAAAATGGAGGAACGGAGCCGAGAAGGAAAAGAGGGGGTCCCACGCGGCCAGATTCTGGCCGCGTGGGCCCACTCCTTTTGCCCCTCGGAGTCCCGTTCGTCTCGTTTTCGACTCCGACTCTTCGTCTTGACCTAAAAACCGTCAATATATACCCCTTTCGTCAATCTAATCTCGTACCGAGAGCTTTCGAGCGTCTTTGCTTTTGCTGTTTCTGTCTGTCAGGTTTTAGCCATGTCTAGCTCCGGATCCGATCATGAGGGGGAGAGCTTCCCCAAGGGAGGTGTTGTGAACCGCTACCTCAACTCCGTGATGGCACCAATGAAGACCTTGTCCTTCAAGGAGGGCGCGATGCTCATAGAGGAGGTGAAGGCTCCCAAGATCATTGGCACGGTGGAGGAGAGGCTGGAGGACCTGGAACAGAAGATCTTCAGGTATAATACTGTTGTTGAACGCAGCCTTGATGCTCATCACTTCATGAACCTGGAGCTGGAGAAGAAGGTTGAAGAGTACAAGGAGAGGCTGGAGGACTTGGAGAAGAGGTATCTACATGTCACATCTGAGTTGGACAAGCATCAAGCTCTACTGTGGGATGTGGAAAATCAAAACTGTGAGTATGAAGAGCGCTTCAAGAAGATTGCAGCAGCTGCTACCCTCAGGTATAATGATCCACCTAACTCCTTCTACAATGGGAGGCCTTTCCCATGGAAGAGGGCTGAATGGGAGGAAGAATATGAGAAAGAAGAGGCTGCAGCAGAGAAAGCACTGGCAGAACGTCAAGCTTGGGGGAGTTCCACCTAGTCTTTATCTTTACTAGTTTATCATATCTATCTAGTCATGGTGTGTTTTGCTTTTATCATTTAGTTATCAATCTCTTTTAGGCTTGTGTGAGCTCATGGAGCATTATCATGTATCCCTATCTTATGGTTTATCAATGAATATTAAAGTATGGTGTCATCCATGATTCTCTTGTTTGGAGATTTATGGGTAACACTCATGCAAATGAGCGTGGTTTATTTTAGAGGTTTCAGTCACATCTTGCCTTGAATTTAATTAACTTGAGTATGTTGGACAATTGTAGAATCTAGCTCAATATAAATAAGAAAAGAGTGAGTCATTATGACTTGAGAATTAATAAGTTTAAGGTTGAGATATAGTCTTGTAGCATAAAAAGTTGGGAATAGTTAATGAAAAGGATATGAAACACTCTTGTTAGAATCTAGTATCTTTTGAGCAAATGAATGATCATGGATGTGTCAATACTTATGCTCTTGTAAAGTGTATGAAAGGAAGGCACCCGAGGATTCGGTTAGCCATGGAAAGTGTGAGATAAAGGTTGTTTGAGCATAAGAACTTGATTGAAACATCCATGACTAAAGTTTGCACTAGTTACTAGTGAAGCAAGGGTGCAAATAATTTTATATCTGTCTTTTCATTTGTCTTCTTTAACTTTTATCCAATGAGAGTTTATCTTGTCTTTAAACTTCAGTAAAGTATTAAACATTATGATGCTAGCCATAAGAGCAAAAGCATGTTAAAAATAGTGTGATTCAATTGTCCAACATACAATGGTTATTTGCTTTCAAAGTGTAAGGGGTGATTGCTAGAGCTTCTACTTATGCTGCCCTTATGTGTATGAGTTTTAATTCATTAATCTTACATTGCAATTGAATATGATGATGATACAATGCTCGTATTTATTTATCAACCATAAGTCCATTGATGCATGTAATGATCTATGTCCTTACTTACTTGAGGACAAGTAAGGGTTTAAGCTTGGGGGAGTTGATACGTGCATTTTATATCATCATCTATACCACTTATACCACCATATTAGGATGTTATTTGCATTATTATATCATTGTTTTTACATGTTTTAGATGATTTAGGGACTTTCCTACAAAGTCCCTATTTTTAGTATTTAATTTCTGGGAGGCAGAAAACCTCCTTTTTTGTTTTTATTGTTTCAGGAGCTACGAAGGCCCAATTAATAAAAGGAAAATTGCACAGCTGGTTTTTCTTCGGGAGAACACCAGAGGGAAGAAGAAGCAAGCGAGGAAGGCCACGAGGCCCAAAATGGGTGGGCCCACGCGGCCAGATTCCCTGACCGCGTGGGACCCACCAAATGGAGCCTCGGGCACTTCCTCGCCTGGGGCTTTTTAACGAGGTCTCCGTCTCGCCCGAAAAGTAACGCCCTAATTTTTACGAGACTATCCGAGGTCGCGGCGGCGGCGAAACTCCTGATTCCCTCCGAGGGGGATCAGATCCTGCTGCTCCGGAGCTCCGGAGAAGGGGGAAATCATCGTCATCGTCATCACCTCTCCTCCTTGGCGTGGGAGGAGGCCTCTACATCATCACCATCACCAAGACCAGCACCATCTCCATCATCATCTCCGTGATCCACTCCGTCCCCCTCGTAGTTTGAGAGTTGCTATACCCTAGATACTTGTCTTGTGCTACTATTCATGTTTGTGATTGAGTACTTGTCATTATTTGGTGAAGTTATATTTTCAGATTGTGTTGTACCACTTATGCCACTGAATATCATCATGTTTGCACGTTGTGAGTAGTTCCCGTATGTTCCTGAGGGCATAGGATGAATTGGCAATGATTTATATATGACATGTGTTGGTATTTTGTCTAGTGTTTATCTTTTTGTGTGATTCTATGATGGTGTTGTGCGAACGTCGACTGCACAACACTTCACCTATATGGGCTCATAGGAGAACACCGTAGTGTAATGGCGTGAGGGAGACTTGGGAGGACACGAAAGCCTGAGACCGAATCATTAAGTTACTTTACGGGGTATTAGTATCGGGGACCTAGAGCGTAATGCTATGGTGGGATTTTATATCTTAATAATTCTTGTGCTGTCATTTAATTGGCCACATGATCCATCATAAGGGGTTTAGTCTATTTATTTAGCTGTACCTAATAATAGCTCCGTCCGAAGAAGATTAAAACTAGACAAGATATTCAACGTGTTGTTTAATAAATCTATATGCCTAGCAATATCCATGCCGCCCTCGGGAACGTTTTCCACATATAAGTTACACATCACTTGAGCTTGTCCTCTTACACATAGAGGATTGGGCTTTCTCTCTCTTTGAGAGCTTTTACTTGTTACCATTTATTTGCTGCATTGTCACTGTCTTGCAATTATACAATCGAAAATACCAAAAACACTTGCATCTTTTATTGTCTATTTATCATTTCTAATAACCAATACCTTCAGCTCCTCGTGGGTTTGACAACCTTTTCTATTCGAAAGGTACTACAATTGATCTCCTGCACTTGGGAGTCATCAGGGAGGTCCAGGGGAGCCTCCCCAAGCTTAAGCTCTTCACTCTTCTTGATCTTATTTTATCACCCTTCTCTCTTCATACTTGAAAACTTTCTTCACACCAAACTCAGAGTAAACTTCATTAGAGGGTTAGTGCATCAAATCATAATCTCACTTGGTTCTGTAAAGACACATCATAAACATCATTTTAAACATTAGCTACTGTTTACTAGCCTTATGTGAAGCTCTTCCACCGTTAAAGAATTTCACTTAACACTTGTAAAAGAGAGAATGCAAAACTAGACAGAATCTGTCAAAACCAGAACAGTCCGTGAAGACGAATTTTTTCGAGGCAATTACGTCGCTCAAATCAGAAAACGCTGAACTAACGAAAGATAGGTAAAAAGCTCAGGCTTCTTCACAAACATTTGCAGATTAAAATAATGTTCCGTGATTTTTCACGAATTTTATCGTGAGGCACAGAAATCTGTTTCTAGACAGCAAACTAAACTTTTAGTGCTATCTTGCTATTAGAGGCTCTTCTTGGCACAACAAAACAAAAAAATAAAAGATACAAAGGAATTGTTACAGAAGTAAGCTAATTCCTTGACTCAACAAAATAAAATAACATAAAATAAAATGGGTTGCCTCCCATAAGCGCTTTTCTTTAATGCCTTTTAGCTAGGCTTGATAGTTTTAATGATGCTCACATAAGAATTGGAAATGAAGCAAAAGGGAGCATCAAGAAGCAAATATGAAACACATTTAAGTCTAACCCACTTCCTATGCATAGGGATCTTGTAAACAAATAATTCCATGAAGAACATAGTGACAAGCATAGGAAGATAAATCAAGAGCAACTTCAAAACTTTCAACATAAAGAGAGGTGTTTTAGTAACATGAAAATTTATACTGTAGGTCTTTCTAGATGGAGTACATCGATCTACTGAACTATAGCATAGTGGTGTGGAATGTGCGTGGGTTGAACTCAAATGGCCGTGGTACAGCGGTCCGGGTTCTAGTAGAGGACGCAAATGCTGCCATTGTGTGCCTAGTAGAATCCAAATTGGAAAATGTAACCCCTTTTACTTTGAATCAATTATTGGGGCCGCGGTATGATGGGTTTGCATTCCTCCCAGCCAATGGTACTGCTGGGGGATTCTGGTGGCTTGGCAATCTCTCCTTGTCTCTGTTTCCTTGTCAAGAGTTGACAGGTTCAGCATCACCTTGTGGGTGGACTTTGTCAATGGTAATAAGTGGTGGCACACAACCGTCTATGGGCCAACGCTGGACGCAGATAAACCTGTGTTCCTGGATGAGCTTAGAGCTGTGAGGGCTGCCTGCCCTTGGATGTGGGCTGTGACTGGGGATTTTAACCTCATAGTAGATGCAGCGGACAAAAATAACAACCTGCTGAACCGCCGTATGATGGGAAGATTCAGGAGATTGCTAAATGAGTTGGAACTGACAGAGGCACCTCTGACTGGACACCGTTTCACTTGGTCCAATGAAGGAAATACTCCCACTTTGGCAAGACTGGATAGATGGTTCTGCTCTTCAGACTGGGATGAGGCACATCCAAATGCATTACTGCAGGCCCTATCTTCTTCGCTTTCAGATCATTGTGCCATCCAGATGTCAACAAACGTGAATTTCCAACAGAAAAGGCGCTTTCACTTTGAGGCGTTTTGGCCTAAAATGCCAGGGTTTATTGATGTGGTTACTTCAGCTTGAGAGGCTCCCGTGGAGGCCACTAACCCTATGCACAAGCTACACCTGAAGCTCAGGGCCACGACTAGAGCTTTGACAAGTTGGGGTCAGAGAAAGATTGGCAATATCAAAGAACAGCTACTGATGGCACGGGAAGTGGTAAGGCAATTCGATGCTGCTCAGGACAACAGGTTGCTGTCGGAAGATGAGCTATGGCTGAGAAGAGAACTTAAAAAGAAAATCCTTGGGTTGGCATCCCTACAGCACACTATTGCACGTCAGAGATCAAGGTCAACTTGGCTCCGGGAAGGAGACGCAAATACTTCCTTCTTCCACGCCCATGCTAGCAAGAGACGGCGCAGGAATCATCTGTTCAAACTGAAGAAAAGCAACCTGGAGGCTAGCAAGCAAGAAGAGATGAACTCATTGGCCACAGATTTCTTTGTGGATCTGATTGGGACTCCCAAGCCAAGATCAGAAGTGCTGAATCTGGATGCACTCAGCATGACAAGCTTAAATCTTGAGGAACTAGAAGTGGATTTCTCCGAAGAGGAAATTTGGGCAGTGGTTAAAGGCCTGCCGGCTGACAAGGCGCCGGGACCTGACGGCTTTTCAGCAAGATTCTATCAAGTCTGTTGGCAATCTATAAAATCTGATGTGATGGCTGCTATTAAGCACCTGACAAGCAATGACAGCAGAAGTTTCCATTGGTTGAACCAGGCGTACATCACTCTGTTGCCAAAAAAAGAGGGTGATGTGGATATCAGTGAGTTCAGGCCAATCAGCCTTGTACATGGCATTGCAAAAATCTTCTCAAAAGCATTGGCAAACAGACTAGCACCGAAAATGGACTCCCTGATTGAGGTTAATCAAAGTGCCTTCATTAAAGGGAGGTCCATTCAGGACAATTTCATGCTCGTCAACCAATCTGCAAAAACCTTCCATAGACGAAAAGTGCCTGCTCTTTTTCTGAAATTGGATATTGCTAGGGCATTCGACAGTGTTTCCTGGCCCTTTCTGCTCCAAGTTTTGAAGAAGCAGGGGATGGGGCCTAGATGCCTGGCTTGGATCACCACAATGTTGAACACTGCGAATACAAGGGTACTAATCAATGGTGCACCGGGAGAAAAAATCTGGCATGGCAGAGGACTCAGACAAGGAGATCCTGTATCCCCTATACTATTCATCTCCATCATGGATGTTCTTAACAGGGTATTCTGTATCGCGGAGGAAAGAGGTATGTTCTAGAGCCTTGACCGCTGGGGAATCAGACAAAGACTATCTCTCTTTGCTGATGATGTAGCCATGTTTCTGAAACCTGCAAGAAATGAGCTAACAGCAACGAGAGCCCTGCTGGACCTTTTTGGGGAATCATCTGGCCTTGTCTGTAACCTGGACAAATGTGCTATCACGCCGATTGCTTGTGGGGACGTGGACATCCAGTAGATCATTCAACCTTTCCCTTGCAAAGTGGTGGAATTTCCCTGTAAGTATCTTGGATTACCTATCTCCTTGACAAAGCTACGCAAAGGGGATTTGCAAGCTCTCATTGATGCTATTGCAAACAAGCTTGCAACATGGAAAACATTGATGCTAACCCAAAGTGGAAGGCTCCTTTTAATCAAGACTGTACTGTCCGCTATCGCGGTCTATCACATGCTGTCCCTGGAGTTGCCTGCCTGGGTGATCAAGAGGATAAACAGAATTTGCCGTGCTTTCCTGTGGCATGGCGCAGGGGAAGCAAAGGGGGACATTGCCTTATTGCCTGGGACCAGGTATGTATGCCCACGAAATATGGGGGCCTGGGGATTCATAACTTGAAATTTCTAAATGATGCCCTACGAATGAGGTGGCGGTGGTTCGAGAAAACTGGGCCCATGAGAACTTGGTCAGGGTTACAGTTCAAGCTGTCGAAGGAGGCAGAACAAATGTTCAGAACAGCAAACTGTTGCATACTCGGCAGAGGAGATAGACTGAACTTCTGGGAAGATAGATGGCTGCAGGGAAATAGCCCTGCTCTAATTGCTCCTCACCTCCTCCCCTTTGTTAGAGCTAGAGGGGCGAAAAGAAGATCAGTCGCTGAAGCCCTTTTAAACAACAAATGGGTTGAAGACCTGCGAGGGACACTCACTGTCCAAGCCATTGCGCAGTTCATGGAGCTGTGGACTGCTATTCAAGAAATGACACCGTTATCGGATGACGAAGACACATGCAGGTGGAGGCTCACCACCAATGGAAACTACTCTGCATCCTCAACATATCAAGCGTTCTTCTATGGCAAGACAACGGCTGACTATGCTAAGGCCATGTGGAAAAGCAAAGCACCACTGAAGGAGAAACTGTTTGCTTGGTTGGTCATGAGAAACCGCTGCTGGACGGCTAACAGGCTGCAGCGAAGAGGGCTTCCTGGGCCAGCAAAGTGTACTTTCTGTGACCAGACGGATGAAACAATGGATCATATAATGACCTCCTGCTCCTACTCGAGGGAGTTCTGGTTCAGGTTTAGCACTGAAACACGCTCGGCGGACCTAACACCTACAGCAGGGATCAGCGTTAGAAGATGGTGGTGCAAAACACTAAAGAGAAAATCAAAGAAGCAGAGAAAGGAGTTGGCTACGATGATGATCACAGGGATGAGACGGCTATGGCTAGAAAGAAATGCTAGGGTGTTTGAGGGTAGAAGTAACCTGGTGCATGTTGTTGTTAACATTGCAGCGGATGAGCTACAGATGTGGAAAGTAACTAGTAGAGAAGTAAGCCATCGTGATGAGTAGTCCGTAGCGTTTGGGTGGGCGGCATGAGCCGGCAAGTGTTGTAAAACCTCTGTACAATCTCCTTTTCAAGTCTTAATGAAATGACAGCAACCACTTCGGTTGTGTGTCCTTGAAAAACAAATTCTACAACCATATTTTCTTCTCTCATAGTAATTTCCAGTAGCATCATGAACAAACTCAACAATATAACTATCACATAAAGCATTCTTTTCATGATCTACAAACACATAATTTTTATCAAGCTCAAAAACAGTGGGATCGTTGAACCCACATTTGACAATAGTAGTATAATTAATATCATCAGGCAATATAGGACCATCATCAAGAGCATTATCATATATAATAGTAGGGAGTACCATTTTACTTTCTGTTATTTCCTCTTTTTGTTGAGTCAAGGAATTTGCTTCTTCAAATTTATCAAAAGGAGATATTTCAACAATATAGCATTCTTCCTCCTTAAGTAGGTGATGCACCTAAAATGCATCTACTTTTCCAAGCACTTTGCTTCATAATTTGCTCCGGAATCTTCCCATATTTGAATAAACCTGCTGAATCTGACGCTGTTTTTAGCAAAGTCTCGTTTCTGGTTATTTTTGCAGGAAATTAAATCGGGGAAAAATACACGTCATTTTTTATGGAAAAGGAGGACAACGTGCAAAGGATGGACACGAGGAAGCGCCGGAGGCCCAAAAGAGCGGGCCCCACGCGGCCAGATCCTTGGGCCGCGTGGGCCCACCTAACTGGAGCCTCGGGCGCCGCCTCTCCTTCGGCTTTTCGCGTACCCCCTCATATATACGAAAAAGTGGGTGCCCTAAGAGGGGGAGAGCTTTCGCGAAACACACCGCCGCCGCCACCACGATCTTCGTTTTCGGAGACAGATTGCTCCAGGATTTCTCCTCCGGTGGAGGGATCCGGAGACCGTCTTCACCGCCATCTTCACCGCCTTCATCTCCATCGACCATGAGCTCCCTCTCCATCACCATGTGTGAGTAGTCCGCTGTAGGCATGTGAGGTGGATGGGGATTGGATGAGATTGATCATGTAATGATACCCGTTGTTCGAGATCTTAGGGGTTTATCTTGAGGATATTTTTGTATTGTGTTGATGCACTTATGCTATACTTAATGCTTGTTACTAGGGCCCGAGTGGCATGATTTCAGTACTGAACTTATTTTGCTTCATCATATAATTGAGTTTGGTATTTATCTGCAAAGTGTATCACCTGCTATTATGTTGAACCTGCGAACCCTAAAAGTGAGTATAGGGAAAACAAGGGGGAGATGTTTTAGTTTGAGGATTCTATGTGTTCATGAAGTGTTAATGCGTTGTTCCGGGCTATTCGAAAGGGTAGACCTTAATTACCTGTAGTTCCAAGTTGGCCCCGGTGAAATGGGCAGGTAGGACAATAGATGTTGTGCAAATTCTCTTGGTTAGTACGCACAACTAATTATGGAACACATACCTACATATATCAGAGTTAGAGATAAGTCCCATTGCTATTTATATCTTATTATATGATCAATCTTATTCATGCAACACCCCGCTATCACCTCATGCCTACGTTTTAAATCTCTGAGTTACACTTTCACTTTTCCGGTGAAAACTGGGAAACCCTTGTTCACTACTGCTGTTCTATTTGCTACTTGAATCATACTACTGCCATCACTATCACTGCTGCAAGTTTATTGATATACAGGTGTGGTTGAGAGTGACGCCTCAATTGCCAAAGTCTTATTGGTATTCTTGTGTTCCCATCGTGTCGAACTATAAATTTGGGTAATACTTCCCAACGAAGATTTCAGCGATCCCCTATACTTGTGGGCATCAAGACATTTTCTGGCGCCGTTGCCGGGGAACCTAGCTTTATTGGTAAGACAACTTGTTATCATTTATTTGCTGCATTTGCTTTTTCCTAACCATGGGAAAGGAAAAGATTACTCCGAAGGAAGTGAGGCCTTCAACTACTCGTAGAGGTACGGACTTGCTAAGTAGGCCAAACTTTTCACCTAATGTTGCTTCTGCTGTTGTTCCTAAGAAAAAAGGAAAAGTTTTAATAGTTCACCATTGTCTAAGATGTCTACTAGTACTGAAAATGATTTAATATGTGGTAGCATAGACAATGAAGTGACACCTGAAACATCTGAGATAACTGAAACACCTGAAACTCTGAATCTTCTTTATTGAAAATGTTGAGTCTGAATTAGAAGATAATGAATATTGTGATGATGAACATGAAACTTCTTCTGAGGAAGAGGATGCATTTACTATGGCTTTTATGGATTCGAATTTTGATAAATTGGATAAACTTGATAGCTATAAAAATTCTCCTCTTGATGATTATTTCCCTGTTACTGAGAAAATGAATGCTCCAGCTATTAAAATTAAAGACAAAGATTATGAGTTTAGTGTTGATCCTGAAATAATTGAAAAAGCTGAGAAGTATAAGTTTTATGGGAGAGACAATGAGTTCCCTTTTGAACACATTGCTGATTTGCATGATTTATCTGTGTTATTTGGTAAAGATGAAATCCACCAACGCTATTATTTCTTAAAGTTGTTTCCTTTTACTTTGGGAGGAAATGCTAAAACTTGGTATAATCGTTTAGAACCTGGATGTATTACTAGCAAGGAGGAATGCTTGCAGGTATTTTATAATAAATATTTCCCTGCTGATAAGATTCATGGTTTAACTATTGAGATTAGCAACTTTTCACAAACAGAGAAGGAGGATTTACCCCAAGCTTGGGGAGGTACAGTAAGATGGTTAGGAAATGTCCTACCCATGGCTTCAAGAATAATGAAATACTTGATATATTTTACAATGGACTAACTGAAAATACAAGAGGCTATCTTGATAGTATTGCAGGTAGTGTTTTCAGGGAAAGGACCGTTGATGAAGCAACTGAGTTATTGGAAACTATCTCTAGAAACTATGAAGATTGGAATATTGAAATAATAGATGACAGAGAGATATTTCCAGAGAAGAAAGGAGGTATTCTTGAATTAAACAATGAGGCAATGAAGGGAGCCTCCAAGGATATGAAAGAGAAGGGAATTAAAACCTCTCATCTTAAGGAATTATCTGAAATGGGTGTTAAACTTCCTATTGATCGACCATGTTTTCCAATCCCAGTCAATGCTATAAGCTCTTTGGAAGGTAATGAAAAGGTAACACCTCCTATTGATGTATCATATGTTAATGATTTTGCTTATCATAATAAACCTGAAGAGCATGATATTAGAATGAATATGATGGAAAACTCTCATAAAATTAAATTCCTTCGTGAAAATATAAATGCTAGTGTGGGAGAAGTTAGAAGAATTGTTAAACACTGTGAAATGATGAATAATCAAATTGAACAAATGGTTTCTCTTCAAAATCAATTGTATGAAAATCTTATTGAGAAGAAACAGGTTTGTGGGGTTAGTACTAGAGGTGGTGCAAGTACTCAGGACCCTGACTATCCTGAAAACCATCCCAAGAGAAAAGAGCAAGAGGCTCTCAAAAGGAAATCTTCTGCAGGAAAATCTCCCAATGGAAACAAAGGCATTGATGAACAAGACAATGATATTTCTATTTCTGATGCTGAGACCGAAGATGATAATGTTGAAGAAGAGGAATCATCTCCACCTGAAGAAGATCAACATGAAGTTGAAAATATTGCAGAACCTGAACCTCCTGAAAAGGAAGACCCTCAACCATCTACTGAGAAGAACAAAAAGAAGAATCATCCAAATCCACAAAAAGGTAAAGAGAGGGATCCATGGGTACAAAGACCCATACCATATCCCCAAGAGGTAATGAAATCTTTGGATGATGCTAGGTTTGAGAAATTTTTTGAGTTGATTAAAAATTTATGTTTGCAAATTCCTCTTGTTGATGCTATTAAAATTCCTCCATACTCAAAATATATGAAAGATATTGTCACTAATAAAAGGAAGATACCTAATGATGCAATTACTGCTATGCTTGCTGATTATTCATTTGAAGGAAAATTGCCTGAAAAGCGTGGAGATCCTGGTATTCCGACTATTCCTTGTCGTATTAAAGAAACTTATGTGAAATATGCACTATGTGATTTAGGAGCTGGTGTTAGTGTTATGCCTTTTTCTTTATATAAGAAACTTAACCTAAACAAATTGGTTCCAACTGAAGTTTCATTGCAAATGGCTGATAAATCAACTGCTAAACCTATAGGTATATGTGAGGATGTTCCTATCTCTATTGCTAATGTGTTAATTCCTACAGACTTTGTTATATTAGAAATGCCTGAGGATGATAATCTATCTATTATTCTTGGAAGACCCTTTTTAAACACTGCAGGAGCTGTGATAAATTGCACTGAGAGCAAAGTGACATTTAATGTAAAAGGAAATGAGCATACTATCTATTTTCCCAAGAAGAATGTTGTACAGTGATAAACAAGAGTGTGAATTCTATTCAAAGAAATACTATTATGATTGGAAGCTTTGAAATTGCACTACCACCTCCTGAACCAAAATATGCTATATTGATGATTGGAACTATTCCAATCAAGTATGAGGTATCTTGAAACTCTTCTTTATATCTATAAAATAAGAATCATGTATTATATCTTTTGCATATTATTAATGAGACTTGATCAACCTCATTACTAATGTGGAAATGATGAAAACTTGATTCCCATAAAAATTTGTATTGCATTTTAATTTTATTTATCTTAGAATTTTAGAGTATATGCATAATCATAATTATTTCAGAGTTCAGAAATTCCAGAATATGAAGTTTGAAAAATTCTCTTTAGAAAATTGTCTCTGAAAATTCCAGAAAAATTTGGAGGTAAGTTATTTAACCAGAGGGACCATCTGCCAGAAGTGGGACACCAGGAGGCCACCAGGGACCAAAATGGGGTGTCCCACGCGGCCAGATTCCTTGGCCGCGTGGGACCCACCAACTTTGTCCCCAGGTGGTGTTAGGTGAGTGTCCTGTGCCCATCTCCTTCCCCTCGACAGAAAACCACTTCCAGGTATTTTTCCCAAATTTTCCCGAGCTCGTTCTTCCTGCTATCCTTGGATCTCCAAGTTTAGGGCAGATTTTTCAAATCTGTTTGGTGGGATTGCTCCTTGGTATGTGACTCCTCCACCCATCCAATTATTTTTTGTTCTTGTGCCTCATGTATGAAGTATTTTGCTGCACTAGGTGTCACCTAATATGCTTGAGAAATCCATGGATTTAAGTTTTCTAGTTGATATGGATGCATGATATTGATGTGGAGACTAGTTATGGATGGCTCAATGTTGTTTTAGAGTGCTACATCTTAATTTTTGTTGAATATTATTTATGGGCAGCAAGGTACCATGATGAACAAAGGCAAGGCATTGCTTGGGATGAGCTCAAGACCGAGGAGAAGAGCATCTAAAGTCTCCCTTAATTATGATGACAACCATCTTTGGGAGGATGATGCAGTTTTTGTGGGGAGAAGCTGAAGATCCATACAACTAGATGGCAAGACCCCATGTTCTTGAGCAGTGGGGGATAAAAGAAGACTTCGACACCTTCGCCAATGCAACTGGTTTGCTTGAGTTTGCCCAAAATCCACGAGGTACATACGAGGAACTCTCGCGAGAATTCCTCTCCACATTCAGGTTTGAGGGCCCTGAGATCTACAAGCACAGTAAGAAGAGTAAGGCACCCACTCCTACCTTTGTTTGTAAATTTACTATGAGGGGGAGCGCCTTGTTATGTCTTTGGAGGAGTTTTGCAAAGCTATTGGTGTGGAAAACAGGGGTAGTTGGGATGAAACCCGTGCTGACTCCAACCAGGAGCTTGTTGCATTTTGGCACTCTATTTCTGTTAACTCTCATGATAGATTGAATAGGGGTAAATTTACTCATATACAGCACCCAAGTTTGAGATACTTTGCGTTGTTCCTTGCAAGAGGATTTCTTGCTAGAGACAACAATTCTGCTTGCACGGGACCAATGGTTTATTTACTTAAATGTGCAAAAGAAAACACCACATGTGGTATAACTTGGGAGTCATTCTTGCTAGATCCTTGCATACGGCTGTGAGTAGAAATATTACTGATCAAACCCCTATTTATGCTGGTGCTATTGCTACTTTAGTGTATGAATACATTAAAGATGAAAGAGGTTATGGTGATAACATGGGTACTCCTGTGATAGAGTCCAATTTACTCGATTTTGCTTTGACTACCCGTATGGATATAAGTGTGATGCATGGGGATCATTATTGGTATAACTATTTGAGTACTAATGGACAAAGAGTGCCCATTAGGCTCCCCCGTGCTGACCTTTTTGACAGGAGTACCGGAAAATGGATTGTGGAAGAGATGCCGCCTCAAGAGGAGCCACAAGATCCAGGGATGCAAGGCTACCAACCTCGAGAGGAGCCCCAAGACTCAGGAATGCAAGGCTACCCATATGGTTACTTCCCTGGAGGTGGAAGTGGATACAACTACTACCCGGGATACTAGCTTGATCGCAAGCTTGGGGGAGTACCTCTCTCCCTTTCCATTCATTGTGTTATATCACTGTTATCTTGTTATGTTTTAGTTTCTTGTTCTAAAAATCACAAAAACACAAAAAGATTTCATTTGTTTCTTTTGTTTAGTTACTTCTGGACATTTACTTTATGCATCTTAAAACTAAAAAGAACAAAAACATTTTCGTTTTATTGAATCCAAAGTGAAAACGGAGGTGCAGGAATTGCTGAAATCTGCTCACTGTTCTATTTTTCATATTTTCTCTGTAACTCCGAATGAGCTAAAATTTTAACCACTACTGCAACTTTTCATAACCTACACACCCGTAAATTATGAGATTTTTCTGAGGTGTCTAGGTAGGGTAAAAACAGTACTGTATGCAGTAACATTTTATGGCAGATTTGAGTTTTTATTGCGCAGTTCAAATTGGGAGAGGAGAACAACAATGATGAGTTGATGTGCATGAAGTGGATGAAAGGTATGACACCTTTGCCGTGCTTATGTGGACTTTTTAATAACAGCAAGTGCGCACATCATAGTTTCTTTAACATCTAGGGAAGTGGTAGCAAATGTTTATCTTCTCCGTGTTCTAGTATGTTATATTATGATGCAAGTGAGATAATATGTAGCGACAACACTTGGATGTGAGTTGAGTAATTGTGGCTCTAAACAAAGGTCTACGCATCCCATTGTGCTTGCTAAACTTGCCAACCAAAGAATAAAAGAATTTTTCAAATGATAAACATGAAGTCATATGCTTGACAAGCTTAGTGGTTGGGAGTTAACTTAAATGTGCTGACACATGGAAAGCTTTCAACATTGCACTAAATTATATTTAGTTGATATCATGTACCTTTGTTTATGGATGCTTATCATGTGCGAAATAAATGTGGAAACTTAGTAAGTTTGAGAGTAGGAATAATTGGCTAGAGAGACGCCTGGGCCGCCAACCTAAGCCATGCATCATTCATGGTGGAAATTTACAGCGTACCATAGTGAACATTCAGTGATGCACATCATAATAAAAAGCTACACAAATAGTAAATAAAAGAGTGCTGAGATTGTTCATTGTCTGTTTGTCTTGTCGTTTGGACATGGGCTTGTTCCATGTCTTGGGACAAGAGGTACCCCAGTTGACGCTCTTGATGACGCTTTTATTACTTGCAATGACTGAAAAACTCGAACTTGCCTAGTGACCCGAGTTGAGTAGCACGTGGTGTAGGTACTCGTATTCACGGGGCATGAGACTTTCAACCTCTAGTTGGTCAAGCATATGAGTCATAATAGGGAACACCAAATGGTTTGATAAAACTGAGAGCAAGGTTGTAAGCACAATGAGTTCATTAGTCAATAAAAGAAAGAATCAAAAGATCTCAAAAATCTTGTCTTGATTCAATTAAAAGCGATGCAAGAACCTTTGTTTATTTCTACAGTTGGGCAAACTCATCCAAGTATTGACACTTCATGATATTTCTCTTGCAACATGTATAAATGCTTTAACACTGATTAGATATACCTTTGCTAGCATTTTGTTATTTGTTATGGAAATTATGTTTTGAATACTTGTTGGTATTAAACGGTGTTACATATGCAATGCAAAGTTCTTGTCAAAGTCTTTTTATCGCTTCTGCACTATGTTTGAGTTGTTCGAGGACAAACAACGAGCTAAGCTTGGGGGAGTTGATGCACCTAAAATGCATCTACTTTTCCAAGCACTTTGCTTCATAATTTGCTCCGGAATCTTCCCATATTTGAATAAACCTGCTGAATCTGACGCTGTTTTTAGCAAAGTCTCGTTTCTGGTTATTTTTGCAGGAAATTAAATCGGGGAAAAATACCACGTCATTTTTTATGGAAAAGGAGGACAACGTGCAAAGGATGGACACGAGGAAGCGCCGGAGGCCCAAAAGAGGGGCCCCACGCGGCCAGATCCTTGGGCCGCGTGGGCCCACCTAACTGGAGCCTCGGGCGCCGCCTCTCCTTCGGCTTTTCGCGTACCCCCTCATATATACGAAAAAGTGGGTGCCCTAAGAGGGGAGAGCTTTCGCGAAACACACCGCCGCCGCCACCACGATCTTCGTTTTCGGAGACAGATTGATCCAGGATTTCTCCTCCGGTGGAGGGATCCGGAGACCGTCTTCACCGCCATCTTCACCGCCTTCATCTCCATCGACCATGAGCTCCCTCTCCATCACCATGTGTGAGTAGTCCGCTGTAGGCATGTGAGGTGGATGGGGATTGGATGAGATTGATCATGTAATGATACCCGTTGTTCGAGATCTTAGGGGTTTATCTTGAGGATATTTTTGTATTGTGTTGATGCACTTATGCTATACTTAATGCTTGTTACTAGGGCCCGAGTGGCATGATTTCAGTACTGAACTTATTTTGCTTCATCATATAATTGAGTTTGGTATTTATCTGCAAAGTGTATCACCTGCTATTATGTTGAACCTGCGAACCCTAAAAGTGACAGTATAGGGAAAACAAGGGGGAGATGTTTTAGTTTGAGGATTCTATGTGTTCATGAAGTGTTAATGCGTTGTTCCGGGCTATTCGAAAGGGTAGACCTTAATTACCTGTAGTTCCAAGTTGGCCCCGGTGAAATGGGCAGGTAGGACAATAGATGTTGTGCAAATTCTCTTGGTTAGTACGCACAACTAATTATGGAACACATACCTACATATATCAGAGTTAGAGATAAGTCCCATTGCTATTTATATCTTATTATATGATCAATCTTATTCATGCAACACCCCGCTATCACCTCATGCCTACGTTTTAAATCTCTGAGTTACACTTTCACTTTTCCGGTGAAAACTGGGAAACCCTTGTTCACTACTGCTGTTCTATTTGCTACTTGAATCATACTACTGCCATCACTATCACTGCTGCAAGTTTATTGATATACAGGTGTGGTTGAGAGTGACGCCTCAATTGCCAAAGTCTTATTGGTATTCTTGTGTTCCCATCGTGTCGAACTATAAATTTGGGTAATACTTCCCAACGAAGATTTCAGCGATCCCCTATACTTGTGGGCATCAGTAGGCATGGAGGGTAATCATATAATGTAAGAGTTAAAGAGTTACTATCTTTAGGAGGTAGATCCTCCTTTTGTCCTTCACTCTCCTCCTCTTTTTCATCCAATGAGCTCATAGTTTCAGCAATTTCTTCTTCCAAAGGTTCCTGAAAGACAACAAGTTCTTTTTGAGAATAAGTTTTCTCAAGATATTCAGTAATATAAGGATTATCATTGTAATATTCAAGGCAATAACCAAGTATAGCAAAATTCTCAGATTTATAAGGAGCATCATCTCTATTTTTAAGCAAAGCAGCAATTTCATAAGCTCCCATCAAAACAACAAATTCTTCAATTTGTTCAAGATTATCCAAGTCATAGTTTCTTTTAACATAAGCAGTCAAGGTTTCATTATCATTATAATCAAATTGAAAAGGGAGGTGTTTATGCCTTCTACAACAAAAACATTCATTAAAGCACCAGGATTCATCATAAGTAGAGCACAAGTTTCTAGCAAAACCATTCAATTTATTTATTTGTACCCATAAGTGTACCCCTTTTTGAGACAGGCGGTATTCCTTATAATAATTTTGTTGTTCCTCCGTGAACTCACCATGTCAATAATATTTTGTATCAAAGAAAGAAGCCATTGATAGCAAGTAAACAACTAGACATAGTAACATACCGAAATAAACTAAATGCATGAATTTATTTTATTTTTTGTTTTTTTTATTTTTAAAAGCAAACAAGATAAAATAAAATAAACTAAGCAAGACAAAACAAAGTAATGAGATTGGAAGTGTGAGACACCCCTTGCTGTAGCCTCTTGACTCCCCGGCAACGGCGCTAGAAAATGTGCTTGATGACGTGAAAACACACGTTCGTTGGGAGACCCCAAGAGGAAGGTATGATGTAGTGCAGCAGCAATTTTCCCTTGATATCTACCAAGGTTATCAATCCAGTAGGAGTCAAAAGTGCTTCGGAAGGTTGTCAACGGCACCAGAAAATATGGCACGGCGCAATGTCAGATGATTTGGTGGTTGACGTGGACCTGCACACAACACAATAAAACAACTTTGCCCCAACGAAACAGGAAGGTTGTTAATCTTCCCGGCTTGCTGAATACAAAGGATTAAACGTATGGTGTGGATAATAATAATAAATTCAGAAAGTAACAGAGAACAGATGATTGCAGTTGGTGTTTTTATCAGTGTAAAAGAATGGACCGGGGTCCACGTTCACTAGTGGTGTCTCTCCATAAAAGATAACATGCATGTTGGGTAAACAAATTACAGCTGGGCAATTGACAAATAGCAAGTGCATGACGATGCAATATATAACAAGATAGTTTATTGTAGTATTTATTGGGCATTACAACATAATACATGGACCGCTTACCAGCTGCATCCATGACTAAATAATCCACTTCCGGGATAGCATCCGTGTCTCCCGTTAGTATTAAGTTGCAAACAACAGATTATTGTATTAAGCAAAGTGTGTAATGTAAACAAACGCATTAGACTTAACAGCAGTACCCTTAAGCTAAGCATTAGTTATTTTATCCCTAGCGGCAACAACACATCCACAACCTTAGATGTTCTTGTCACTCACCTAGATTACTGGAGGCATGAACCCACTATCGAGCATAAATACTCCCTCTTGGAGTCACAAGCATCTACTTGGCCAAAGCATCTACTAGCAACGGAGAGCATGCCAGAACATAAATAAAACAGTAGATAGATTGATAAACAACTTGATCATACCATCACTATTCATCGGATCCCAGCAAACACAACATGTAGCATTACAATAAGATGATCTTGATCATGTTAGGCAGCTCACAAGATCTATACATGATAGCACAAAGTGGAGAGACAACCATCTAGCTACTGCTATGGACCCGTAGTCCAAGGATGAACTACTCACGCATCACTCCGGAGGCGGGCATGGTGATGTAGAGCCCTCAGGTGATGATCTCCCTCTCCGGCAGGGTGCCGGGAGGAGCTTCAGAACCCTCCTGAACTAGGGTTGACGATGGCGGCGACGACGGAACTTTTCGTGGAATAATGCTCGGGTATTTAGGGTTTTTGGGACGGAGGCAATATATAGGCGAAAGGGCGGCGCGTGGGCCAGCCGAGGGGCCCACACAGCACCACGGCGCGCCAGGCAGGGGGGCCGCACCCTAGTGGTGTTTGGCTCCCCTGGGTCGCTTCTTCGTGCGCCCTTCGGACTTCGTCTTCGTGTCGGTGAAAAAACTGGGCTCCGTTGATTTTCGTCCAATTCCGAGAATATTTCCTGACTAGCTTTTCTGAAACGGAAAAACAGCAGAAAACATGAACTGGCACTGTTGCATCTTGTTAATAGGTTAGTCCCAGAAAATGCATTAAAAATGCTATGAAGTGTATATAAAACATGTAGCAATATGTATAAAACAAGCATGGAACATCAAAAATTATAGATACGTATCGCCCCAGCAAATCTGGACACTAAAACCATAAAAAAAACCTCCCGGCGAGGGCCAAGATCCACCACGCCTCCATGGCTCGAAGGCCACAAAGGCGGGGCAGACCTGCGGCGGCGAATATCTCCTAGCGACGGAGGGGAAGCGGTACGGTCGGCTGCGTTCTTCTTCTATATCTTTGATCAACAGATTAATCTCTCATTGGCAATTTTTCTATAAAGTTTTTCTGTAACACTTGTTTGGTCACGATTATATGTTATTTGTTCACATACTCATCTTTGTTTTCTACAAAACTAAACTTAAAATAATCAACTTAATCATGCTTATCCTTTGAACATGGAATGATTTTCGTGTTATGAATGCTTTAAAAATACAAGAATATTTTTATAACACTATCTCAAAAGCTTTATTGATCTATCTATACAAATTTCAAAGTTGTGTGAATTTTTTGTATGATATGACATCAAAATTTGTAAATTTTATAAGTCGCAAAACAAATTTGAGAACTAAAAGCATCTCCAATTGGATGCCCACTTCTCCCCTAAACCTTCAGACGGACAGTCCATACACGACCCGGACAGAAAACAACCACCAATCGAATCCCCCAAAGTCAGCCCATATGTCGGAAACCCTCACACCCAAGCCATATGGGGGATTCGGACCAATCTGACCCCATATGTACCCCACTCTATCCCTATCCCGGACCAAACCCTAGCTCACCATTGTTGGCTCCGTCCTCTCCTCCCCTATCCTCTATCCCCATCACAATTCACTCCACTCTCCTTCCCCCTGCCTTCCCGTCCCCAATGCTTGACCATGGCTGGCTCTGGCAGCAAATCTAGGTTGTCCGAGATCGAGAGACGGAGGAGGGCAACCACGCAGGCGCTAGGCGCAGCCACCACTAGCTGTGGTGCGTGGGCCCCTTGGGCATCGCCTCACCCCCTCCTTGGCTTATATGTTTGCGTGTGACGAGAAAACTTTAACACCCATCAGCCACCTCTTTTCGCAATACGGAGCCGCCTCCACCTCTGTTCATCTCCGAGAGAGCTAATCTTGAGGTTGTTCTTGGCATCCGGAGAGGGGAAATCGTCAACGTCGTCATCCCGAACTCATCTCCATCAAGCCATCATGATTCCCTCATCCATGTGTGAGTAATTCTGTGTTGTAGCCACATGGCGTGCATGGGATTGGATGTGATCCTCTATGTAATAGATGTTAGAATTGGTTAGGTTGTGATGCCTAGTATCCATTATCCGTAGATTACTATTGCTATAACTTTGTTATACTTAATGCTTGTCGCTAGGAGCCGAGTGCCACGATATGTTTGCATTGTTGGGATATCAATAGGGAAGGTTTTAACTTAAAAATTGCATGTGTTCATTGAGTACTAATGCTTTGTTATGGCGCTTTCTAAAATGAGTGTCTTAATTAGCCTAAGTTGAGTTTTTTAAGTGGCCCCGTAGAAATGGGAGGGTAGGACAAAAAAAATTGTGCAAATTCTTACTGCAAGAACGTAAAAACTATATTAGAAATGCATGCCTACATATGATCTGGAGCTTATTTATCTCTGCCCTATAATACAGATTTCATCCATGCATGCATCGCCCATTTATCCATCCCCATGCGTACGGCGTTCTAAACTTTGTTGATGTCTTCAATCATTTTCTCCATTACTATTGTTCTTGTTGTTGCTACTGTTGCCAAATTCCTACTATCACTATTGCTACTAATGAACTCTCTCAAGCAAGTACACTTCCCGATGTGGTTACATTGACAACTAATTTGCTAGACTTATAAATATTATTTTACTCCGCTTGTGTCGAATCAATAATTTTTATGTGAATTTTTTCCTCGAAAACTGTTATGATCCTATACTTGTGGACCATTAGCGTGCCAGACCGAGGATCACGGAGGGACGAACGCTAGGCCATAGAGACGGATCGGGACACCGTGTTGTCGTCAGACGACATCCTCCTACGGTGGCGTGTAAACCAGATTGTCGGGTGAGATCCGTGTGGTGACGACAGGGGGTCTCAGAGTTGCCCGTGAGGCCACACCGGAGGCTAACATGTCCAAATTGTGGCTTCGCCCCTGTATAATCGTATAAGTCGGCATAGATTTTTGGAAAATCCAGTGCGACTGTAGTTCCTTTCCATTCTGCAACCAATCAATCATGCAACTGTGGCTCTTGCACTCATCAATCGCCTAAAACAACAAAACCTCGACCTTAAATCTATGTATTCCTTGTAGTAGGAGTATATTACGTTTGTGGTCATCATCGTAGCATGCGTGCGCAAAGTGATTAGTTGTTCCACATGGCCCATCCCGCGCCATTAGCCACTCGCCGATGGCCACTTAACGACCAATACAAATTGGTTCTGTCTGTCCAGGAGACAGCCCGGTCGAGAAGGATGACATTTAGAAATGCTTCCGGTCAAGCGCGGCACTCCGAAATCATCCGTCCACCTGGCTGCTACCCGTCGCCAAATCTAAAAAGCGATCTCCCCGATCCTTTCCCTAACCCGAAACATCTAGCGATCGACCTGGCCCAATGCGATCGACCGATCGGTGCGTGTGAGAATCGCCGCTATTGGTGAAAACGGGTGAGGAACTGAGGTTTGGTCGCCTTCGTCGAGAATTCGAGACTATCGAGTGAATCATGATGTAAGCTGATGAGGTGGGGGCAGTGGCTTTTGACGGAATATTTTTAAGGTAGAGCGAACGCTACCAGATTCATGCAATGATCAAAATGTTCATGAGACATTAATACTATATATGATCTTAACATAATTCGTTATTACAAATAGAAATATAAACATATTTAATATAGACACACCAATCATGAAAATTTGATAATGGTAAAGTTATATTTCAAAAAATACTCCGTAATTTTATCGATGAAAACTTTTACATATCACTCGATCGATGTAGCACATTATCAAGTCATCAGAAGGTATCGGGGATCTGTTGTTTCACGACTGGGATTTGATGATCTTCGTCAGAGAGAAATCGTCGCCACCGGTAAAAGCAATGTCATCTCAATGAGGTGATAAATGTAGAAAACATGTTGTGCCTTTAAATATCTAGACAATATCTAAAATTTTCAATTTTTTGTGTATGACCAGTGCAAGATTATTTTGTATATGCTCATGCTCATAATTATATAAAATATAATGATAAATATCTATAACACGAGCAAGTTTATTCAATTAAACCGGAAAAATGGGTCTGTCGAATCAAGGCATGAGATGTTCTATAACAACTGTCGAGATAGCTCATTTAATAGTCGAAATTGAAATCTATAACAGCATAGAAGGTGTCCATTTGCGTTAATAAAATATAGAACGTATCCAAACTGTAAAAATAATCATATGACCAATGTCTTCCATTTTCTTGATTTCTTGTTACCTTTTTGTCCATACCTAACTAAGCGTGTGGTGTCATTTTCTTCCCAAATTGACATCTTCCAATAGGACTCTCAACCATAACTTGTTGATTTAGCAAACATGTCCTCATTGAGGAACTAATTTGAATCAATAGAATATACAAAGCTAAATTAGAAATGTCAAACATAATCCATCGCATACCCTAGTAACCTAGAACTGTTTCGACTACCCAATAGCTTGCCAAAATATTCTTAATCCCTTCTTAAATAGACATCTAGGACATTGTTTAGAGTACTAGTTTTTTTCCGACTAGACTAGAACTTGTCATTTGGGCCTTTCCCGTAAGAAAAGAAAAAAGTTGATATGTTGCATCGTAGTATCCATTATCCATTATAGAGTGGGTGGAATGAATTCTCGTGGCTCAATAATAAAAAAGAAGAAATCCCCGTCAATCTGGAGGAACATAATAAAAAATAAACAAAAGAAACACATGCTTCTTGCATGCTAGAGTAGAGACTACAGCATCATTCATCTTACACTTGTATCTCAACCTCTCTCTGGTCCTAAGCTAATCCATTCCGTAGTAAGATTAATACCAAATCTAGCCATGACTGCTTAGTTAATACTCCTGCGCAGTACGTGATTTGATTGGTCCACGCGCGTACGTAGCTTAGCGCTGGGTTGCTTACAGTTACAGGAGGCCGCCGAGGGAGAGGGTGAGGGTGGCCTGGAGGTCGAGCCGCCAGAGGTAGCCGCCGGCGTCGAGCCGCCAGACGTCGCACGGGGCCACGAGGGAGCCGCGGCGCCGAGGGCACGCGTCGTACGTGACGCGCACGCGGCAGGTGAAACCGGCGCAGGCGCCCCACGCCGGCACGGCAGCGTCATCCTTGGCGGCGAGCACGACGCCTGCGTCCGACGCCGGGGGCGGCGGCTGCGTCGCCGCTCCCGCCGCCTCCGGACACCGCGCGGTTGAAAGCGAGGTTCATCCACGTGACGCGCCCCCACTGGTCGGACACGAACGCCGGAGCCTCCTCATCACCGCCGCCGCAGGCCGCGGCGGACGGCGGCACCTCGCCGTCGCGCCATGTTGCCGTCACGCTCTCGACGGTCACGCGCGACGCCACTGGCCGCAGCGCCTGCAGAGCCGGAACGACGTGCGCGTGCGCCAGATCCGCCGTCGGCGCCACCGTGGAGAGACCACCAGGCGAGGATGGAGCGTGCGTGAGCGTGGCCGGTAGCGGTGGAGGAGTCGACGAGTCCACCGACGTGATCCCCGACGAGGACGAGGACGGCGACGAGGACAGAGGCTTGTCCTCCTTCCCCGGCTCCTTCCGGACGTATATCTTTGGCGTCGCCGCCACCGAAGCCGTGACCACAGCCACAGTTGCCGCCTTCTTGGGCTTCCGTCCCCTCTTTCCACCGCCGCCCGCAGCTGCAACAGCCTTCCGCTTCCGTTTCCCAGCTGGGCCAGCGGGCGTGACCGGCGCAGACGGCATGGGCGCCGGCGCCATTGCCGCCGGCTTGGGCGCGATGGGCCTGAACTTGAGCATGATGTTCCCCACCATGTGGCCCCCAGGTCCGTACCTCGGCGCCAGGCAGCACCCTCCCTTCCTCTCCATCGACCAACCAACAGAATCCAGAAACAAACCGGCGGTAGCAGAAGGGCAGCGACTAGTAGTCGTCTGTTGCTTTCTTTCTGGGTCTGGGCGCGGTGCGTCTTTAATACTACAAGGTGCAGGAGGGACACGCGTCGGCGGGCACAGGTGTCGCGACTCGGGGGGTGGGCTATGATTGGGCTCGCGCCAACACGTGGCCCCCGGCGCGCAGCGGCAGCACGTGAAAGGATTGGGTCGCCCTCGCCATTCCTGCCGCGCCACGCAAACCGGTATACCCGAAAATCTCCCCCACCTTCCCACAGTCTCGCTGTCGCTGACGGCCGGGACGCAGACAGGGCAGGTCGACCACACTAGCCCGGCATGGTAAAAGCAGAGAGTACGTACGTACGCCTTTGGTGGTGGGAAAGAGTGGAGGTGAGGAATTTGCACCAATGGGAGCGCGGAGAGTGTGCAGAGCCTTTTGGTGGGAAGGGAACACGTAGAGCGGTCAGAGGGACCGTCTGGAGGATGGCTAACTTGTGGCCCCACCGCCGGACCTTTATCTAGGGGAAAGGAACCGCGCACCAGCACCGCTAGAACCACACACCCAATGCTAGTGTGTCTCACCGACCCGTGGGCCTGATGAAACGTCTCCATGGTCGAAGCAGTTCTCTAGAGAAAGTAAAGTTTGTAGCACTACGTTGCGTGGGTGCAGTTGGGCGTGTGTGCGTGAGACATATGGCTCGACGGTGGAAGAAGGAGAGGGGGCGTAATGGGGGACGCCATAATTGGAGCAGCGGATTGGACGCAGGACGCGTGGCCGCGGGAAGCGAGCCGGCGTATCTTGCGCCTGGATCGCGCTTGACGTCACCGCGTCAACAAAGCGTCGCCTTGCGTGGCGTGGCGCGCGACCAGGGAGGGATTGGTGACCACGCGGGACCCGCGTTGCGGCTGGCTGGCACGTCGAGATGCGAGGGGCCCGGCGCTTCTGCGGAACACTCCAGAGTGCGACTGTCGGGATAGATGGTGATCGGTCCCGCTCCGGATTTGCTGACTTTGTGTGGCGAAGGCAGCGAGTGAACAGTACCGCTGACTTTGCTACGTTTTTAGCCATTGGATTCTGAATTGACGGGGCCAGATCAGTGATACAGTGTTCTGTAAACAGTGATCGTGAATAGTGATTTCAGAACAGGGTTCTTCCAACAGTGTTTCCAAACAGTGTTGCTTGAATCCTCTCTTTTGATTTAGAGGTATTAACGCATTTAGTCCCACAACTTGCGCCTCTGATACGATTTAGTCCCACTTCTTGGAGATTGTACGATGCAGGTACCACAACTTGTTTGCCTGGTACGATTTGGTCCCAAATCGCTGTGATGCTGACACGTATGATGCCACGGTGGATCTTTGCACGCGCCATCTCGTGGTAGTTTTGCACGGAACCCCCTGTGGTTTTTTCATATCGCAGAAATATCCGTGACCAGTTAAAACGAAAATTCTGAAATCCCTAACCCTAGCTAGCTCTCCCGGCGCCGACGGCGACCGTCGCGGCCGTCGGACTTGAGGCGAAGGAGGTCGAATTCGAAGGAAGGAGGCGGAGGTTGTCGAATGGGGACGATTCGAAACTCGGAGCGGCTCGAATCAGAGCTCGACGGTGGCCTCGGGTGCGGCCGCGGGATGAGCAGCGACGACCGCGAGCCATGGGCCACGGTGACCGGTGAGGTGTACTGGAATCCGACGGCGACGGTGACAGCAAGAAGAAGATCGCAATTTCCTGCACAGGTTGGCATCCTCTGCCTCGATTTGATTTCAGAAATTTGCTCTGCATTTTTATCTCGTCAGTTAAGCTGACCGTGTTCTGCTCGACAGGTGAATGCTGCTGAATTCCAGTACCAGGACACGTATGTTAGCAGACGAACCATGAGGGAACTCGAAGATGACAATGTGCTGCTGGTGAGGAAGAATGCTGAATTGGAGCTGGAGGTACAGAAATTGAAGGCCGAGAAGAACAAAATGCAAAAGAAGCACAGGGAAGAGTTAAGGATCAGAGATAGGAAGGAATTAGTGATGGTGCTTGTAGGAGCAACTTGTGTAGTGATTTATGCTTGTGTTGTGTGGAATAAAAGCAACCATTTCAGAATAGCATAAATGAATATGCTTGTGTTGTGTAGTGATGTATGCTTGCTTCTAGTTTAAATGAATATGTCAGTTGGTAATATAGCAACAAGGTTACATGAATTTATATATCAGAATAGCATAAATGTCTCAAAAATCACATGAATTTATATTGTTCCCATGTATGTCTCACAGAATCAATACATTACATGACTGTATCCAGTGATATGTCTTACGAAATCATGAACAGTACTTATTTGAACAGAACAGAGCTACATTTCATCAGGTGGAGGTGGTGCACTCTGACTCAGCTGAACTTCTTGTGCATCTTCATTGAGATCTGGGATGTCAATAGCATTCCTTCTTGTCTTTGTTGCTCTGGGTGTAGTACCAGTAGCCTTCCTTCTCCCTCTACTGCAGCTGCCTTGTTCTGTTCCTGCATTTGATCTTGCACTGGACCTTCCTGTCCCTCTTCCTCTCAAATTACCTCTAGATGAAGCAGTAGTGACTCTTACTGTAGGTTGGGGAATGCTTTCTCTTGCAGCAACGACGAAAGCATTTTCAGGTAAAGGTCCCAGAAGTCTCTCCATTGGCACATTTTCAGTTCGCTACAAAATTACAGAGATAACTGTGAGTTCCTTTTTCATCCAGAATTAACTATGCATATTCATCAAATAATAACAACTCGTACCTCCTTTTGCATATTATAGACCATGATGTTTACCATATTGGTAGGGTCAAGTCTAGGGTCAGGTCTATGTGGAATAACATGCTGCACACACATAGCGCACATATAAATACCAGCAAGCACACATACACGACACATGTAAATTGCTCTACACATAAATGCAAAAAATACCTGAAGCAACTATGGAATGTCAATTTCATCATCTTCTCCGATAATGGGTGCCTGTTGTTGCTGTTGCAGGCTTTCAACATATTTTTGGTGACCTTTGCTGTTGTGACCAGCTATTCCACATATGGAGCAGTGAATTGACACCCCTGCCTTTGTAAATACCTTGACTCCCTTCTTCACTTTCTCTTCAGGTGCTTTCTTCCTACTTTTTTTAGGCCTGCCCATGACTTTGGTGTACAGAGGTGGGTGGATAGGAACTGTATTGGTTTTTTTCCAATACACTCTGCCTCTGAGTGGTGCCAAATTGTATGCATAAGCATTGTTGAATGTGTCAAAAGTATAGCAGCTATGAACTAGGTTTTCTGGGTTAATTCTATCTTTACTGCAGCATGCTATTACATGGTGGCATGGAATACCACTAAGTTGCCACCTCTTGCAGTCACAAGTTTTAGCTTTCATGTCCACTACATAGTCCTTCTCCCACTCATGGCTGCTCACAGCATATTTGTAGTTACTTGCAGGTGTGACAGAGCAATTGTTACTCCATTCTAAAAAATTATCCAATTTCTTCTTGATCTTTGGACAAATTCTTGATGACCACTTCTCACTTTCCCTCTGTTTGCCTTCAATTCTTTGGAGAATCTTGTAGAATATAGCTTCAAGCATTGACAATAGAGGCAACTCCCTGGCATCTAAAATATAGCTGTTGAAAACCTCTCAGTGATTGTTCAAAAGCACATCACACTTGGGAAATTCACTGAAAAATGCCTTAATCCAAGTGCTCGGCACAATCTGTTCTATCCATCCATAAGCAGTTGTACTGTCAGTTTTCATCTTGTCCACGCTCTTCTGCCACTTTGGAAGGTGTGTTGACCTGGCAATGGCCCACAAGTTATTCTTCAGTGTCTCTCCTCTATGTCCTGCCCTCTGGAAATTCTGAAGCAAATGCCTGACACAAAATCTGTGTTCTGCATCTGGAAATACCTTCTGAACCGCATTGATTAGTCCCTTCTGTTTGTCACTCACAATTGTCCAGGGAGATGTGTTGGTGATGTTCAAGTCATCCCTTAAGTTGGTGAGGAACCACTCTGCAGAGTTTACGATAACATCCACTTCTTCCGCGATCTCTTTGGCTAACTCAGGAGCAATGCCAATGTCCCTGAAATTACCAACGACTGGAACCTGCTTGCTTAATACAAAGCTGTGGTAGTTTTTCCCATCCTGTAAACATCTGAACAACTCAGTATCTTCTACCTGTATTGCAGACGGAAAATATGGTAATTTGCATGAAGAACAGAAAGTAGTCTGAAGTGCACTCTACTTCGACCAAACCAAAGGCAACAGGGTAAATACAGTCGTTCGGATCAATTCCTACAGCTGTCAACAATTGTCCTTTGTATCTTGTTTTAATGTGGCAACTATCTATAAATATCAAGGGCCTACATCCAGCAAGGAAACCTCTTTTGCAAGCATCGTAACTCCAGTAAAGAGTGGCCAAATGCTGCTTAGGTTCTGGGCTTCCAGGATCATGCACTGAATTTGTTGTCAGGAAAAATTTAGACCCTGGGTTGGTCTTCCTAAGCTCTTGCCCATAATCCATTAGCAGTCTGAATTGGGCTTCCTCGTCACCATGAATATGTAGCAGTGCAGCATTCCTTGCTCTATTTAGCTTCCACCTGGGAGGGCACATATTGAATTCCCTATTGACCTTTGCAGCAAAACCCCCAAGATCTAGCTTCTGGTTATCCCTGAACTCATGCATGAACCTCTCTGCTAATAATTTTGTTGTCATTGCTAGAATTGGCCAGCCTGCCTCACAAGTGTGATTGGCTTCATATTTAGTTACTACAAATCCCCCAGTTCTTCTTGCATCATTAGATGATTTCAACATCCAAGTACAGCTAGGAGCACATACTGCTTCAACCCTTCTCTTGTCATTCTTTACCTTCTTTATTGCAACTCTATTCTGGATACCATATGTGCCCAATGCCCTCCTCACCTCCTCTGCACCACTAAACACCATACCAAGTCTGAATGTTGGATTGTCCATATCCACCTCTGGATTAAATGACTTGAAGTGCTTCTGCAGCTGTAGCTTGTCTCCTTCTTGCAACTGTAGATCATCATCCTCAAAGGCAGCTTCATCTTCATGTTCATTGCACTCTTCTTTCTCATTGTTGTCATTGACAGTTCTATCCACATTCTCTGAAAACAAGTCATCATCTCCATCTGCCACATCGAAATCACTGTCTTTTAACTCGAAATCACTGTCAGAAGAACTGGCATCAGATTGCACACTCTCTTGAACAGCTTCTCCAGCTTCTCTGCTAGTCTGTTGATCATTTTCCTTCTCTGGTACAATGACAGTACATGAACTTGATGCCTCACCTGTTGGACATGCAGGTGATGGTGCTCGAGTATTTTTCTGGGACATGACAGAGGGCAAGCCAGGAATAGTCACAAGCAGTTCTGGCCTAAGAACCTGCAGGAAATTGTTGTGATCAACAAATAAGACAAGTGTCTTGTGTACCCTGCTGGCTTTGATCATTTCTGCAATATGAGCATAGTTGTCAACAAGTACCAGTCCATTCTGAATTTGTTTGCCCGGCAATAACCAATATACATGCAGCCTTCCATCTCTCTCATAACCCAGAATATGCAGAATTTCCTCAATCCATCTGAGTGACCAAGTATCGGCAGTGTAGTAATCAAAATGTGCAGATGTTGCACTAACATAGTCAAACTCGTCTTTCGATCCGCAAAAATTTCCATTGTTCACCACTTCAACTGTGAACAAATTGGTGAATTCCCCTGTATTATAAACTGCAGCAAACATTCAAATAATTAGCAAAATGGACTACCTTTAGTTCGAGAAACACACATTCAGATACAGATAAACATCTTCAGTTACTGTAGCACACCAAATTCCAGGAAAAATCAAACTTTACTAACAAATTGGATACCATTTGCTACACAGAACCTTCATTAACCTTTACATGGCTAAAAGCAACCATTTTTACACAAGCATCCGCAGCAATTTCTGGCCTAAGAATCAGTTTCGCACGACTGCGGAACAGGGTACACGACGGGCAAACATTGATCGAAATCGAAGCTGGAAACCCTTACTAAAGCATTGCCACAGCACTACTATCGAGTTCCCCACCGGATTTTCCCAGTAATAATCGAAGAATCGCCCCCGATCATGCACGCAGTGAGACGGCGGCGAAACAGACCACAACCACCATGGACTGATTCGGGAGGGGAAAAATGACCAACCATACGGCGGCGTGTCGTCGTTGTACGCGCGGTACCGCATCTCCGTCGGCCTCCAGCACTGCACGCCGACCTCGCCATCGCCGTCGCCGCCTCCGAAGAACTCGGGGAGGTTCGGCCTCGCCGCTCCGTTCTGTTCTGGTTGTTTTGGACGAACGACGCAACAAAAGGTAAGTAACGGAATCAGCGGCTCCGTTTCCGTTAAATCGAACGGCAGCGCAGCGGACCGAGGACTAAAACACAATTATTTTTATAATGAAGGACTAAATTGCACAATGGGTTCATCCAACGTGGTTGCGACGTGGCAGCCAACGTGGCAAAAACAGCGATTTGGGACTAAATCGTACCAGGCAAACAAGTTGTGGTACCTGTGTCGTCTAGTCTCCAAGAAGTGGGACTAAATCGTATCAACGACGCAAGTTGTGGGACTAAATATGTTAATACCTCTTTGATTTACGATCTAACAGCCGTGAGTGGCCAAGTCAGCGCACTGTAGCTGTGCCTCGGCTACACAACGTCAGTCGTCCAGGGTTAGGGCATCTCTACTCGTTGGAAGACCCCCTGGATGAAAAAGAACACGGCAAATGGTTCCGCTGGCGCAAAACTGAGTCCTGGGGAGTGAATTTTCCCAGCCGCACCGCACCCCAAACTGAGAAGATGAGATAAACTCAACCCAAAAAAACAGATGAACGAAACGAGCTCGGCAGCTCCGCCGGCGGGAGCTCGAGAGGCAAGGGTGGCTAGCGCCCGAGAGGTAGCCGTGCGGCGGCGAGGGGCGGCGGCGAGCTTGCCGAACGCGAGCACGGCGGCGAGTAGGAGGCGCAGTCCGCTGCTTCGCCTGAGAGAAAATGGATCGATTGGAGCTAGCTAGCTTCACCAATTGTTCGAATCCCTCCAAAGCAAGCAGGCACGCAGGTGAATCAATCGATTCGCCATCGGCCGTGCAGCTAGCTAGCTTCAACGGCTCGACAATCAATCGATCGATCGATGCGAAGCAAGCACGCACGCATCCATCTCCAGCCGGTGGCGGCGTGATTCTGGAGCCTGGGTATTGGGTAGTGCAGCGGCGTCGGGAGGAGGGTAGTGCAACGGCGCCGGGAGGAGAGAGACGGAAGCGGCGACGGGAGGATAGAGAATGGTGCGGGAGGAAAAGACGCGGAGCAGCACGTGGGTGGGCCAAAGGAAAGAACGCATGGGGCAAAATGATTGGGCGTTCGCTTCCGCCACTGCCCCCAGGCGCAACCCAGCGCCCTAGGTTTGGTCTGGGCGCCGACGCTATTTTTAACCAAAACGGCGCTATTTAGCCGCCTGAGGGGCACGACTGGTAGAATTTCGGCGCTATTTGGACGTTTGGCGCTAAAAATATGTCCTTGGGGCTCGTGGGAGCACGGCTGGACCTACCACAAAGAATTGTTGGCGTCGTAGATCGCTACTGGTCGAGCCACGTATAAAAGCAGGCTTCCAGATCGAACGCGTCCTATAGTACTGCACAAGTTTTGGAACTTGGAGTATGCATGGTTCATGCGCATTTTTTCCTTCCCTCAAGTAGCTTCAGAGCCTACACAGTGACAACGCCTCTATGTCGCTCTCACTCGAGGACGGGATTTCCCACTTATCCCGCGGCACGTCCAGTGAACGTAGCCCACTGGTTGGTGGCAACCCGCGTAGCATAATCCAATTTTCTACCGTGATATGCAGATCGTGCGAAACAATGCCATGGAGGCACCGTCAGATAGAGCTTTTTCGTCGCCGACTAAAAAAAAAGGGACTGTCTATTGATCAGTCGTCTGTTTTTGATTTGGGCACAGTCGTTTTTTTCGACCATTCACGCGTCGCCACGTCGTCGCGTTACCCAACAACCTAGAAACAGACGAAAACTTCCCACGCTTGCCTTCCCGTGCGCTAACGGGTCCAAATTCAAAACCGCTCCGACCCAAAAACAATTCAGACACTACCCCTTGATCTATTAGAGCTGGAAAAGAAGGCCCAACACACACAGAAAGAAGGCCCATTTTCGGGTACAGACTAGGACAAGAAAACGACCTTCTTCTTCAAGAAAACGCAACACATCCAGCTCCCAGGCTGCAGCCGTCCCTCCACCCCAGACCACGCCCCTTCTCCACCAAAAAAGAAGCAGAGATCTAGAAAAAAGAGGGGAGAATCTCCATGGAATGCCAGAAGATGGATCTACTACAGAAGCCACCAGACATCAAAAGGACTCACCTGAGCAGAGAGCATGATCCAACACAGGAACTTCAGGTCCTGGGACAAAAACTCTCTCCCGATCAGCTCATCTCCAGGACCAAGAGCTTGTTCTTCTCTGACTAATTTTCTTCAACCTCCTTTCATCCAGAAACAGGAACAACAGCTAAGGATAGATCAAGCTTCCTTTAAGGGCAAATCGCCCACCGAGATGACCACACACCAGTCCTACAATCTACAGGTGATTCAACCCCCACCCTACCGGAAATGCTTATCTGTTCAACTGAAGAAAAGTATAGAATGAGGAGGAAATGAAAACCAAACAGATATTTTGCAGCTTTGTTTGCTTGTTTCTTGCATTGCAAAAACTAACAGATTTAGTGGATTCAGTGGATTCTTACAGAGCACAAGCACAACAGACAAAAACAAAAAAATAGAAAAGGTTCATGCAATTTGGATTGAAACTAACAACATGATAAGACAAACCTAGAATGTGACAACAGTACTGAAAACATATAGATGGTTCAAAAGCATTATGGTAGATAAATAAAAAGACGTAGAATCAAGCAAGCTAGACTTAGAAACCAAACCACGACATATATATGGTTCTCTTGCATCAGCCCTTGTCGTAGTATCCAAAGCTGAGCTCTAGAGATGATCGAAGGACACACAAAGACGATCTTCATTGTCTTTGTGGAAGAGAATCAGCACAACAGAGCCATCAACCAACTGGTGTTGGGCGGCAAACTACGTCCATCCAGCCTTGAAGCAAATCCTCTCATCCTTGCAAGTGTAGTATGAAGCTTCAGAGTTGTTCCAATCATATCCATATATTAGATTGACTTTACCCGCCTCGAGTATGTCGAGAACAGATGCAATCTCTTTTGGGATGCGCTGTAAAACAACATGCAAAAGCTTCAGGGAAAAAAGAAGATAAAATGACCACAAACTAAACTGAACACAAAAAGAATCTAAAAATCGCTATCTGAAATTACCAGTCCATTGTGTTTGACCTCTGTATTGGTTATGGTGTGGACAAATACATGTCCCAACCCAAGCCCTCGTGTGAGAACATGATGGTTCATCCTCCCAGTCTGGCCAGCAGTGAGTGTGAGTCCTTTTGAAAACACGACGGACTTGGTGCTATCCTCGAAAACATGAGCTTCTGCACATTTTAGATAGACCAAAATAACAGAAACAAAATTAGCCATATAGTTAGTGTTATAGGCAACACATGCAGAACAATCACACATTATAGAGAAGTATCTAAAAAAAGCATACAAAAATAAACTGACAGCTCATGAAAAATACCTAACACCCTCTGCTTGGGAACACCATCAGCTCCCTCCGGGAAGACGGTGAAAAATGCACCATTTGGGTGATCCCATTCAATCCTTACTCGGTCTCCCCTCTTCATGTCGAAGTCTTTCAATATCCTCTCATATCCAGGACCAAAGATGAGTGTCTTGTCATATTTCTTCTTCACATCGAACACGTACTCATCTTGCTCAGGAGACATGGCAAGCATGATCTTGCCTAATACCATGTCCCTAAACTGTGCTCTCATGAAACAAGGGATAGTCTGCTCATAAATGAAACATGGATATCAAATAGTGAGGACATAAAATGAGATATGTAACAAGAACATTAGACACGACAAAAAAGAGAGAAAAGGAAAATATATACCATTGACTCGAGAAACCTTTCCCCAAGATACACATAAAAGAAAGAAGACTTCCTCTTCTTCTCTTGGCAAGGTCCATCTGGCCATCCACAGGTTTCACACAACTTCTGGATATAAGAACATCAAAATTATCAAGACATGCAGTAGAGGTATGTAGGGGGTGCGCGCAAGTATATTGCATAACAACACTATAATTATTTCAAGCATTTCATCAACAGAGAAAATACAAGATAGATATGCATTACTGATATATCATCATGAATCTAATTGAAAGAGAGACACTCAACTGAGAGATACCAGAAATTGAAAGAGAATGATGGAGAGAGACCAGAAAAAGAGGTAGAGAGAGATGCCAGGAATTGAGAGAGACACTGAATCTAAATAATAGGGATAGAGATATAAAGAAAGAAATAGAGAGATAGATAGAGACTGAATATAAAATAATAGGGATAGAGAAAGTGACAGAAATTTTTCAGAGAAAGAGAGAAGCTGAGGCAAATGAACAAATGAATAAATGAGATAGAGCTGCATAACTGAGATAGAGAGCTGCACTAAAATGAGGGACAGAGCTGCTAAACTGAGAGAGAGAGAGAGAGAGAGAGAGAGCTGGAAATCAAAGATTTATATATAGAGAGAGATTCATAAAAATAGAGAATAAATTAAAAGAGACAGAGAGAGGCAGTTATAGAGAGAGAGATTCATAGGAGACAGAGAGAGAGGCAGAGGCACACGTATATATATAGAGAGAGATTCATAGGTGACAGAGAGAGAGGCAGAGGTACACGAAAATAGAGATTCATATATATAGAGAGAAAGAGAGAGAGATTCATATTAATAGAGAAGAAATTAAAGGGACATGGAGAGAGGCAGAGGCACACGAATAGAAGACTAGAACATTGATATATAGAGAGAGATTCATAGAGAGAGAGAGTCATAGAGAGAGAACGAACCTTCACCAAAAAATGGAGGAATCTAGGTAGATGCTTTTTCAGGAACCAGGACCTCACAGAGAAGGTAAACGAAGGTAGAAGACACTGAGACGACCAAGGAATCCACTATGCGCAATGGACACCTACAAATTAAAAGCAACTGGTTAGGTGGGGAGCCTAAGGGCCAAAATAAATGCACAAACGTATTTATGCTGGTGGTTGGGACATACACCAGTTCATCTCCTATGATTGATACGTCTCAAACATATCTATAATTTTTTATGTTCCATACTTTTATTATACCAATTGCTACATGTTTTATTTACACTTCATTGCATTTTTATGCATTTTCTGGGACTAACCTATTAACAAGATGCCGAAGTGCTAGTTCATGTTTTCTGCTGTTTTTCTCTTTCAGAAAAGCTAGTCGCAAAATATTCTCGGAATTGGACGAAAATCAACGGGAGTACGTATTTCACCGGAAGACTCTAGAAGCCAAAAGGGGAGACGCCGAAGAGCCACGAGGGGCCCACGCCAACCCTGGGCGCGGTCAGAGGTGGGCCCGCGCCCAGCCCTGGCGTGGCCGCCTCGGGTGCCCTCCGACGCCGCCCTTTCGCCTATATATTCCCGATGTCCCGAAAACCGTAAAACCACCGATCATATTCCACGAAAAGTTCCGTCGCCGCCGCCGTCATCAACCCTAGATCGGGAGGGTTCTGAAGCTCTTCCCGGCACCCTGTCGGAGGGGAGATCCTCACCGGAGGCCTCTACACCGCCATGCCTGCCTCCGGAGTGATGCGTGAGTAGTTCATCCTTGGACTACGGGTCCATAGCAGTAGCTAGATGGTTGTCCCTCCACCTTGTACCTCCATATATTGCATTGTTATGCGCTCATTATTTACTTTGTTGGATAGCTGTTTTCTAGTTGTAAGTAGCTAATTGTTTATCCATAGATTTGCTCTGTTTTTAGTAGGCATAGTTTACACATAGATTTTAGCTATTTTCTAGTTGTAAGTAGCTAATTGTTTATCCATAGATTTGCTCTGTTTTTAGTAGGCATTGTTTACACATAGATTTTAGCTGTTTTCTAGTTGTAAGTAGCTAATTGTTTATCCATAGATTTGCTCTGTTTTTAGTAGGCATTGTTTACACATAGATTTTAGCTGTTTTCTAGTTGTAAGTAGCTAATTGTTTATCCATAGATTTACTCTGTTTTTAGTAGGCATTGTTTACACATAGATTTTAGCTGTTTTCTAGTTGTAAGTAGCTAATTGTTTATCCATAGATTTGCTCTGTTTTTAGTAGGCATTGTTTACACATAGATTTTAGCTGTTTTCTAGTTGTAAGTAGCTAATTGTTTATCCATAGATTTGCTCTGGTTTTAGTAGGCATTGTTTACACATAGATTTTAGCTGTTTTCTAGTTGTAAGTAGCTAATTGTTTATCCATAGATTTGCTCTGTTTTTAGTAGGCATTGTTTACACATAGATTTTAGCTGTTTTCTAGTTGTAAGTAGCTAATTGTTTATCCATAGATTTGCTCTGTTTTTAGTAGGCATTGTTTACACATAGATTTTAGTTGTTTTCTAGTTGTAAGTAGCTAATTGTTTATCCATAGATTTGCTCTGTTTTTAGTAGGCGTTGTTTACACATAGATTTTAGTTGTTTTCTAGTTGTAAGTAGCTAATTGTTTATCCATAGATTTGCTCTGTTTTTAGTAGGCATTGTTTACACATAGATTTTAGCTATTTTCTAGTTGTAAGTAGCTAATTGTTTATCCATGGATTTTCTCTGTTTTTAGTAGGCATTTGCTCTGATTTTAGCTTTGTTTCTGTTATGCCGATGATTAAAATTAGGTGACACCGTGTGATCGGGGGTGGCGCTAGTGATCCTTGTGATATGCACAAATACACATCGATCTTGTGCATCCTACTTGGCTCGCTTGCTCCATCCTGGAATTTGTGTGTCCAATCTACCTATATATGAGACATTGTGTAGGCTATGTTCTAGTCGTAATTAGTTCTATATTTTCTGTAATGCCGATGAAGAAGCATATGTCTTGTGTATAGAGATGAAGAAGCTTACATTTTGATTTTTTTTCATCTCCTTTAGGGCGAGGAGGAAACCTGGAGACTATGCGGCGGCCGTGAAGACGTAGGAGCGGGGCTCCGTCCACACGGTCCACTGAAGCCGGCGCCTCCAGGAGCAAGACTTTTGTGCAGAACTAAATAGTTAGAAGAAGACCACGCAATGAAGCTGGGCGAAGAGGAAGGTGAAGAACCGGCGGCCGTCAAGCAGGAACCACAGGGCTCCGTCGACGGTGCAGCAGGCGTCACCGGCTTTTTTTGTTTCCTTTATCCCTCATTACAAACGGTCAAAAACTAATCTCCGTATCTGATGTAAAGACTAAAGGCAACGGTTATATATTATGCCCGTTGCTAAACTTATTGCAAACGATAAAAATCTCCGTTGCCATTGTGAGGCTTCACATCAGTGACAGAGGCGGGGACACGGACCCTTTCTCCGTTGCCGAAGGGGTTTTTGGCCCGTTTCCGATGTGTCGTTCTGTACTAGTGAGAACACATTGAATTCTTCCAAACCATATGGAACAACGGAAAAAGATGGGTGCCTGTTTACTTCAAGAAAAATTTATTCCCCTTCTTGCAAACAACAGCAAGGAGTGAAGGGATGAACTCACTGTTCAAGAGAGGTGTGGGTGCACAGTACAGCATGACAAGTTTTCTTCGAGAATATCAGAGAATCATGGACACAATTCATTCCAGAGAGAATGAGTGTGACCACAATGCAATACACAAGAAAGTGCCTACTGAGAAAATGTTGACTAAATACTACATAGAAATGCAGGCGCACGATCTCTATAACCCATCCATATTCAGGAGATTTCAGAAAAATCTAACTGATGTAACAAGACTACGACTTAAGGAAGAGGAACCAGGACAGCTGTACCTGGTGTTTCAAGCACCAAATTATCCCATCAAAGAGCACAGAGCAAGAACTTATGTGGTAGAGGTTGACTTGGAGAAGGAAGAATAACACTGCATCTGCTGCAAGTTTGAGAAAAATGGATTAGTTTGCTCTCACATACTCAAGGTGATGCTACACTTAGACATCGATAAAATACCGGATAAGTACATAATTGACAGATGGCGCAAGACATATAAGAGGGTGAATCCATTACCTATACCACCAAAACTGGCTGACAATGATACACTCCGATACAATGTGCTTGCCCGAAGGATGGTCACATCAGCTACAAAAGGGGCCACACATCCAAGGAAGTATGAATACTTGCAGAAAGAGATGGACAGAGTAGACAAAGGGCTAGAAGACATTGAAAAAGAGCTTCAGGAAGAAATGAAAAAGAAAGCAGCTGAAACAAGAACAATAGCAAACTTTGCAAACCCTTCTGTTGGGGATGATGATATATCGACAGTAGAACTGCTAGACCCTGATGATGCAAACACAAAGGGGAGGCCAAGGCTGATGACCATTACGGAAGCTATAAAGGCAGGAAAATTCTAAAAATACAGCCATTGTGGAGAATATGGTCACACCCGTAAGAAATGCACCAACCTGGATAAACAATACAACTTACCAAAACCAAAGCGGTCACGTAAAAAGAAGAAGGTTGATTCAGGTGAGTGCATGAAAAAATACTATAGATGTTATAACTGATAATTCAAATAGATACTAAAAAAATGCTTCTAACATTTACAATTTGTTAACCCAGGAACACAAGACACAGAGAATACCTTAGCAGCGCCGCCCAAGACAAATACATGAGCAAAGAGGCAACCATCGACAAAAAAGAGCCAGAAGAAGAACACTGCAAATCGACCAGACACCGAAGAACATCCCTCCGTGTTCGTGCAAGATCAAGGAGATGTGCAATACCAGAGGGATCCAGATGGCCTATAAACATTAGTTTGTTTTGAATGCTCCCTTTGGACTACTGGTTGTAACTATCATGAAGGATATGAAGTAGAATAAATGAGTCTACAAACTTTGGTTGTATGCTATATTGGACTATTGGTTGTAACTAATTAAAATTGCGCAACAAAAAAGTTGATGATTTTAGTTATATATAAACCTTGATTCAAGTCAAAAAAAAATGCTAGAGCAAAATACATGCTTACTACATGCAGAAGACAACCACTTGATTTCATTGCGATGGTGGGGCACGGACTCAAAAGAAGAAAAAAATTGGTAAGCACAGAAAAATAAAAAGGCAACAAAAATATAGCAATGATAGACTTCATCCACCTAACAAAAAGGATGACCTCCTAAGAACAAAGTGCTACAAACCACTTGCAGCAAAGTCTTACACACACACATACACTTTGATCTTGTTTATGTGCCGGCCAAGGGCAAAAGAAAAAAGAAAAAAAGATCAGACAACGCCCAGTGCATTTGATGTTTCAGGAGAGAACACAACTTCGCTCCTGAATGACAAAGAGATCATATATATCACCCCCCCCCCCCCCCCCAGACACACGGTCATCATCAGCCCTGCGAACCAACATACAACTAGTAAGAGACATACTACTGAACTGGAAAAAAATTAAATCTACCACATGACTAATAAAAATTCGATAAAGTACTACAAAAAGGATGCAAGACTAGAAACATATACCGCATAAAAATCAGTGACCAAACTCATATCTGCATCGTTCTGGTTGTAGAAGTAAATCTTGTTCGCATACAGGATTCTTATGTTGAGAATGTCACGGCGTGAGAAAATAGTACGAGTATCAACATCAGGCTTCCAAGTTTCCATGAACTTCATCACAAACACTCCGCAATCTTTACTACTGTGAGCCACAAACAAAATAAAGAAACACAAGGAATAAGAACAAACAAAAGATAGATAGTTTCAGTAATAATGAAAAAAGCAAAATTATGGTAGAGAGTCTTACCCCGTGTTTTGCTTAGGGACATCTGGATATAGTGCTTGGAAATCACCAAAATTGTGATTCTGCTGATGATAACTTCCCACAAATGTATAAAGTTATCTATCTGAAAGAACAATGCAAAAGACATAGCAAATGTTACAAGATTAATTGCAAGAAAACAAAACTCAGACCAAGAAAAATGAAGGAATAAAATTTACAAAAAGATATGAATAAAGCAAAATTCACTAACCAAACGATCTTTCGTTGCTAGGTGGAATTGGGAGTTCTGATCAAGTAATGAGTCCAAGAATGCAAAGACCTTATACTCGAAGTCAACAGCAAACCCGAACCAATGCCCATTAGTCACAATTGGGAAGAACAACTGCAAAAGAAAACAAATAATAAAAGATAAGATACACACTAAGGATCTTAAAAAACTCATCAAACAAAAAGACCGAAGAAATGGTACTGTATTATCTCTGTGTCCAAGTTTCTCCCCTTGCTAGCTTTTGTTGCACCTTCAAAAGCTTTTTGAACAGTAACCTCTTGATTCTCCCCAACATACTTGAGAATAGCATCCTGGATAACACAACAAAAGAGAAGAAAAAGTTAACAAGAAATAATACCTATCATTTCAGATAAAGGTGATGGCAAAAGCTTTTCACACCAAGAAAAGAAACAACTAAATTATACTTACACCAATATGGGGGAAAATAATGCCTCCCAGAAATGGTAGGATGTCGTTCTTCAAAAAGCAAGCGGCAAAAACAGGGTATGATGAAGTTATCAACTTCACCATTAGGCATGAAAGACACTCCCAGGGACTGATAACTACAATGCACCTTGGGGTATGACACACCCGGATTCCTGCAAAAACAAATAAAGCAACCCATATTAAAGATAATTAGAACTGTTTACAAAAAGGATACCTACACTACCCTGCATCAGAAGACTGGCAACAAACAAAAAACATACACAAGAAACAACAACAAAAAAGAAAAAAGCAGATAAACTTACTTCTTGATAGGACTGTGTGCAAGTTCAACGATAGCTGAGTAATTGATAATGTCTTCTTCAGATACAGGGAATCTTTCATTACTCTGCAGAGGAGGATTCTGCCCAGTGACAAGCCAGTTCACAAACTTATACTTGGGGAGTACTTTGGTTCTGGGGACATCCTGTGCATTCTTGGAAGTTCCTTCAGCTTGAGCATCAGGTGCATTATGTTGGAAAGTCGACACACCTTTCACTCATTCTGTTTGGGAACCATCATGTTGTTGTAAATGGTGTCTGCCTTCTTTGACAACTCAGCACATCTCTTCTGTAAATCATTGGAACCAACAATACGAACTCCACCATCATTCACATCCTACATTGAAAAACAAAAACCAAAAAGAGCAGATGCCATGTAAGGCGCAACATCTGATAAATGAATCAAAACAAAGCTTAAAAGTGACAGATAGAAAAACATATATAAAAAGCATTACTTACCAAAGAGGGATCCGGAGGAAAATCCGCGATTAGGATCGGAACTTGTTTTGATCCATTTTTCTGAGCAGCATTCAATCTATTCAACTTGAAACCTTCAGTTGCAGGTTGTATTACATGAAAAACAACAGAGTAAGACACGGCTAAATAAAGAATAAAGTATTATAACAAAAACTATAAACGGGAAATGAACGGTATGTGAACATAAAAAACAACCATACCTTCACGCAAGGAGACTCAGGGACATCTATAACTGGGATAGTTCCTTTTGATTTGGCTGGACAAGAGCTATGTTTGAAGATATTTTCTACATCTTCTGTGGAAATAGTATTACAGTTCCTTGCCTTCACCTTCTTAAGCGGGAGCATAACAGGGGCTGTTGTATATGACAAACACAAAAGAAAAAGAATACCACTAATAATTATCTATATGGGACACATGAAAAAAATATGAGAAAGAAAGAACAAAATACACCCCTGAAAAAAGTAAAAAGAAAGGTTACCTGTCGAATGAGTACGACCCTCCACAACTTTGGTTATGAGACACTCAGGGGTAACTGCAAAAAACACAAAGGATGGATGAGAATATCTGCATAACAAGAGTAAAAGAGGGCTCACAGATTAGAAAAAATAATTTACAAAATCCAAGTAACCTGGTTCAGGACTTCTGTTAGATGCAGATGCAACAAGTTTTGCAGCTCCCTGAAGCGTGGGAGTTGACTTTTGCTGAAAAAATTCAGACTCAACTCTAGAAGTTGTCTTTTTCTGGTTACCATTGCTCTCATCAGGTACACGATGATTGACAGATGCTTTGCCGTGCATATGAGTTGACTTGCATAGGAAATCAAGCACACTGCTAACTAAATCTTCCAGTTTTCTTTTACTGGTTGCAGACTTGGTAGAAAGGAACTTATCACCAAGACTGAGAATACCATCAACTACCTAAAAGATATAGATAAAGATAAAAGGTTGGAACTAAGCTAACATCACATTGGATATGAAAAAAAAGAGGATCATAATTCTATATAAAAAAGAGGAAACGAATAAGACCACATAAGAAAGATGACCCCAGAAACATACATCTGGCTGGAGTGAGCTAACAAACTGGTCTCGAGCTTTGTTCCTGAAGTCAATAGATAATGGAGAGGCACCAGGAGATAGTCTAGGGACCCAAATGCATGAAAAGCCGACAAGCCCTGCATCAGAATCACACCAAAAACACATCAGAGAGCACAAGAAAAACAAACAAAAAGACATAACAAAGAGATAACAACATTATATATCGAAAAGAACAAACAAGAACATACATTCAGATTTTCCCCATGGGTCCATGTGTCTTTCAACTGTTTCTTCCCAAACTATCGTCCACCTTTTCGATCAATATCTAAGAATGTATTAATCATGTTCCCCCTCCAAACAAGAACCCTGGGATGACTCTGGGCAACATTCAGTGTGCCAAAGTCCAAACAATCAAGGTACCGCACCTAGAAAAAGAGATACCGTAAACAAACCATAAAAAAAAAATGAATTAGAAAAGAACACAATAGGATTTCAAAAAAGCAAAGAACAACAAAAAGGAGATATAATCACTCACCACTGGCACATAGTTGCAACCAACAGGTGCCTTCATCCTTCTTCCTTTCAATTTGCCAAATGAGCTAAACTCATGAATACTGTTAAGACAGTGGGCATAGACCATCTGACTGAAGTCATAGCCTCTTGCTGCAGCAGGGTCCTTGAGTATTGAAAGATACTTCCAGTTGACAGACTAACTGATGTCGGGACAGAGAAAACAAGATATAGCAACTGACATGAAGCACACAAATACATCAAGCTCACTTAACTGATCAGAGCAGCTCAGTTGTTCCCAAAGAAAGTTATATGAGGTATCTCTGATAACTTGAAATGTGAAAGAATAAAAGCCCTGCCATCATCACAATCTAATGGAATCTGCAGCCCACCTATAGGCAAACCTAGAACAATATGAAAGGTGTCCTTTGATATCCTAAGGGACTTCCCACATATTGTCATCTGAGAGCAGTGGGGATCAATACAGTCAGCCACCCATCTGCAAAAGTCTGATGATATGTGACAACAATCAAACAGAAGAAGACACCTAAACCCGAATTTCTCGATTATTGCTCTTTGCTGAGGGGTCAAATTCTTTAAGATTTGCAGGAAATACTTGCACCCATATCTAGTAAAAGCACTCTTGTCAACACCATCTGTTTTACTCTTCTTAACCTACAATAACGTAACAACAGTTTAAACAAGGAAACCAAAAAACAACACCTGAAGAACAAAAAAGAAGAGACATGAAGTGCTAACCTCATTGAGTCCAATCGTATCCTTGCAAAAGTCCGAGAAGTTCCTCTTCAAACTATTGACAGCCTGCAAAAACAAATAAATGAAATGAGTTATTACAGACCACAGAACCCACGCCCCAACAAACAATTTTACGATAAAAAAAGAAAAGCCATAAAACAAACCTGCTTCATGAAGAAACCAAAAAATGCATCATCTAGAGCCGGGTGTCTCCTTTCATGGGCTGTTACCTGAAAAAAAACATCAAAACACAAAGATGATAACTTCCGATGATTATCACATAACCACATATGGTCTATTACAAAAGAGCAAAGGGAATGACAGAGAGATAGACAATCTCACATCGTGATCGCTGGAAAGACTGTACCCTTCATAATTATCACCACCATAATTAGTGGGTGCACGTTCCGATCTACACAACATAAAAACTCAGAAGAATCAACATCATGCACATTTACAGTGAACAAAAAACAAAATAGACTACAGAGCTAATATAACAGAACAGTGCTGAAAAATAAAGCTAAAAACTCTACAAATTATACAAGTTGCCAGTGAACAACATATGGTTATTCGTTATATTGCCGCAAGATCAACACACGAACAACCCCTAGCATACAAAGCATCAGCAGCAAACACCAGAGCAACGTATACGAAGGGATTCAGACAAAACAACAACAAAATCCTACACTGCCCATTTGCTAGAGACACCTATAGTCCATCGCCGCCCCGACGAATCCTTCACACCCCCTTCACGACGACGACGGCATCCGCCTCTCGCAACCCGACGCATGTAAGTATGTAACCTCTACCGGCAAAATAGAAAAGGAATCATGCAAAATCAACACAGATACTTCACACCACTTCACCCCCTAGGAACACCTACACACGCTCACCGCGGCGACGAAGAGCTCCGTGAGGTCAGAACGCCGCTGACGACGGGATCCAACACTACCACCCGCCGCATGCATCCGCCTCACAAAATCGAAACATAGCAACATCGACAGAAAAATGTTCCCTATGGTATCTGGGTTCATGAGTTCATGAGTTGGCATCTAATAAATCAACGCCAGGACAAAACTGCCGCGAGATCAACACACGAACAACCCCTAGCATACAAAGTATCGCAGCAAAACACCAGAGCAACATATACGAAGGGATTCAGACAAAACAACAACAAAATCCTACACTACCCATATGCTAGAGACACCTATGGTCCATCGCCGCCCCGACGCATCCTTCACACCCCCTTCACGATGACGACGACATCCGCCTCTAACAACCCGACGCATGTATCCTCTACCGGCGAAAATAGAACACGAATCAGGCAAAATCAACACAGATACTTCACCACTTCACACACTAGGAACACCTACACATGCTCGCCGCGGCGACGAAGAGCTCCGTGAGGTCAAAACGCCGCTGACGACGGGATCCGACACTACCACCCCGCCGCATGCATCCGCCTCCGCCAAAAAATCAAAACAGAGCTACATCGACACAAAAATAGACAGAGATCTGAGGAGAACTAAGCAAACCTTCCCCGCCGGCGGCGACGCCTCCAACCTCCGCGGATCTCCGCCATGGCGACGGGCCGGGCACAAGGCGATAGGAATCGCCTCCTCTGTTCCACCACCCCCGTCACCTCTCTCTCTCTCTCTCTCTCTCTCTCTCTCTTTGACGAGCGGACACGCGAGCAGACTGAGTAAAAAATTCAAAATAACCCCCACCGCGAGCTGATAACGGGTACGGGCGAGAAAACCCGAATACCAGAACCCAATCCATCTCGTCTGACCCGCTCGCGACAATGACACGCGGCAGCCTCCGCAGGCAGAAACGTGGGACGACGAGCACGAATCTTGAGCCAAATCGGACGGACAGAAAAACGACTGTTGCTGAAATCCAAAACAGACGCCTGCAACAGAGCAAAAATAAAAAAAAATGCCTATCCCCACCCCAAGTCAACCTACTTGGTCCTTTCAGATTGAGAATCGGCACGAGTTGTGCATGCAAAAACAAGTTAGGGGAACAAAAAAAATTATTCCCCGAAGGTCAAGGCCAATAGATATGGTGCATGGGGAAAATAAGCTAGAAAACCCTCATACTACGGGGAAATCATGTATTATACATAGAACATAATATAACCTATAACACTGGGTACCCGTCTCACGGATTTTAGTTAAATCATATGAAGTAATTTTCAAAAGTGATGTGGTTTTCAGAAATTCAGTTCATTTGAGTGAACTAAAGAGGATCAGACGGAAGATCTACGGGTCAATAATTTGAATCCTTAGATGCAGGAAGCCACTGAAGTATCCAGGCGAGGTCTTTGACTCCATGGTGTGGTGAAGCATTGAACGCGGTGCTACGTTTGGTCGAGAGCGTTCTCATGGATAGGCAGAAAGTTTTAGGTTGGTCATAGTGAAGAGCATGCCATTTTTTTCAGTAACATGCATATATTACTACTCCTTCCGTTCACAAAAGGATGTCTCAACTTTGTCTAAATTTACATGTATCTAGACATGTTTCATCTGTAGATATATGCAAATTTGGAAAAAGTTGAGACATCCTTTTGTGGACGGAGGGAGTAGTATATTTTCATAGTGGGTAGTGTCATAGTGTGATAATATAAAGAACTTCATTTATTATTTTTAGAGTCATTTTTTCATTGGGAACGCTATGTGAAGATAACATAGTATGTTACTTCAATTCTCTATCTCCTTTTCAATTACTTGCCACATCATAGTTTTTTTACTAAATTCACCTTTTACCTCCTAATTATACATTTGTGACACTAATCACCCCATCTAATTGAAGTTCATATAGATTACCCATTTTGGAAATTTTGGACCCTCTTTTTCCGATGCATTTCATGATTGAGGTTCGAAAATGTGAAAGGGTTTCCAAAATGTCATGAATGGAATGAATTGACAAGAGAAGGCTGGATATGGTGGCACCGATGATGCCCTCCTAGTTTTACATATTTTGTTCCCGCCATATCGGGTAACACATGTCGGACTAACCTAATAAGGCATTCAAAATACTAAAACGGGATTAAAAAGCATTTTCAAAATTTTCCAGATGGGGTATTTCGATAGAATTCTCGCTAAATGGGGTACTATGGGTCGCATTCGCAGAACTATGGGATAAAATAAGAAATTGACTTTTTTTTCTATGTGGCATTCATGTAACCACAGATGTTAATCCCAATATAAGTTGTCTTAGGGAAGAAGAAACTTTGAGATGTGTGCGAGACACATGTCCTAAACTCACCTGGGTCTACACCGATGGATAAATAGATCCGGTTTCGTGTACAAAAATCATATTTTCGCATTAACAAACTTACTCATTATCGAATACATTACTTAGAACAAGCTGTACAGGTATAAATGTCATTAGTAACACAATACACCTTCATAGTCTCAAGAAAAAAGTAAAAGGTAGGAGTAGCAAAAATAGTGCGTTTGTTCAGGAGACACATGCAATCCTAAAGCAAGTGCAGTTATTAACAGTTGGTGTGACACTGACACAGCTAGCATGGAACTTTTTCAGCAATCATGCAAAGAAAACCTCCATTTTACATGGAGCGAGCCCTCTTTCCGTTGCCCGCTATATGCTCATAGCTACTTCCGAATTTTGAAGACACCATTTCTGCATGATCGGCAGATAACGGAGCTTGACAACTCGTCTTCCATGGCGTCCACCGTGCCATGCTCCGCCGGACTCGTCGCCATCGCGTCTCAGCCGCCGCGACACCACAGCTGCTGGTTCCAGCAGCGTCAGCGACCGGGCATTCTCGTTTCATCAGGCAATCGATCAAACCATCTATTGTCTTGGACTGTCTTTCAATTGCCTTGTTATGAGATGGTCTTTCTGACGGACGGAAACAACTTACTTGTAGCTAGAAGAGATGGCCGGATTAGAGGTATGACTGGAGTGAGCATGGATGGCTGGGCGCAGCAAGAAGCCCCGGTTGCAGTGGTCACCGGGGCATCGAGAGGGATCGGGAGAGCCATAGCGGTGGCTCTTGGCAAAGCAGGGTGCAAGGTGAGTGGTGCTTGTATATGGTGGTGGGATCAGTAATCGGAAAAGAAACTAGATTGCTAATCTCCGAATAAAACAAGTAAAATGTATAATGATGTAAGGTTAGTCGAGCTGTTGTGTACTCGTTGGGGGCATGGAGCTAACCTTCGTCTTTTGTCTGTGTAAGGTGGTTGTGAACTACGCCAAGTCAGGTATGGAAGCTGAAGAAGTGTGCAGAGAGGTGAGTTCTTCAATCACTCCTCCTAGCTGACTTGGCAATTGCACGCACACATTTACAGTGTGCCTCAAGTATCGACCATTTTATTGTCATGCTTGTTTCCCTTGTGCCAAACAAATGCGCACACACATCGTGATCCACTAAGATTGAGGAGTACGGTGGGACGGCCTTCTCCTTCTCCGCCGACGTCTCCATGGAAGCCGAGGTCGAATCCTTGATGAGAGCGGTGAGTTGTCATTACTCTAGCGGAAAGTGTCTTATGCACCCGAGCACCAGTGATCCCAGTGCTTTCGAAAAATCGAAAAAAATATTTATAAGTCTCAAAAAATTCTGAAAAAAAAATCCAGGAGTAGCCAACGATGTATCCCACAAAACGTGTAAAATATAAAGTTCAGATGCTTTGTATTCTGCGCTACACAAAAATGACAATTTGTAGCCCAAAATACAAAGTATTTCAAGTTGATATTTTACACGTTTGTGGAATACATCATTGGCTTGATCTGGGATTTTTTTTCAGAATTTTCTGAAAGTTGTAAATATTTTTTTTCGATTTGTTTAAATCACCAGGATCACTGGTGCCCGGGAGCGGCCGTATTAACAAACAATTTCACACATGATCGATGTCGGATGTTGCCGCTGCCACAGGCAATCGATACCTGGGGAACTCTGGACGTGCTGGTGAACAATGCAGGTTCTGCTGATTTTGGTCTCTCTGGCCTGCAGAACTACCTACCTAATTCATTTGGCACTTGTGCCGCCTTGACAGTGAGTTTTGATGAGACGGGTGTGATTTCTTGACGAGTAGGAATCACGCGAGATGCGCTGCTGATGCGGATGAAGCGGGCGCAGTGGCAGGAAGTGGTCGACGTGAACCTCACCGGCGTGTACCTCTGCGCCCAGGTCAGATCTTCTCTTGGTGCTCTGATGTTGTGTCCATGAAGCTCAAGTTTCTGCTATCCCGTTTCAGGCCGCGGCGGCAGTAATGATGAAGAGGAAAAAGGTACAGAGACCTGTGCAGTACTATTTATTTTTTGTATGATCAAAGATTGAACAGTTTTTGACTGGTTGATTTGGCCCCACCCAGGGAAGGATCATCAACATCGCGTCGGTTGCTGGGATCATCGGCAACATCGGGCAGGCCAACTACTGCGCTGCCAAGGCCGGGGTGATCGGATTGACCAAGGCCATGGCCAGGGAATACGGCAGCAGAAATATAAATGCAAGTAGATGCAGCCATGTCATGCCAGGCCAACCAAGAACAAACACAGTGCGACTTGTCTGAAACTTTGCATGTCTGATTTTGCAGGTGAATGCGGTTGCCCCTGGCTGGGTTGCGTCCGACATGACCGCGAAACTAGGCGACGACATCGAAAGAAAGGCGCTCGAGACTATACCATTAGGTAAGTGAGTAGTGATGCACACTGCGATCGTCTGAATAATTTGATCTGAATTTTGATTTGATTTTACTACCTTGTTCTGCTGCTCCTGCTTCTGCTTCTGATGGATATTCCAGGGCGGTTCGGCAAGCCAGAGGAGATCGCTGGTCTGGTGGAGTTCCTGGCCGTTCATCCGGCTGCAAGCTACGTGACCGGGCAGGCAAGTCGCGAAATGGTTTTCAGATACGTTGATCATGTCATTCATATGGACGTATGTGTACAGTGTACTGGAGACTCAACTTGTTCACTCTGCTAGTGCAGGTGCTCCCGGTTGATGGTGGCCTCTCCATTTGAGTACCTAACCGCAGCGATCGAGGTGTACGAAACATGAATTTCCGATGAGAAACTGACAGAGAAAAGTTGTAGTCTGGAGATTCAATGCTATGTATACCCTCGCAAGAATGAACTCGAAACCATTGTAGTAGTAAGATTAAGGAGTCGTCAGTGTTCCTTGCTGCGAGTGCGAAAGCTCTCCTTCCTCTCCCTGAAGAAGGCGAACCACAGGTTGACCACCCACAGCACGCTCAGCGCTATGCCGGAACCGATCACCACCGTCCACGACGCCCACGCCCACGCCGGCACGGCACCGTCGCCAGCCCGGGCGGCATAGAACCTCACCATCCTCACGAACCACACAGGCCCGAGGATCGCCCTCATGGCCGTGTACGCCACGTAGAACGGGAGCGACAGCGCCGCGTGCGCCCTGGCGGCCGCCGGCGAGGCGGCACGGCGCATGTCGGCGAGCGTCCACAGGTTCTGCGCGAGGCTGGTGGCCTCGGCGAGCACCTCCAGGGCGAGCAGCCCGTAGGCGCCGCGACGGACGGCGGCGCGGCAGGTGGCGAGGACGTAGAGCGTGGCGAGGTGGTGCGCCACGAAGAGGGTCTCGTGGGGCAGGAAGACGAGGTAGTGCAGGAGATCGACCGCGAAGTAGGCGGTGCTGAAGTCGAGGGCGAGCTCGTCGGCGGGCGTGTTAGGCGCCGCGAGCGCGAGGTCGCCGGCGGCGTTCGGGTTGGACAGCACGGCGCGCAGGGCGAGCAGCATCGCCGGCGTCCCGTGGAAGAGCGAGGTGAAGCAGCTGGACGCGTCCGGGCGGTGCTGCCGGCTCCAGCCGCGGAACACGACCAAGTAGCCGAGAAGGTAGATGGCCGCGAACATGGCCAGGAAAGGCAGGAACATGGAGTCCGTCGTGCGAGGGGTGGATGACGCGTACTCCATTGATCGATGGATGGAGAGCTCAGGTTCGGTAAGCCTCAGCTCCCTCGAGGGGAAGAGCTTCGATCGCCAACGGGGAGAGTAGTGTGATGCTGTGGTTGGCTTGGCTTGGCTGAGCGGTGACGAGCCGTCGCTTTCTGACCTGGCTAGCGCCGCTTTTCAGGAAGCATATTCTTTGCCCAGAGAGTTTGCATATATTCTGAAAAGGTGTGGTTGGAAGTCCATGGAGGATTTTGGTTCCGCTTCTCAGTTCAGAATTCAGATCACAGTAGTAGACGACTCCGTGTATATTGACAGAGAGACGCTATAGTGTAAATGGAGGTTTTGAAGGTCTGTTGTTTATGGAGATGTTGAAGCATTGTGAATTTGTTGATAGGGTACGGCGAGTGTTGGGAGGCAAAACTGCGAAGCTGAAGCTATTATAACAGTCACTGCTTCCGATTCACAAAGGAGTGTGTAGTAGGATCAGAGCCGATGTTACTTCACAGTTCACACTGATTTCATCTTTCCACTCCAGTAAGGAAAATGTTGTCACACTATGCCAGATTCAGCATAGTTACAGTGAAGTACATCAGAAATGGGTTGGTTTTTGCATCTGCTTCACTTGATATTTCAGGGCCAAGTGCCTTTGTTTAAATTTCATCGGTTCATAAATTACAACCTCTTGGTAATCCTTCTAGATGTGCATAATTTTTTGATGGTCTAGATGCGCATAATGAAGGCATTCGTCTTCTCAGTGTCCTCATTGTAGTAAAGCTCTACGAACGTGCCTCCACCAATACCTTTTGCTAGCCTCCCGGGGTTCACACAAACAAACCGTTTTGGTTCCTCCGTGTCTTCGTTCAAGGAGAGCACCTGCAGCACAAAGTGTACTTGGTATCATTTCATTAGGAAGTAGAGAGAAATAGAGAATTAGCTAATAAACACAACATGAAGATTAGCATCCATCGTAACCTCTACCAATTTTCAAACTCGAGATAATACAGTGTTTATCACTATCACCTTCACAAATGGAGCGAGATCAGAAGCAAGCAGAAGGACATCAGGAGCTGATGACAACTCCAATGCTTCCTTGCCAAGTGAGAAGTCCATGGGCACACCAGCAGCAGGCGGATACAGAGGGTAGTAGCTGTGAGAAGGGTACATTGCGTAAGTATTCAGAACTACAGACATCATGTGCCATGAATAATGTAATTTTGCTTAAGATCAACAAAATTGCCTTTGTTGCTTCAGTATATGTGTCGCAAGCCTCCCGATCCGATCGGCAGCCTTTCCACCAGGTGGCTTGCGAGAAATTTCATCACCACTCAGTTGTTTCAAGATGTCCACTGTACAACAGCCAAATTGTATCTGGAACACCAAAGACAAACAGTTGTACAGAAGGCTATAGCAGTGATCTAATATGTGAACCACATCATCTATGTTAAGTTCCCAAAGTAGACCCGGTGGTAGACTAGCTTTGTTCAAAATACTAGTGAAAGAGTTGTGCATACTGTGGCACCAGAGGGCTAAGAATCTCGAAAGTACTGGATGCACTCTTGTTGACCATGCAACATTAAGGTAGAAAATTTAAGAAGTGTCTCGGTAAATAACAATGGCCATTTTCAAGATATTACTTTGTAGCAGAATAATCTAAATAGTTGAGTAAAATATAGATGTCGCTAATAGATATTAGTACAGGGTTCACGTGTTCCGTGGTTTGCATAATTGTGCTGTGTAACATTAAACTCTACACATCTATCACATAGCTCTTTACTTCTTTCTAGGCACGCATACCTCATTAGAGCTGAATAGACTTGGATTTGCCAGATAAGTAATCTGCATGATGGATGCAAAATGAACAAAGGAAAACTAATTATAAAACACTTAGTAACGAAATGGATAATCCATCAGAGTATTTATTACCTGATGTGTGACATCTTCTGGCAAATTCAAGTCAAATGCAGGCTGCACACAGAAATGGTACATATATATGATTAGAGTTCTTCACAAGAAAGACTAAAGAGCAAAATAAAAGATGTATCACTAGTGATGGATGTGGTTATAGTGTTAGATGAATTCACTTACACGATGTTAACAGGGCCTAACTTAGACAATACTTAAATATAGGACAGTTCTGGCTTTGTGTTTATTAAAAACTATAGACAGTCCCATCAAAAAAAAAAACTATAGACAGTCGCTATTGATACATAGTGAGGAGCAACTTGTTTGTAGTTTTCCCTCAAAAAAAAAAACTTGTTTGTAGTTGCCAAAACAGAAGACGGGTGCAATCTGAATTAGGAAAATTACACACCTGGGGGAAAACAGTATCGTGGTGAGCATCACGCACAGACGGAATAAGGATTACACGAACACTGTGCCCCAAATACTGGGTAAAATCTTGAAGCTGTACAAAGACAACAAATAAAGAAGTATTACTCAGTTATGTATTTGACAACCTGCAGGCGTAAAAAATCATCACTACACTTACCTTCCTCAGAATTTCAAAATGGAAAATATCTTGAAAACTCTGGTCAGCAGTTCCCTTTTTTATGTCAGGATGATCAGAGTCAATAAAAGGTCCCATCTGCAACACAAAACAAAAAAACAGTAATTGGTATGCATAGCAGCGAACATATCACTATATCAAATATAAATACAAAATTTTCTGATCAGGATTCAAACGCCTCACCAGTATGAGCAGCTGAGGCTGCTTACGGCAGGCATACGAGAGAAGTTCTTGCAGTGGTTCAAACAAAAGATTATCAGTTGTTGTATAGGGGCCTGCTGCAATGACCTGTGAGAAACATCACGGATACAGTAAATTATGATTTGAACTAACACTGCTGTCAGTAAGCACACTTATGTTATAAACATACAAGTTACTAATAGAATACAGTATAAAAAAAGATATTGCTACATTTAGTATGTTTACACTATTGGTAATCAATTTTTCATTCTTGAGGAATATATTTTATGTCCAAATGAAGATCTATAATCTATAACTAAATATTTGAATGCATTAGTTCCTAGGACAAATTCCACCAGCATATGATTCTTTTAGTCATTTAAAATACAAAAATGTGAAGTGGAACATGATGGAACTCACTTAGCCCAAGGAGATAAGAAATAGAAGTGCAGTCTTTGGTATATTTTTTAACGACACAATGAATATTCAGGTGCTAATACTGAATCATACCTTTGACAATCAGAGCTAAGCTACGTAAGTAGTAATAAATATTAGTATAGGCTAGCATATAATAGCATAAGTTATTTACGAAACACGTATTGCACTCCAATGTTTCTCGAATAATTGGGTAAGAACTAACCGATGACAATACTCTTGGTGAAGTGTTAGAATTTTGATGCTCTTCATTGTCAATAGCTTGTTTCTTAGCACAAGGCAGTTGATCATCCACAGAAACTGGTATGGAATCAATCAACTTTGATACGACAAAACAATGTCCGCTAGGATTATGGCCTTCAATGCCCACAACCTGTTATACGACTTTGTGTTAATTTAATGCACTAATGCATACGGCACAAGAACAAGATGTGAGTACCTGCCCAGGAAACAAAGAAAACTGGTTTATATCCTTCAAGTCAAGGCGTACACGCTGTCCCCTGGAGTGCTCAACACTAGAAAAAAATCAACATTTAGTTAGCATAAAGAAATAACTGAATGTCGACCAAATTATGCTTTCCACATGAACAAGGCCAAGCGCACTTACCTGCCCTGTAACAAGATAGATTTTTCATTCAAACGACCTTCCGCATCACAAATTACCATTCCAACTGCGAACATATTCTCCTGAAAAGCAAGTATAATTATATATACTTCCAAGAACAGGAATGATGATGGTTTCACTGAAAAAAATCATGTGGTATGCAGCAACCTCTGAAGCAAGAGTAGCATCTGCTGGTTCTCTACAAAGCCCAGTTGCTGACAACAAGCTTGCTGACCGTCTTATCCGATCCTCCAGGTAATTAAACTGGAAACACAATATAATGAAACGAGCAGTTCTAGAGCAAACTAACAGAGAAATAAGTATTGCACTTACCCGATCTTCCATCCTGTCATACATGAACCTGCAACCTGGTTCAGGCTTTGAGCGTTGAACTTGCAAGGTACATCTTTGACTTGGTTCGATTCTTCTAATTAACTCATCTTCTGAGGATTCGGTTTCATGCTTACTTGGCACACTAGCCACGTCATCAGCATTCAGGACATAATGCTGAGTAAATTTATTTACCCGCTGTGCAAAAGGTGTAATACGATCACCATTTGTTTTAGCCACTCTGCTGGACGATGGCCGTTCAGTTGTCAGAGGAGTTAGCTCGGCGTTAGATGGCTCTCCATGTGACTTTTCCTGTTTAGTACTTGGAGTGTCAAGGAATCCCTCTTCACCTGTGTGTGTACTGCTCAAGAGCCTGCAACAGTTACTTCTACATTATGCCTTTCATTAACAAACAAAAAAACTTGTGTGAAAAGTGAAGCAGACCAAATGTACATCAACAAAGCTGGGATCTGGAACTAACATGTCAACATCGTTACTTGAGTAAATGTGAAGCTCTGTTTCTTCTTTTATAAGTCTTTCTTTTACTTCATTTTGAAGGTGTGACGAAAAACCATCCAGGTATGAGTTTTCAAGCTTCAACCCATCCAATTGCCTGCATAAACAGTTGCTTCAGTTTCCTTAGGCTGTATCACGTAATAAAGAACAAAAATAAGGAATTTTTTACAGAGCTGTAGTTTGTAACAAGTATGATTTCTCAGATAAAGAGCTCATAAAATCTATTCATACAGGACTGGTATCATGAACTTTGGCCAGAGTCTTAGTGCATCAGGTCAGTATTCAACATGAGCCACAAGATTTCAGCCATTTTCACTACCTAAATATAGATAAGATTTAAATCTCGACAATAAATCCAGCAAAGATTAATGGTAGATGATGCCCCTTTATATACAAATATAGATGTAGTTTCAGCTCCAGCTAATAAAAACAGTGAAACGTGATGACAAGAAAAAGGTTCCGGAAAGACGATCACCTTAACTGACACTACTTTAACGTTTCATAAGATCTGCAAACTATTCCACATTTCCACGTATAGATAAATTCAGGATTCTCTAAACTACTATTTTACTACTTCAATAAGTTATCCCATGTAATAACAGGTATGTGACAATGTTGGGGATATCACTTATCGGGAACTTATCGGTCAACCCAAGATAAGGGGTAAATCGGCCTGTTTATCGGCATATCGGTCGATTTATCGGTATATCGGCCGATTTATCTTATCGGTCAGACACTGAGAAGCGATAAATCAACCGATTTATCAGAATATCGGATGATATCTTGAACCGTAGTCATCATGGTTGTTCAAATGTTTAATGGAACAAAGTTATCTACACAAATGAAGGGAATAAGTGGTGTACAGAATCAAATAATCTATCGAAGTTAACACGGAAAATATATACATATTTACTCTGGTGGTCAAGATTGGCTCAATTTCAGCTGTCAAAGAAGCTACCATTTCTTTAATAGTTTATAGCTGGGTTCTAAACAGCATACAGCTACAAGTCGTGTATATGTGTTTTTTGTTTCCATTTAAAGATGCCTAGTGTTTGACAAAGGCAAGCTTCAATATTGAAGCCACGAGAGTATGCTCCTAACTTTATATTGGCATAAACTGAACTCACATTCTCTTCTTGGTCTGCATACAAACAAGGTTACCGCTAAAAAAGAGACTTGAATATGACGGGATAGAATTTCATAACAAAGAAATTAGCCATTCTCCAGTGATGTCAGGACCGTTGGGGCATTTCCCACTAATTTGATGGTAATAGCAAAAATATTTCAGTATTTGATACAATCACGTGTAAACCCAAGCAATCCTGCTCCAGTTTTAAGCATATATTTCATACATTTGGTCTCTTTCCCTCAGAGTTGATGGCACTCGGAAAATTTAGGACAGATCTAGGTGAAAAGAAATCGCAAAATTGTGCGGTTTATCTGATACCGACTGACCTGTTGAGATAGTAGACCTCCCAGTTGGAGACGAGATCCGCGGGGTTCATCTTGTAGTTGATGCAGTAGGTCAGCACTGCGAATCACACAGAGACGAACTCCACGAGCGTCAGCGACTTGGTCAGTTACAACAAACTGGATAAGAAAATGTGGAGAAAGGAGAGGGGCTTGCGTACGCGTGGAGAGGATCTGGGCGGTGTCGCCGGGGCCGGCGCCGCCGATGGTGAAGCCGCTGCTCTCGAACTCCGCGCGGATCTCCTCCTCCATCGCCGCTGTGAGTGAGTGAGCTCGGTGGGTTCGGCCGTCGGGGAGCGGATGCGCGTCGGCCGGGCGAGGTTTGGGTTGGGGCGGAAAGAGAACAGAGGGTGCGGTGGTGCGGATGGAATTGGGGATTGAGCGAGCAAGTGGCGGGAACTGGGGAGGCCAAATGGCGGGAAAGATTTTACGGGTGGGAGCAAACCCTAGCAGGAGCAGCAGCCTTCACTAGACGGGGCAACGAGCCACGAAGATGCCTGGCTGTAGGACCCAATATGCTGCTCTCCTGCCTCGACTTTTTTTTTCGAGAGAAAACTCTCACACAAGTACACCCTCCGTCAAGTTTGCACAAAATTGGATGTATCTATACATAAAACATGTATAGGTACATCCACTTTTTGGCAAACTTGAGACACTTATTTTGGGACGGAGGGAGTACACAACTAATGACAGTGCTAGGAATCCCCCCGCGTATATGGTGCAAAATAAAATCAAAATCTCGTCTTGTCCAATCAATGCGTAGCATATTCCCATCCTGCAGTAGCAAAACATTTTTTTCGAAATGGAGGCATAGTCCCAGCCTATAAATCAGAATGATGCACACAGCCATTTTTTATTACATAGTTTTAGGTTTTAAAAATATCTATTACAACTCAATGGTATCTCAAAGTTTCTACATGAATCGACGAAGAAAGACAGCGTAGCACGTCTACACATCTTGAATTCTCTTAGTATGATGTCAGCCAAACTGGTTGAAGATAGCACGCACGACCGCCATCAACCGTATATATCCTATATTCAGTGGCAAACCCATAAATTTTGGTTTCCTGGGGGCGAACATACAGGGCAAGAAAAAATTAACGCACAAATGCATGTGCTAGACAAAAATCATTGAGATCCACAAAACAAAAAGATAAAAATCATTTAGGGGCGCTAGATTGGATGGGGAGGGCTTTAATAAATTTGTCCACACCATTTAACCAGTCACTAAACATATTAGTCTCCAAATATTACGACTGAAAGAATAAGATATAAACAAGTGTTCAACCAACTCTTCGGAATCACAAAACACACAGCGTTTACATCCCGTCGTAAACTATTGTATTATCGGTGTAACATTTTATTCTGTGGTGACTCAAACTTGTAAAGAATATGGAAGCATTTTGAAAACACCGATGCAACAAATAATATATGAGTATGCACCAAAAAAATATGTGTACGTAGCACATCTCCACTAATCGTCGCAAATCCACATCACTCGTAGGAAAAACTGGAAAAAGAGTCTATCACACAGATAGAGTTTAGCATGGGAGCACAACGTTTACAGTTTCTCACAAAAACATATGCAGCATTGAAGCAACATTTGCATCAGAGTCTCATAATCGTTGCAACATCTCACTCGTGCTTTCTAAGCAAAACGTGTGCGAGTTTGTACCATTTAAAAACACCCATGAAGCACCACAAAACCTGCCTTGTGTTGGAGCACCGACTTCGTCGAATAAGATTTGAATCCCTGCACCGAGGGAAAACAATGCTTATATGTAGCTTCATTCAAACCATGCTTCACATGGCACTCAGGCAAAACCATTCGCCGTGCACTTGATACAAGACACCAATATGCATACACTCGATATATCCACCATATAAGATTTGAATCCATGCACCAAGGATAGAAAATTGAAATGTCCATGCTAGTAGAAGTAATTGCTAGCATATCTTATTCAGTGGGAAGTAAGTCTTGATAAGTAGACTAAGATTTTTATTCACATAGTTAATTATTTGTATAGCTCTTGCTCTGTCTCTTTTAGTGAACCGTTCCTGCCATTATTAAACTTTTGATAAGTAAAAGAGAAGTTCTCAATAGAGAAACTTGAGTGTTGATAACTGTTTTAAGAGTCTTGTTTAAGTAAGTCCTCAACCCCATGGCACTTGTTGTTATTTACTCCTGCCCTTTGAAAAAGAATTGTCTGAGAAAACATATGCTTAGCAGTAATGGAGACACATGCCAAATCTTGCTTTGTTAAAACACTAGTATGATATTGCTTTATGCGTGTCCCACAAACATTGTCGCGTCCTATGGGAAGTTGACAACTCTGCTAGCCTATGAACGATCTACTCAGAGTTTATTCTCAGATTTCGGCTATGAGTTGATTAAACATCTGTAACAGAAATGTTATGATGGGTAAGATTATTAGCTTTCTCATGGGTTCGCGTTTATTTATGAAAAGATGGACACTCATACTTGAGGGAAACCTCAGATATCAGTCATGAGTGTATCCTAGCTGTAGCATTTTGTTACACTGGTTCTCCGTCTAGGCTATACAATAACTGTTTGACATACACCATTATTTGGCATGGTCTCTTTACTAATAAGTTGCAAGTTCCCAAAAGTCAATGAAAAAGAAAAGGTGCAGTTGAGAATCTTACTTTATTTCGGTGGGTGTTCATGAGTCACTCTTTTGCAATGCTATTTTTAACATGCTCTCACACTCTTGCATATTATGTTTATCTTATTCCTACATGTTCCTTGGCTGGATAGTGTTCTCTAATGGAAATAGAATAATTGTTATAACTATAACTAGATGTGTAAACATAAGTCTTGCTGTAATTGTCTTGGCTTAGCAAAACTGTTATGATGTCTTGCCATCACTCTACTTTGATAAGCTTTCAGCAAATTAGATGGTGAGCTACCTAAGACTATCGTTGTTGTAAGTAAACTCCATACCTCGTTATTTCGGTTTAAACATTGAGTTACTTATGATTTTTTTATTTCTTGCTCGGGACGATCAATGTTTAAACTTGGGGTCGTTGACGTGTCCTAAAAACACGCATCTTTATCTATATTTAAATTTTAAACCATATATTTGTCATGAAAAGAGTCAATATATCACTTTGTACCTGCCACTATATAACCACTAATGTGCAAATTACTTTGCAAATCTCTTTGTGATTTTATTTCTTGCAGTTTGGAAAGCTATTCTGGTGGAAATCACGCATTTAGAAGATATATCTCGGATGGGGAGTTGCCATAAACCAGAAGATCCAAAAATTTGGCAAAAAATGAAGATAGCGAGTGGCGGTATGGTCGGTCTGACCGTACCGGCGACTGTACCGACCGCCAACGGATCGACATCGTCAATCCATGCAACTTCCGTGAAGGGCCCGCAGATGAATTCGCTTCGGAACCGCCTCCAAACCCTACCAGAGTCTATAAGAAGGAGAGAAGATTAACACGAGAAACCCCACGATGTTTCGCCCTGTTCCTCCACACCTTCGTCGTCTCCATCATCTCCACGAAGTGTTGTCGCCATCACCACTCCATAGCCATACTCCATAGCCATACTATTTGTAATTTAGATCTCATCGCGATTGGCAACATTGTAAGAACTATTATTAATCATTCATCCTTTGTTTTCTACAATGTTTTCTATTGCTGATATGACTGTGATGTGCGAGTAGTCCACTCAGTCTAGGGTTGAGGCCTAGCCTTGCAGCTACATGCATACTAACCAATGGAATACTAGATTTAGGGGTGCGCCATGGCGCACGACCCCCCAAACCCTGTGTTGACGACACGCTGTACGAAATGCTAATAATTTATGGTTAGAAATAATTATATCCATATGTAAGAGCGAGGACTAAGATAGACACATAATAGACACAAATAATTTCTCGCCACTAAATGACATCCCAAGCAGCAAGAAAAAAACGTAGACTATGCAAACCCTCGCCGCCCGCACCTCGGGAAGGAACGGACATCATCATGACGCCCCGAGTTCCCACACGCGATATATAGACGTGATAAAGCTTCCATCGGAAAGACAACCCTATAATTCATACGGAGTACTAAGAAACGAAACGACAGAAATTCAAGATGGTGTGAATGCATAGAACCCGAAGCAGCATGTGTGCATACTTCTAGACGCAGGTCTCTCGTCGCGTCATACTCTCCTTAAATATGTGCACCAGCAACCTCCGAAAATACCGTAAACACCATCTCTGCATGATCATGGCGGCTACAGTCTGCTGGTCAGCCCTTCCCTACGAACTCGTCGACCGTATTGCGAAAACATTTCTCTCCACCAACGACATCGACTACTACATGAACCTCCGTGCCGTGTGCCACAACTGGCGCAACAGCACCGACGACCCACGCAGCATGCTGCCAGATCCACGCTTCCGACCCCGGGGATGGGTCCTGCTCGAGGTGCCTGACGTAGACGGCAATGGCGCTAGCCGGCGTTGTACGTTCGTCAACGTCGACACCAGCCGCTTCCTGACAAAGAAACTTCCGATACCCCGATTCAGCGAGTGCATTCGATCCACCAGCGACGGCCTACTAATTTTCGAAGAGCTCATCGAAAATTCCAGGAGGGTTACTGTCTTTGTCGTCAACCCCTAACACGCATCTTTATCTATATTTAAATTTTAAACCATATATTTGTCATGAAAAGAGTCAATATATCACTTTGTACCTGCCACTATATAACCACTAATGTGCAAATTACTTGCAAATCTCTTTGTGATTTTATTTCTTGCAGTTTGGAAAGCTATTCTGGTGGAAATCACGCATTTAGAAGATATATCTCGGATGGGGAGTTGCCATAAACCAGAAGATCCAAAAATTTGGCAAAAAAATGAAGATAGCGAGTGGCGGTATGGTCGGTCTGACCGTACCGGCGACTGTACCGACCGCCAATGGATCGACATCGTCAATCCATGCAACTTCCGTGAAGGGCCCGCAGATGAATTCGCTTCGGAACCGCCTCCAAACCCTACCAGAATCTATAAGAAGGAGAGAAGATTAACACGAGAAACCCCACGATGTTTCGCCCTGTTCCTCCACACCTTCGTCGTCTCCATCATCTCCACGAAGTGTTGTCGCCATCACCACTCCATAGCCATACTCCATAGCCATACTATTTGTAATTTAGATCTCATCGCGATTGGCAACATTGTAAGAACTATTATTAATCATTCATCCTTTGTTTTCTACAATGTTTTCTATTGCTGATATGACTGTGATGTACGAGTAGTCCACTCAGTCTAGGGTTGAGGCCTAGCCTTGCAGCTACATGCATACTAACCAATGGAATACTAGATTTAGGGGTGCGCCATGGCGCACGACCCCCCAAACCCTGTGTTGACGACACGCTGTACGAAATGCTAATAATTTATGGTTAGAAATAATTATATCCATATGTAAGAGCGAGGACTAAGATAGACACATAATAGACACAAATAATTTCTCGCCGCTAAATGACATCCCAAGCAGCAAGAAAAAAACGTAGACTATGCAAACCCTCGCCGCCCGCACCTCGGGAAGGAACGGACATCATCATGACGCCCCGAGTTCCCACACGCGATATATAGATGTGATAAAGCTTCCATCGGAAAGACAACCCTATAATTCATACGGAGTACTAAGAAACGAAACGACAGAAATTCAAGATGGTGTGAATGCATAGAACCCGAAGCAGCATGTGTGCATACTTCTAGACGCAGGTCTCTCGTCGCGTCAGACTCTCCTTAAATATGTGCACCAGCAACCTCCGAAAATACCGTAAACACCATCTCTGCATGATCATGGCGGCTACAGTCTGCTGGTCAGCCCTTCCCTACGAACTCGTCGACCGTATTGCGAAAACATTTCTCTCCACCAACGACATCGACTACTACATGAACCTCCGTGCCGTGTGCCACAACTGGCGCAACAGCACCGACGACCCGCGCAGCATGCTGCCAGATCCACGCTTCCGACCCCGGGGATGGGTCCTGCTCGAGGTGCCTGACGTAGACGGCAATGGCGCTAGCCGGCGTTGTACGTTCGTCAACGTCGACACCAGCCGCTTCCTGACAAAGAAACTTCCGATACCCCGATTCAGCGAGTGCATTCGATCCACCAGCGACGGCCTACTAATTTTCGAAGAGCTCATCGAAAATTCCGGGAGGGTTACTGTCTTTGTCGTCAACCCCTTCACCCTCACAAAGATCGGTGGACTCGTCCATGTTCCCTATGATCATCATCAGCTACGATCACCACAGGAAAGCGTGGTAGTGTTCGGCAATGGTAACACTCTGCTCTATATTACGTCGAGGTGGAATTTTTTTCTGTTGGCTCAGATCTGTCAAGTGGCATTTGTCAGCTTCGTCAGCCGGCCTTGAGGAGTTGGAAACCGTGGTAGAATTCAAAGGCCAGACATATCTCGCCGACATGAGAGGAACTGTGGCTGTCTTGCAAGATCGCCCTTTCTCGGTACCCCAAGTCATCGTACCTGGCACCAGGGAGAAGAACGACATGTTATCCACGCATCTCATCAACAACGTCGACCAGCTTCTGCTTGTCCGAGCAGATGGGGACTTTGGCCTCGTGGAAATGTACAGGGTCGACCTCGAACGTCAAGCTCTTGAGAAGACCAAGTTCATTTGCAACCGTGCAATATTCCTGGGCCCTCATCGCTCCATCTCCGTCAAGGCAGACAAATTTCCTGGCATTAAGGACAACTGCATCTACATTGATGATTGGTGGCGCTCGGTGATGTAGCCCGACCTACGTCTCCTACAACAAGTGGCCCAATGACAAGAGCAAGAGTCAAAGCATTACATGATAAGGTGAATTCACTCATATCTATGTGTGATCTCGACACTCCTTTGAATGGTTTGCTACTTCATTCGGATACTTTGTGCATACTCAGGAACCACCTTGATGACGACCCTCAATGGAGTGGAGAAGATGACCGAGAGAAGACCCAAGAAGATGGCCAAGAAGAAGAGCGAGGAAGAGAAGCTGGAATTCCTGAAGAAGAGCCGGCCGGTACTACCGGGCCAGCAAGGCCGGTACTACCGCCGAGAAGCCAGACGGTACTGGATCGGAAGCAAACCTAAGCGGTACTACCGGAATTAGTTCCGGTACTACCGGGCGTTCGCACGTCCGGTACTACCGGCCACTGATGTCCGGTACTACCGACCTGGCGCGTGCCTGCGAGCAGATCTGGGTGTTGACCCATGTGTTTCGTCCCCTTTGGGCCTAGACTATAAATAGGACCCCTCCATCTAGATCTAGGGTTAGACTATGATTTGGGAACTAAAGTAGAGCCTTGCTCCTTCTTCTCAAAGTGTCTCTTTCCTCCTATGGAGATGAATCAAGGCCTCCCCTTGTGGAGATGAACCAAGGCCTCCTCTTGAGGAGAAGATCCCTGTGTGGATACCAAGGCTTCCGCTTGTAGTTGCGATTACTTGCTAATCTTCCCTCTTTGAGTGGCTAGATTGGATTGGTTGGATTGACCAATTGGACAAACAATCCTAAGAGTAAGGTGTGCTTGGGAGAGGAGAATTGGGGGCTACCCTCGGGGATTTGTTACCAATTGATCTTGCCGAGTTGCTACTTGCTATTTACCCTTGTGTGTTGATTTCCCCTCTTTGTGTTCTTCGTGTTCATCGCGTGTTCTTCGTGTTCATCGCTCCCTCCGCCAAATCCGTGAAAATCGGGACCAACCCACATCATATGGTATCAGAGCTCTAGGTTGACACGGATTTGATTTGTGTTTCCACCAAAATCCACCAAATTTTTCTTCGTTTTTGAGAAATTCGAAAATTTCCACCAAAAATAGCCTTGCCTTGATTCGAGCCGATCTGTCGATTCGTTGCGTTTTTGGTAGTTTTTGTCCATGGATCTGTTGCTTTAGGACCCCCTCCACCTTTGTTTGCGTTCCCTAGCCTTAATTTTGCCAATTTCCCACGAATTTGAGGATTTTTCGAGCTCAATTTCCGCCCAAATCGCGAAGAACAACTCCAGATTTCGAGTCCACCGGTACTACCGGCCAGACTTCCGGTACTACCGGAGCAGCGCGACGACCGGTACTACCGGGGCAGAACGGTACTACGCCGGGCAGGATTTTCAGAGCAAATTTTCTTATTTTCCTCGGTTCGTTTTGGCATTTCCTCTTTGGTTTGAGTCCTTTCTTGGTGTGCCCTACGTCTACGACATCGACAAGCTTCCGCAGCAACGCATCATCAACGCCAAGCGACGACGCCACCAAGGACTCGACATTCCCCCACCACATAATCCGTTGTGAGCCCTTCTTCCTTTCGTGTACTTGACCTATTGGACTAGCTCGGTGATATTGCGAGGCATTGCACGTGTTGAGTGTTTGTCTTCAAGTATTGGCGAGTGTGTATCGTTAGAGAGCTTGGCACTAGCAAAAGAGAAGGAATCATCGTCAAAAAGCAAAAAAAAAAAAAAGAAAAGAAAAGAATCAAGTGGTGCCAAGTTCATCTCTTGTAGGTTGCGACAAAGCTAAACCGCCAAAGTGAGTGAGTGTGTAACTCTTGTGCAAATCCGTTGCCCACAAAAAGCAATTGAGCTAGCGTCCTTCTTGTGTTGGGTGACATTTGAGCACGTAGTCTTCGTTAGGTTGTCTATCTTCGAGTGCTCGCCCTTTGGTCGCCCAACCCCATTATTCGCTTTTGTGTGTGTTTCTTGATACTTTGTGGTTGGAGTTTCTTTGGTAATTTGATCATTGTGGATTTTCTCTACCTTTGACAATATACTTGTCGTCGGGTTTGCTTGTTTCGTTTGCCACTTCATACCTTCCTATCCTCATAAGTGTGTGTGTTGGGTGTTAGAACCGGATTCTCCTCTCAAGCCACATTATACTTGGGATATAGTTTGTCTTGGTTTTTCTTACCACATCTCACTTGATCTTGAGAAAATGTTTAGGGGAAGTACAAACGGAAGCTCAAGCTCGGATGAGGAAATCCATGGTGGAGTTCGCGGTGATCATGGCTATGTCACACAATCGGAGCTTGTTGGCATGCGACACTTTCTTCGTGATAACCTAGGACGCTACGAGCGCCGTCTTCAAAATCAAGAGAACACCTTCAACGACCGCATGCATGCTCAAGAAGCAAATATGGAGCGGTTGACCGAAGCTATCAACAACCTTGTGCGACAACGAGCTTCTTCACACTCAAGCCGTACAAGAAGCACCTCAAGGTCGACACAAGCACGTCATGGACGTCATGAACCTCGACAAGAACGTCAACATGATCCAAGGCGCGACGCCCATGAACGACCTCCTCCTCACGTTGAACAACCACATGATCTTCACGCGAACAATGCCAATGCGCATCAAGAACAACCTCACCAAAATGATGATCGTCGTGAACGCATACCATCACCACCACCGCACAACGTGATCGTCATGACCCATTGGCTAATGACAATGGCGTTCCGGGTGCGAATGACTTTGGTGAACAAGGACGTCACCCTCGTCATCCTCCAAGGCCACGTCATCAAAATCATGACAATGCGAACAATGTCGAACAACCCGTTCCTCAACAAGAGCTACCTCCTCAACATGCGCCTCGTCAAGAGCTTCCTCATGATCGTCACCAACACCAACGTTCCGAGTCAAGTGATAACGAGTCAAGCCAACACAATGGTGATGGACTCAATCGAAGGAGACGTGGACGTGCATTCCCACGTGGTGGCCATCGTGACGACTATGATGACTTGACCAACGTCCGCTTTGACATACCCAAGTTCTACGGCACAAGTGATCCGGAAGCTTACTTCTCATGGGTACTCAAGGTTGACAAGATCTTCCGTGTGCAACGCTTCTCCGACAACAAGAAGGTTGCCTTAGCCTCGATGGAGTTTGAAGAGTATGCCCTCTTGTGGTGGGAACAACTACAAGATGCTCGCGTCGCTAACCACCAACAACCAATTGACACTTGGGTTGAAATGAAAGAAACAATGTACAAGCGCTTCGTGCCAAGCCATTACACTAGAGACTTATACAAGAAGTTGCAAGAGTTGAAGCAAGGTTTGAAGTCGGTTGACGAGTACTACAAGGAATGGAAATCTCCATGATGAGAGCCAATGTCAACGAGTACGAAGAGCAATCCATGGCTCGTTTCATGAATGGCCTCAACTATCCAATCAAGAAGATCGTGGAGTTCCAACCATATGCCTCTTTGGTTGAGCTAGTACATCAAGCTTCCAAGGCCGAGCGCCACGTGCTTGAAGAGCTCAAATACCTCAAGACAAAGGCATTCTACGCCAACAAGCCTTCTTCGTCAACTCCTACACCTTCACAAGCTCTTCCTCAAGCGAACACTCGAGGTCCTCCAAGAGTCTCTACATCGACACCTCAAGCGCCTCAACCTTTCAAGAAAGTACCTCCCCTACCAAGGCGCCTCAAGGATCTTCGTCCGGCACAAGACTTTGCAATGCTACAAGTGCGGCGGACAAGGGCACAAATCTTTTGAGTGCACCAACAAGAAGGTCATGATCATCAATGACATGGGAGAGTATGAATCTATGAGTGAAGATGAGTACAATGCTTTGAACAAGGTCGCCACAATGCAAAGTGCTCAAGAAGAAGAAAGTGAGATCTATTGTGATGGCGACAACAACCCTTCCTTGGTTGTGGCAAGAGCTCTAACCACCAATGTTCAAGTGGAAGAAGACCAAAGATGCAACTTGTTTCAAACAAGAGCGGGAATCAATGGAAAGTCCATCAAGGTCATCATAGATGGTGGAAGTTGCCACAACCTAGCGAGCAAAGAACTTTGTGATAAGCTCAACTTGAAGTTCAAGAAGCACCCACATCCTTACCATGTGCAATGGTTGAGTGATACCGGAGCCGTCAAGATTCAACACATGGTGCAAGTGTCCTTCAAGATTGGAGCCTATGAAGATACGGTTGATTGTGATGTTGTGCCTATGAACGTTTGTCACTTACTCCTTGGGCGTCCATGGCAATTTGACAAGGGTGCTATGCATGATGGACGAACAAACTACTATAGCTTCAAGAACAACGACAAGACCTTCGTCCTTCGTCCCATGACACCAAGTCAAGTCATCGCCGACAACGCCAAGACTATTGCAAGGGCACAACAAGATCGTTCGTCTAGTGAGATGAGTGGTGAGCGAGAGACCCACCATAAAGTGAGTGAGAGCCACAAGCCAAATGAGTGTGACACTTCAAAGAGAGTTCCCACAAAACTTACACTATTTGCCACAAAGAGAGATGAGGGAGTTGAGAGAAACCCATCCACCCTCCACTATGTGCTCATATGCAAGGGTGAAGTTTCTATGACTAACACTTCACAAACCTTCCTCCTTCTTTGTTGTCTCTTTTGAAGGACTTTGAAGATGTCTTCCCTCAAGAGTGCCACCGGGACTACCTCCTCTACGCGGAATCGAGCACCGCATCGACCTTGTTCCCGGCGCACCGCTACCAAACCGCGCTCCTTACCGCACCAACCCCGAAGAGACAAAGGAGATCGAGCGGCAAATACAAGAACTTCTTGCCATGGGACATCCGCGAGAGCTTGAGTCCGTGTGCCGTGCCCGTCATCTTGGTACCCAAGCACGACAACACTCTTCGCCTTTGCATGGATTGTCGCCCCATCAACGCCATAACCGTTCGGTATCGCCATCCTATCCCTCGACTTGATGATATGCTTGATGAGCTTTGTGGTTCCGCTATATTCTCCAAAATTGATCTTAAAAGTGGATATCACCAAATAAGCATGTGTGAAGGTGATGAATGGAAGACCGCATTTAAAACTAAGCTTGGTCTTTATGAGTGGCTCGTCATGCCATTTGGTCTTTCCAATGCACCTTCTACTTTTATGCGTCTCATGAATCATGTTTTGCGTCCTTTCATTGGGAAATTTGTTGTGGTATACTTTGACGACATCCTTATCTATAGCAATCTTTGGAAGAGCACACTTCTCATGTTGCTCAAGTTTTGTTGGTTCTTCGCAATGAAAAGCTTTATGCAAATCTTTCTAAGTGCACTTTTGCCACCAACAAACTTGTTTTCTTGGGTTTTGTTGTTTCTTCGGATGGAGTTGAAGTGATGAGCAAAGATACAAGCAATTCGGACTTGGCCTTTTCCGATGTCACTTGAGGAGTTGAGACGTTTTCTTGGTTTTGCCGGATTTTACCGCCGTTTCATCAAGGATTTTTCCACAATTGCTTGCCCCCTCCATGAACTTACAAAGAAGAATGTACCTTTCATTTGGGGCAATGCACATGATTTTGCTTTCAATGAGCTCAAACGGTTATTAACCGAAGCACCACTCCTTGCCCTTCCGGATTTCTCTAAGACATTTGAGATTGAATGCGATGCAAGTGGATTGGGCATTGGTGGAGTGCTTATGCAAAATGGTAGACCCATCGCATACCATAGTGAGAAACTAGATGGAGCTCGCTTGAATTACCCCATTTATGACAAAGAGTTATTTGCTTTGGTTCGTGTTTTGGATGTGTGGCAACATTACCTTCGTCCTAAGGAATTTGTCATTCATTCCGACCATGAATCCTTGAAATATTTGAAAAGTCAAACAAATTTGAACAAAAGACATGCTAAGTGGGTTGAGTTCATTGAGTCTTTCACTTTGTAATCAAATACAAGAAAGGTAAAGACAATGTGGTCGCGGATGCTCTATCCCGCAAGGCCAACCTACTTACACGTCTTGACATTAGTGTCTTGGGTTTGGATGAGATTAAAGAGTTGTATGCTACCGATGCTTTCTTTGGAGACATTTTCGCTCAATGTTCGGAGCACAAAGGAATTGGTGATTTCTATTTGCACAAAGGTTTCTTGTTTAAGGCTAACAAACTATGTATACCCGAGTCTTCGCTTCGTTTGGTCCTTTTGAAGGAATCTCATGGAGGAACACTCATGGGTCACTTTGGCCGCGACAAGACCTACGCCATGCTCTCCACCAACTACTATTGGCCAGAATGAAGCGTGATGTGGAACGCCTAGTTCGACGATGTTCTACATGTCTCAAAGCTAAGTCTACTCTAAACTCTCATGGTTATATACACCTTTGCCTATTCCACATCACCCATGGTCCGATATAGCTATGGATTTTGTCTTAGGACTCCCACGCACTAAAACAAACAAGGATTCCATCTTTGTCGTCATTGATCGCTTCTCTAAAATGGCACACTTTATACCTTGCAACAAGAGCGACGATGCTTCACACATTGCTACTTTGTTTTTCAGGGAAATCGTCCGTCTTCATGGAGTGCCAAGACCATTGTGTCGGATCGTGACACCAAGTTCGTGAGCTATTTTTGGAAGACTTTGATGGCCAAGATGGGAATCAAGCAACTATTCTCCACCGCATACCACCCTCAAACCGATGGCCAAACCGAAGTGGTGAACCGAAGCCTATCTACACTCCTTCGTGTGTTGATCAAGCCTAACTTGAAGAATTGGGAAGAGTGCATCCCACACGCCGAGTTCGCCTACAATCGAGCACTTCACCGCGCAACAAAGAGAACACCCTTCGAGGTCGTCTATGGCTCCAACCCCTACACCGCGCTCGACATGCTACCACTTCCACTCCGTGAGCAAGTTAACATGGACTTCGACAAGCGAGCCGCTTACATGAAGAAGCTCCATGAGGAAACAAGAACTACACTCGAGAAGCACAACAAAGACCATGCTACGAAGATGAACAAACACAAGCGCGCCATGATATTTGAAGAAGGAGACCTTGTTGGCTACACCTTCGCAAAGATCGCTTTCCGGATGCAAGGAAGTCCAAGCTTCACCCTCGTGGAGATGGACCTTTCAAGGTTATCAAGCGCATCAACGACAATGCCTACAAGATCGACATCTCCAACTCCAAACACTTGGTCCATGACACCTTCAACGTCGCCGACCTATCGCCATACCTTGGAACATCAAGCGATGAGGATGACCAAGAGTCGAGGACGACTCTTTTCCAAGGGGGGGGGAGATGATGTAGCCCGACCTACGTCTCCTACAACAAGTGGCCCAATGACAAGAGCAAGAGTCAAAGCTCTCCATGATAAGGTGAATTCACTCCTATCTATGTGTGATCTCGACACTCCTTTGAATGGTTTGCTACTTCATTCGGATACTTTGTGCATACTCAGGAACCACCTTGATGACGACCCTCAATGGAGTGAAGAAGATGACCAGAGAAGACCCAAGAAGATGGCCAAGAAGAAGAGCGAGGAAGAGAAGCTGGAATTCCTGAAGAAGAGCCGGCCGGTACTACCGCCGAGAAGCCAGACGGTACTGGATCAGAAGCAAACCTAAGTGGTACTACCGGAATTAGTTCCGGTACTACCGGGCGTTGCACGTCCGGTACTACCGGCCACTGATGTCCGGTACTACGGCCTGGCGCGTGCCTGCGAGCAGATCTGGGTGTTGACCCATGTATTTCGTCCCCTTTGGGCCTAGACTATAAATAGGACCACTCCATCTAGATCTAGGGTTAGACTATGATTTGGGAACTAAAGTAGAGACTTGCTCCTTCTTCTCAAAGTGTCTCTTTCCTCCTATGGAGATGAATCAAGGCCTCCCCTTGTGGAGATGAACCAAGGCCTCCTCTTGAGGAGAAGATCCCTGCGTGGATACCAAGGCTTCCGCTTGTAGTTACGATTACTTGCTAATCTTCCCTCTTTGAGTGTCTAGATTGGATTGGTTGGATTGACCAATTGGACAAACAATCCTAAGAGTAAGGTGTGCTTGGGAGAGGAGAATTGGGGGCTACCCTCGGGGATTTGTGACCAATTGATCTTGCCGAGTTGCTACTTGCTATTTACCCTTGTGTGTTGATTTCCCCTCTTTGTGTTCTTCGTGTTCATCGCGTGTTCTTCGTGTTCATCGCTCCCTCCGCCCAAATCCGTGAAAATCGGGACCAACCACATCACTCGGCGTACACATTCAGATCGTATCGCATCATCATCCATGTCGAAGGCGACAGATATCACAAGTACCCCAGACATTACAACCCGAACGAAGTTACCCCGACCGTCCCGAGAAATATGAACACCTCGCCGACCGTTGGAAGATTACATGATAACCGCGTGTTATATGAGCTTACATATGATTTGTCCGATGAGAGAGTGTAGAAGACGCTACTTTTGTTTTATCCAGCTTGTCCATGCATGTTTGGAAAATATGGTAGGGCTACTGCCGGTCTAAATAACTATAGTTAGCGCGTAAGGGCCTGATACGTGAACCTTGATGGGCTAAACATCCTATATCATTCAACATTTGTCGACCCGCATCGCTTCTGAGGCAGACCCAACCCAAAGGTAGACGTGTCGGCTCATTCGCTACCGTCTTAGTCTACTCACATCGTTTACTTCTGTATATCTATGGCAGTGCCTACGCCAATGCGTTGTTCACCGTCGGGATCCCTAGGTCATGTCACACCAATTTCAACTTCTCGAGGCTTCCCAAGGAAGGAACGTTCCTCCAAGGAGCTACCTATATTGGTTTCTCCGTCTTAATGCACCGTCTGATCAATTCGTCGACACGTCCGCTGGGCGTCACCTAGTCTGTCGACTCCACGTGTTGGGTGGCCAGAGGCATGCCATGAAGCCGAACAGGTGAACTGGAACCGCACCCTCCGAATCGTCTGATGTCGCCGGCTCCCTGGAGTCGGTTTCAACAGCGTGTGGTTCTAGGTCACGCGTTTGCCCCTTCTGTCATGCCTCTGGGCACCCATAGCATCGAGTCGGTAGAGTAGGTGACGGCCAAGAGACACGTCAACAACCTGGAAGCACAAAAAATTGGCCAAACAAAAAGTGAACAAAAATTACGCGTTTTATTAATTTATGTTTATACGGATCCTCTTCCATGTTATTTTTCCATGCCGTGTGTCCTACCATTCACTACCTCTCATAGTTTCACAAGGAAGGAATGTTCCGCCAAGGAGCCATCCATATTGGCTTCTCCGTCTTAATGCACCGTCCGATCACGCCGACTCCCTGGAGCCGGCGTGACTTTATGTGGTAAAGTCACTTGATCCCAATCCGTCGACGCATCCCTTGGACGTCAACTACTCTGCCGATGACTTAGCTCCTTATATCTAACTGACCGGCCCGGGCACACCCCAGTCTCCATTGTGGACGCACATCTTGGAGACACAAGCTGCGCCGGCGATGGTACTCTTCGATCTTGCAAATTCTAGGACGAATGATGGAGAAGCTCGGAAGCCATGACGTCGGGAGCATGGAGGAGCTGTACACCTTGGCGGACAAGTGCGCCAGGATGGAGGAAGGGCGGAGGGCCCCGGAGCTCGCGGCGAGAGCAGCACTCGGAGGGCGGTGGCCCCGCGCAAGGGAAGCTCGCGGAAAAGGAGACCTGGATTTGGCGGGGCCGGGTTGTGCATTAAGATGGGAACCTGGAGTCGGCGGGGTCGGATGGTGCATTAAGACGGGAACCTGGAGTCGGCGGGGTTGGGTGGTGCATTAAGACAGGAACCTGGAGTCGGCGGGGTCGGGTTGTGCTTGTGCATTAAGAGCCGGCGTGACTTTATGTGGTAAAGTCACTTGATCCCAATCCGTCGACGCATCCCCTGGACGTCAACTACTCCGCCGACGCTTAGCTCCTTATATCTAACCGACCGGCCCGGGAACCCCCTAGTCTCCATTGTGGACGCACATCTTGGAGACACAAGCAGCGCCGGCGACGGTACTCTTCGATCTTGCGAATTCTAGGACGATCCACTGAGTCTTCCCTGAACCTGTGTAGTTTCGACGTACGCGACATTTCTACTGACGAAACCGCGTGGACTCAGTGATGATATGGTTCACCCACCAGGGTAGAATTTATTGTCCCAGAGCCGAGCGTGATCTCCAGAAATATACCCGTCGCATCGTCCTTCGAATAACAGGCTGAAATCCAAACAATGACGTTGTTCCGAACAACGAAGGCAAAATCTACTTACGATCACCACATAATTAACTGGTCAAAATAGACTATATTCATATGCAAGGAGGAAGACGATATTAGAAAAAATAACAACAACAAAAAACGCGCCGATAAGTAACACGCAAGCACGAAGCAAATAACCTAGACCGCAAACACAAACATCTTGTGATGACACCCTGTACTGATCAAATGCATCCTTTGACTCCGTTTTTAAACTATCGTCCCAATAGTCGGCCAGCAATATCCACTCGTCGGACCATCCGGCTTCGGGAGCCGTCCAGAAGGACATCACTGAAACCGAGGGGTCATGAACCTGAGTACAGAGAGCCGACGTACAGATATGAGATTAATACAAACTCAGGGAACGCATTTAATCGCGTACAAATAACTTCAACCTGCCAACCTACCACGCTCATTACTTCCTCCTTCAACCCCTCACTTTACCTGCCGACTCCAGGGAGCCGGCGGACAGCTAAGCGTCACGTCACTCAACATGGACTCAGGAACGCATTCACTCGCGTAGGAATAACTTCAACCTATGAACGGTATCAGCACGAACCATCGGTAGTCAGACACAGCATTAACTCCTGACTTTAAATCACTGTCTATTGGTGTACCGCAGAGCATCGCCACACACGCCTCGATAAGCAACCATTGAGAACACTATTGTTTCACACACGTCGCGTTAAGACGGCACAGGACACACGAAACGTCACACGCATCGCCTACCCACGCCCGTGCTAATAAGAACCACTCCCCGGCCGCTCACACAGTAACACACCCGGCTCCGACATCGCTCTCTACCACACACAGTCACACACCCACCGCCGCGATAGAACGGACAAGAGAAACAAACAAAGCCATGGCAGATCAGCTGCAGAATAAGGATGCCGTAGTCCATGACGCGTCCAACCCAGCGCATCGGGTAAACTTCATCAAGCGTAAACGTCAGTTTCCCAGTCTACTACTTACATATTCCCTGATAGAACGCTGCCGTCGATTTACAGATCGAAGAGGACCCTCTCCAATGGTGTATCCCCGCCGAAGTATACCACACGCCAGAAAACCTCAGCGATGCATCCATACCTATCTCACCGACCTCCATACCCGTCACAGAAAACACCTTCTCAGCTCCCCTGTTACTGACACTTGAAGACTTGGAGGAAAAATAGTATAGTGGATATCGATTCTGAGCACTGACTAATAATGCCTAAACTTTATTACTTTTATTGTCAAGCGCGAGTGTTCCGCGGCTCGAGAGACCGTAGAAGCCAACGCCTTGCAAATCACAAACCTAGAGCAAGCCTTGCACGAAGAGAGGGCGCGTACCAAGGAGACCGAACACCTCCGGACGACTGCACAGGAGATCTGCAAAGCACTGTGGCCGACCGACACGACACCCACCGGAGACCTCCCGCTCGTCCAAAAGTTACAACTCGTCCCAGCGACAATTGAAGAGAGGCACCGCTCGGACCTATGACTTGGAACCAGCATCGCACTTGCCATGAAAAAGGCATGGGACCCGTGCTTCAATATCGAGAGACCTGCGACAGAAAATCAAGAGGGTGATAAGGCAAGTGGTAACCTCAAAGAAGTTCTCCCCGCACTCACGCTGGTCGCCGATGTTGTCTCAGCAGGCCTCTCTGATCAAGAGATCCAAAACCAGCTTCACTAAAACCTATATTCATGCAGTCGGGCCTTCCTTTTCTATATGTGCTGTACCGGCCTCTCTGATTTACCCTTCCTTTTCTATTCTTCCGGATGTAAATAAACATAAGCCTTTCAAGCATTAAAGGCCAGAAACCTACGTCATATTAGGATGTATCCTAACAATGTAAAAAAGAGATAAGAGTAGATGTTGAAATTCCTATAATAACAGGGTGTAAGAATGCAATCCATAGGAATTTTAGATGTGTCGCCATTCGATGAGGACGACTCCCTGGAGTCGGCCGAAGGGGGACTCTATCGGACGACCAGATATCTGAAGTGCCCGAAATGACGTCTACTGGTCTCCAGCTCGTGGTGATATCCGGTGATGTCACATGGCCAGACGAACGGTCCGAGGACCGCCTCACAATACAAGGACGAAATGATTTATTTAAACGTCACGATCACATCATTTCCACGGGATGTCCATGCCGCACGTCAGCCATGAGGTGACATCACCATGGTCGTGACAACACATCGCCGGTCAAATGCATCTTCTCCATCTGTCTTTAAACCGCTATCTCAATCCCGTGCCGGTGAGACCAACTGCTCAAACCGATGGAACTATACATAGACCCTCGCCGCATACGCCTCGGGAAGGGAAAATGAGCATCATGACGCCACGAACGTCACTACATAACCAAACACATCAGCCGGCTCATGCATAGCTCTTCTGAGAAAACAAAGGCAATTGGTACACATGGTGCATTAAGACAGAACGGCAGACGGGTAAAACATAAGCCATATGTTTTTAGTAACACGTGTCGGGTACGTTCCAGTGTTCGAGCAGTCAGAAGAACTGTCGGGTCGTCGACCTAGCGAGGCATGACACCTAGGGGAGCCAACGATGGTAGCTTCTCCGTCTTAACGCACCGCCCGATCACGCCGACTCCCAGAAAACGCGAGAAAGACCGTTGGGTTCGTCAAGTCGCTTTTCTATCCCAAGGGGCAGACGAAGACGTGGAAGGGCTAAGCATGTATATACGCTCTGTCATTCAGCTCTACCTGTCAAGCAGAAAAAAAATGATTATACCCAGAGAGCAGCATACATGCCTTAAGAAAGGTCCACCTTCTTACAAACGATCTCCGGCTTAAGTGCACAACATACGGATAGCCAGTCGACTCACGTACGGCCGTATCCTAGACCAACACGTACAAATAAGACGACGGGTAAGACGGTAGGTAACACGCACCAAACAGACACCAAACATCCTAGGCCAAGATAATAACATGAGCCAAGACATGTTTCGCTGAAACTAAAATAAGCAAAAGGATGAACCATTAAACCAGATACCATCTAGAAGTACATTTCAAACTAAATCAATGTTCACCGCTTGACGTGGTTTGGAACACGACATATGCCACGGGGTGGCTAAGATAGGAGTGGGAGCAGCGTACTGCAGCGCGGGTATCCGCAGGGGTTGCGCCGAGGCGCTGAGACGGGAAGTACCCAGGTTCGGAGCCCTCCCGGTGGAGGTAACACTTCTACTCCTGCCGGATCTCTCTACTATCAGTGGACAAAGTACATGGTTGCTCCTCGAGCTGTTCGCAGAGCTCATAGCTCTCGTTCTCTCTAACTTGCTTGTGGTGGTGGGGAAGAAGAAGCTGGTTTCGGATCATCGATCCCCTCTACTCGAGCACCCAGACAGCCTTATATAGGCCCGGCTGTCTGGCTTACAGGCGGGACCGGCTGGCCGTACCAGCCGGCCGACGTGGTCTACATGGATCTTCAATCATGACATCGCCGTACACAGTGTCTTCGCCGGCTAGACCAATGGGGCTTCGCTGACTCCTCGTGGAGTACCATCGATGTCCCCGGCGGTGCAGACGACGTCAGGCCGGCTCTTGCTTTAGCCCATGCCTGGGCCGCGTGGAGGGCTAGCCGGCAACAGTGCTGCCGCGCACACTATTCGGCGGACACTTCTCGTGACGTCCCATCAGCGTACTGGGCGGCGCCCCTTGTCTTCTTCTCCGTGTCTCAAGCGATTGGCAGCCGGCCACCCGGCTGCGGGCCTCCCGGATCCGGCTGCCTCGGTTGACCGTAGTCGTATAAGGCGGCGTCTCTATCGTTATCTGCTTGTCTTCGAGAATCGTGATGATGACGAGTGTGCAGTCTCTCTTTCGCCCATGCCACCCTGGAGCGTGCTGCAAGCTAGGCGGGGGCCGGCTGCGCTTGGCGCAGGCGGGCTCGGCCGAGCCGGGCGATCAGAGCCGGCCGAGCGGGCAACTTGTAGTACTTGATTTTGCATTTTCGTGGGATCTTCTGTGGGTCTTTGGGCACCCGGGTTTCATCCCCATGACACTAGCCCCCGAACACGTTGGAGCGGTGCTGCCGCCTGCGGTGAGAATGGCTTCTGTGTGTTCATCGAAGAGGCCTTGTTTGCACTGATCCGACTGGGAGCGTGAATCGCCGAAAGATCCGTTAGCCGATTGCGGGTGATGACGTAGGCAATGATGCTGGCACGTCCATCCGCCTGTGGGGCGGTTGCCCGGCAGTCGAGGCAATGCCTCGGCTTCGCCGTGGGATCTTCTGTGGCGTTGGAGTTTAGGCGGGATCTTAGCGGCGAAACCGTCGCCCACGATCTCGCGATCGTGCGCCACGCGGCGCGATTTGCGGAGGCAGTTACGGGACGCGGAGCGGCGCCGTCTGCGGCTATAAATACGGGGTGAGGCTTCGAGGAGAAGGGTTCGCATCCTTTCGCTCCTTCGCCTCCAATTTCACGAGAGCTCCGCCGCGGCCACCGCGTGCCTCTTCTTCTTCTCCTTCCCGGCGGGCCGATTTCTTCGTTGCTGTGGGGAGAGCGCGGATGCCACGGCCACGGGTCATCACCAATCGACGCCGACGATGCGGGGAACTCCCTCCGACGCGCTGGAGCCCGAGATGGCCGACGGCAACGAGTGCGGCGGTGACTGGCGTGGCTCGCACATCACCATGGAGGACATCGATGGCCTCCGCGCGCGCGGGCTCCTGTCGACGGAGGAGCGCGTGGGCGTGCGGCTGGCCGCGGACGGCGAGGTGACCCGGCCGCGCACGCCGGCGAGGTGGTGGTCTTCAAGGACCACTTCGACCGCGGGCTCGCGCTGCCGGCAAGCACGTTTCTTCAGAGCTTCCTCCAGACGTTCGGTGTGCAGCTCCACCATCTCGGGGCTAACTCAGTAGCCTCGCTGAGTTACTTCGCCACCATTTGCGAGGGGTGGCTCGGTATCTGGCCGAGCCTGAGTCTCTTCTGCCGGCTCTTATACCTCGCGGCCGGTACCTGGGCGACAAGGAGGAAACCGGCTTTATCGACTGCGGAGCCGCGGTCGTCTACCGCCGGCCGCATACGAAGCTGAAGGCCTTCAAGAAGCCGGATACGGTGAAGGAGTGGCAGCGGTCGTACTTTTACGTCCGCAACATGAAGACGGGGCAGGACCACATCCGGCTGCCGGCGTACTCGCCGGCTGCCCCCGCTAGGGACAACTTGGGCTTGAAGGTGCTCGGCGACCAGGCGGAGGTCGAGAAGATGCTGATACCCAATGATGCTATTATGACGGACGTCAGAAAACAGTCTTGATGGCGTGGAGTTACCTGCATCAAAAGAATATGGGTTAGGTTGAGACTCCAAGTGCAGAGTGTGTAGTAAGTGGAAGATGTGTTTTCCCCACGAGGGTGACTCGAGGGTTTAATATTGAACTCTCGGGGAATCAGTAGTGAAGATTTATCTTTCCTATCCTTCTTTTGGTTACCTACAAAACAAAGTAATGTTTTGGTCCTCAACTCACCTAGCGGTTGTCAAGCACAAGGTGTGAGAATGATATCAAGATAATATGCAATGCAAACAAGAAATAAATATGCAATGGTGGTAAATAAATATGCAAGCATGGTGGTAACAATGATAAATGATATTTTTGGGTTTTTAATGATAATGCAAGATGTAAAAGTGTTTTGTATTTTCAGATTTTTAAATGGCAGAAAATGGAAATGTGATAAAGTGGTTGGAAAGGTGTTTCTTATGATTAAAAATGGACCGGGGTTCATGGTTTCACAAATGCACTCCCTCTTTAATATAGTGGTAGACAATGGAACACTAGAGTTGACATATGAGATTGCAACACAACAGTATAATGACAAGTTATAATTATATGGGCATCACGTCCTAACATAGAGACCTTTTGGTTATTAGTCTCTCTTATACTCCACCAAGATGCGAACTAAATCATAACACCTCAGTAATTAAGATAACTCAGAGTATAGCAATAAGTATCATGACATGAAGTTAAAATAAGAACATGCTAGATCTAGTCATGGAGTAGTGGCAATGGTCACACCACATCTCCGGTAGCATGGTATTTCTTTTTATCCCTAGTGAGGCAACAAAGTAAGGTAAAACACCCAAGTGGATCGCAGAACTTTCTCTCACGTTCACTGCACTAGCCACCCCCGTTACTCCAACTAATGCACACGTTCCCCCTCACACGCTCTCATAAACATGCTTGATCATAACAAGTAAATAAGAACGGGGTACATAATATGCATCTATTTTCATAACTGAAACAAAACCATTGCAATCTCAAACATATATTAACTCATAAAAAGATCCACCACAAAGGTATTACATAGATGACCGTAATCATGTTCAGCCGCTCATACGGTACTAATTAGTGAAGATCAAGAGAGAGAGATACATAAGTTACTTCCACAAACCCATAGTCCAGAGGTGAACTACTCCCTCTTCATCATGGAGACGGTGGAGAAGTCATTGGAGAAGATGGAGACCACGCCGGCAGCGCCCCGCCGGAGTTTTCCCCCTCCAATCTGTGGCTCCAGGTCTCTGTTTTGGTGTTTCTGTGTTTCTGCGGTGCTCCCTCCAGAGAACGTCGGGAGACTATTTTTATAGGCGTTTTTAGGTCAAAACGGAGTCGGTGGAGGAAAGATCGACAGCAGCGGAGCGTCGAGGCCCAAATTGGGGGGTCCCACACGGCCAGGTACAGGGGCCGCATGGGCCCACCTCTTTTGGCCCTCGGGGCTCCGTTTGTTCGCTTCCTTCGCCCAAAGTCTTCTTCCTTCCAAATATTGACGCTCGTAAATTTGCAGGTGATTTGGACGTCGTTTGGGTCCCTGAAACATTAAAAGAAAGAAATAGGGTTTGCTGCCTGCGCAGGGTTAATTCCATAAAAATAGGAAACATGTCAAATATTCCCAAAATCATTATAAAACAGTGATATAACCCTTATATGATGCAAATATGACTGGAATATAAGTAAAAATAATGCAAAGTTCATGTATGCATTTTACATGCATCAGATGCTCAATCGGATCGAGGAGCTCTTCACGAAGGAGGGGCTGACCACCCGGGACCCAACCCTCTGCTGGCTGTACAACCGGGTGGCGCCACTTCAAGAAAGGTCTCACAAGATCTGTTTTCTGAGTGGGCGCCTTGACCCCACCCGGCTGACCTGGAAGAGGTGGAAGCCGGTGGCTCTGAACGGCTGGCTCCGGCACGTCGCCAAGGAGCAGGGGGTGGAGGAGAACTGGAAGTACGGCATGGCACCGTACAATAATCGGAAGCGGGCTCCCAAGGTGAGTTATCTCGCTGGTACTTGTATCTTCTCTTCTATACATGGGCCGGCTGCTCACCGAGCTGGTCACACAGCTCTTCAAGATCCAGCTGGCGGAGGACGGGCCCGACAGGCCCCAATTTCGGCCGAACGTTGAGCTGGAGCCGACTGTGGCCGAGGGGGAGCAGTCGGAGGGCGAGGTGGCGGTCGACGAGGCCGCAGCCAGAGGCGGCGAGGGTGAGGGCAGAGGCGCCAGGGGGGACCAGGCGGCGGATGACGACGTCGAGGATGATGAGGCGCGCGACGTGCCAGTCGACCAGGCGCCGGCTCGAGACAACGAGGCGGGCAACGCGCCGCCGGCTACTCGGGGTAAGCCGGTCGCGTCTAGCTCGAAACTTGGTAAAGCCAAAAAAAAACCCGTGGTGGTCATTGAACTCTCGGAAACTGAGAGCATTGAGAGTGCAGAGACTGCGGGATCGACCTCGGCCCTTCGCCCAAAGAGGGCAAAGCCGGCTGCTCCAACGGCTTGGAGGAGGAGGACGACGACGAGGAGCCGGTGGTGAGGAAGCGGCCGAAGAGGACCCCGTCGAACGTGCGCGCGTAAGTATGCTTGTACTCTGCTTCTTTCTCGATGAACTTGTTCTTGCGGTTTGAAACTCGTTCTCTGTAGAGCGCCAAGGTCGCTGGCCATTGGCAGCGCCGCGTAGGCGGCCGCCGCTCCGACTGCGCTCGTGGGGCGGATGCCCGAGTGGTGGAGGAACAGGCGGAGGCCGGTGGAGGGGGGCAGGGCGAGCAGCCCCCCGTGCCGGGTGCGGGGTCTGAGCCGGTGGGACCCCGGGTCGATGAGGTGGTTCCGCCGGCTGGCGAGGCGGAGACGAGGGCCCTACGTCGAGGGCCGCCGCGGCTGGAGCGGCGGTCGTCCAGCAGGTGGTGAAGAAGAGCGGCACGGTGGCCTCCACGAGGAGGACCGAGACGCTGGCGAGGAAATGGTCGGTGCTGCCAGCCGGGGAGAAAGCCAAGGGGACAGCACCGGCTGTGGCCCCTGCTTCGGAGCGGCAGTTGGTGCCGGCTGCGCCTTCCATCGCGGCCAACGCCGGAGGGTTCCGAACGCCGGCGGACCCGCTTGAATTTGCTTGGAGCTTTAGGCAGGGGATGAAGGACCAGCTAGAGGGCTTTGACCGCTTCCTGGAGTTGCTTCAGGTACACTATCTTGCTTTGCTCTTTTGGACTGCCTATGGCCGGCTGCAGCAGCCGGCACGAGCCTTTGGCCTGACCTTGCTTAGCGACCCCAGGAGGAGTCCAACCGGAAGGTCCTGCAGCTGCAGAAGGACCTCGAGGCCGCCAAGAGTGAGTGCTCATCCGACTGCAACTCCCCTATGCGGAGCCGGTTTGGGAGAGCTGACGCCTTTCTTCTTTCCTTCGCAGAGTGCGACGCGGAACTGCGCGCTAAGCTGGACTCCCTCTAGTTCAGCGAGCTGGCGGAAGAGGTGTGAAGCGCCTCAAGAAACGGGACGAGGAGCGGGGGAGCGGAGATGGCCCGGCTGGTCAAGGCCAAGAAAACGGTGGAGGAGGCGGCGGCCGGTGCGCGGAAGAACTTCGAGGAGCTGCACCAGGGCTACAACAAGCAGCGCACCGCCGGCCAGCAGGAGATCAAGCGGCTGAAGGAGGAGGTCGCCGGCTGACGACGGATGAGTACTCGGCGCGCAAGGAGCTGCTGCGGGTCGACAAAGCTGTCCGGAGTGAGTCTTGTGATAACGTTTGTGTCTTTCTGCCTTGGCTTCTTTGTCATGACGTCATGATCCAGCTGCAGGCTACTATCCGTCTGTGACCACAGAGGCGGCGAGGACCCAGCTGGATATCCTTGGGTTGGAGCCGACGGATGCTGCCATCACTGGCTGCAAGACTTCAGTGGGGGACCGGGCGGCGCAGCTCGGGACCGACGCCATTGCCCTGTCCTATGCGCTCAGGAAGCTCTGCAAGTACGTCTGGCCGGGCAAGGGAATTCCGATAACCTTGGCCGAACTGGCTCGCCATTTCGCGTTGGCGCCGGCTGCGGTGGAAGAGCTACAGGAATCGGCCGCGCGCGCCGGGGCCCTCTGGACGGTGTCGCTGCTGAAGTCTGGTATCCGGATGCCGATCTGGAGCTGCTCAAGGAGGGCTTCCGGGACGACGACTCCTACGACGCGCTTAAGGTGCGCCCTGACCTCCGCAACGCTGCCTGCACCATTGCCGACTTCGTCGACTTCTCGGAGTTCATCCCTGATCGGTCGGCTGCTCGTCCGGCTGACGATGAGGAGGCGGGGGTGGATGACGGCGAGGACGTCGCGGCGAAGGACAAGGGGAAGACCGTCGAGGAAACCGGCGCCTCGAGACCGACCCCGCCAAGACCGCCGACGTGGCCAGCAACTCGAAAGCCGCCGAGTGAAGACCTCGGAACGCCGGGTGGTAGCTTGTATCTCTTAGCTTGTTGTGAACTTGTTTTATTCGTCCCGAGATGCCGGACGTACTTGTTTAAGAACTTGGTACTCGGTTTGTGGACTGCGCGGAGCTTCGTCTCCCTTTTATCTCATTTCTTGCTCGAGACTTTTCTTGGCTGCTATTTGTCTTTGAATTTCTTTGCGTTTTAGCGAGGGCAAGCGAGCCTATTCACCCTCACTAGCCCCCGAGATTTGGCCTGACTGGGGTAGCCAGTCGAGTCGAATCTGAAATGAGTATCTTCGACTGTTTGCCCGGCTGCCCGTGGCAACGGGCGTTTGCGTAGACTGGTCCCCAAAATTTGACCCGGCTGGCGCAGCCAGCCGAGTCGAATTTTTCCGGCTAGCCTTTGGAGCTTGCTTCGCGGTAAAAGACAACACATAGACCTTTGTTAAATCGTTAGTCCACAAAATCGAAAACGGTTGGTGATTTTAACTTTGCATCTTTTATTCGGTTAGGGGCCGGCTCGCCTTGCTTTGTCGCCCGTGCCCCTTCCCGTGCATCCGGCCACGCGACCCCCGCTCTTGCCGGCTGAACTCTGCAGCCGGATCCGAAGAGAGGGCCGGCTGACTGAGCGCACGGTACTGAGATCTTTGAGAGGCTGGACTTAGGCGAGCGAGAGCGCGATTTTTCTGCCGCGAACCGGGGAGGTTGTCTTTCTTATGCGCCTTTCGCGTGTGACCCTAGCCAGTTTCTGGCCAGCGTGTCAGCCGGGTTGGGGTCTGCAGCCGGATCCGAGAGTAGGTGTCGGAGTCGGGCACGCTACTAAGCTATCGTAAGCGAGACGCATTGGCCGGCTAGCCATAGTTGGAAGAAGTAAAAACAACTCTGAATGATACAACTGCAGCCTCGAGTACGCGCTCGGGGGTGCCAACTCTTTATTGAAATAAGACACAGGGTGTTACACTCGCTCTAGGAGTAGAAAGGCCTCAGGAGGCTGGCATTCCACGGGCGTTCCCCTCTTCGTAAGGGGTGAACGGCTTGTTCTTTCTTTCTTCGCGTGCGTCGGTGAGGTAGTACGTGTTGTTGTGTAGCGCTTTGCTGATGATGAAGGGGCCCTCCAAGGGGAGGACAGCTTGTGGAGGCCCTTGGTGTCTTGGATCCATTGAAGCACGAGGTCTCCTTCGCGGAAGGGGACTGGGTGCACTTTTCGGCTGTGGTAGCGGCGCAGGTTTTGCTGGTATACGGCCGATTGGACAAAGATAGTTGTCGCGCCTCCTCGAGGAGATCCACGCCATCTGCGTTTGCTTGCTTGGCCTCCTCTTCCGTGTAGAGAACGGCACGGGGAGAGTCGAACTCGATGTCAGCCGGTAAGACAGCTTCCGCGCCGTAGACGAGGAAGAATGGCGTGTAGTTTGTCGAGTGGTTGGGGGTGGTCCTGAGGCTCCAGAGCACGTGTGGGAGCTCATCTAGCCAGCAGCCGGGTGCTCGCTCGAGTGGATCCACCAGCCGGGGCCGGATGTCGGCTAGGATGAGGCCATTTGCTTTCTCCACTTGGCCATTTGACTGGGGGTGGGCCACCGAGGCGAGGTCCAGCCGGATGCCCTTTTCGCCGCAGAAACGCTTGAAGACGCCCTTGGCGAAGTTCGTGCCATTGTCGGTAGTGATGCTGTGCGGGTAGCCATAGCGGTAGATGATATCTCTGAAGAAGGTGATGACCGTCTGGCCGTCCAGTTTCTTGATTGGCTTGGCCTCGATCACTTGGTAAATTTGTCCACCGCCACGAGGAGGTGGGTCATGCCGCTCGCGCCGTCCGGAAGGGGCCGACCATGTCGAGCCCCCAGACGGCGAATGGCCAAGTGATGGGGATGGTTCGTAGGGCCACAGCCGGCGTGTGCTTCTGCTTGCTGAAACGCTGGCAGCCGATGCAGGCACAGACCATCCCCTCGGCATCAGCTAGGGCAGACGGCAGTAGAACCAGAGCGTATGGCCTTCGAGGCGATTGCCTGGACGAGGCGTGGTGGCCATACTCGCCCTTGTGGATGTCCTCTAGCAGGCGGCGCCCTCTGCCGGCTCACAGCGCTGGAAAACGCCGGTTGTTCTGCGCTTGTAGAGTTCATTGCTGATGATGGTGTAGGCCTTGGAGAGACGCAAGATTTGTCGTGCGAGCACCTCCTCCTCTGGAAGCGCGTTGTTGGCGAGGTAGTCGAGGAAAGGTTGCGACCAGGAAGGTGTCTCGTGGATGGTGAAGACGTCGGCTAGCGCCAGCTGGGCGGCATTTGGATCCGGCTTCGAGGCCGCCGGGTGTGGCTGTGCAGCCCCGGGTGTGGCTGCGCAGCCCCGGGTTTCCTTCGGTCTTGTCGATGAGCTCGGGGACGGGTACGGCTGGAGCTTCGCAGCCAGGTGGGGCGACAGCCCCGGGTTACTTTGACCGGTTGGGGGGCTCCTAGCCCCGGGTTTGCTTGTCCAGCTGGTGGGTTGGGGTCTGCCTGGATGACGATGGATTCGAGTCGGGTGACGGTGTGATGGATGGCTTGTATACATGCTCGAGGGAGACGCCGGGTGAATGGCTCGCCGGGTGCTACCGAGCTTGGCGAGCATGTCAGCCGTCTCGTTGTTGGCTCTGGGCACGTGGTGGAATTCGCACCCTCGAAGCAGGCACAGAGCTGCTGCACGAAGAACCGGTAGGAGGCCATGTTGGCGTCCTTGGCGTCCCAATTTCCTGAAGTTTGCTGGATCACTAGGTCCGAATCGCCGAAGCACAGGATGCGCTGGATGCTCATTGCCTTGGTGAGTTTGAGGCCGTGGACGAGGGCCTCGTACTCTGCGACGTTTGTTGGAGGCCATGAAGTGAATCTGCACGGCGTACTCCAGTCGGTTTCCCTTGGGCGAGGTGAGGACAATCCCGGCTCCCAGACCTTCGTACATCTTGGAGCTGTCGAAGTGCATCCGCCAGTGGGCGGAGTCGGGCACAGGCGGTAGGTACTGCGTTTCCGCCCAATCGACGATGTACTCTTGGCTGGTACAGGATCGTGTGCGGGGCCAGGTCGACGCCCACTTCGCGACTCGGCCAGTTGTGTCCTTGTTGCCAATGATGTCTCCGAGCGGGGCCGTGCTCACCACGGTGATAACGTGTCCTGGAAGTAGTGGCGCAGCTTCTTCTCGGCCATGTGTACTCCGTACACGAGCTTTTGGTAGTGGGGGTAGTTCTGCTTGGACTGCGAGAGGACCTCGCTGACGTAGTAGACTGGGCGCTGGACCGGGTGCTCCTTGCCTTACTCGTGGCGCTCCACCACCAGGACGATGCTGACGCAGCGGTTGGTGGCGACGATGTACATGAGCATGGGTTCCCTCGGAGCAGGCGGAGCAGCACTGGTGCCCTGGAGAGTGCCTTCTTGAGCTCAAGGAAAGCCGCGTCGCCTCGTCGGTCCAGACGAAGCTGCCGGATTTCTTCAGTAGGTGATACAAGGGCAAGGCCTTCTCTCCAAGTCGGCTGATGAACCTACTCAGTGAGGCTAGGCAGCGGCGCGAACTTCTGGATGTCCTGAGCGCAGTCGGCTGCTGCATATTTTCGATGGCGACGATCTTGTCGGGTTGGCCTCGATCCCTCGTGCGGAGACGAGGAAACCGAGTAGCTGGCCAGCCGGTACCCCGAAGACGCATTGTCCGGGTTCAGCTTCATCCGGAAGCGGCGTAGGTTGGCGAAGGTCTCTTTCAGGTCGTCGATGAGGGTACGGCGCTCGATGGTCTTAACGACGATGTCGTCGACATAGGCGTGGAGTTCCGGCCGATTTTCTCGTGCAGGCACCTATGCATGCATCTTTGGTAGGTGGCGCCTGCATTTTCAAGCCGAACGACATGACCTTGTAGCAGAAGGCCCCGAAAGGGGTTATGAATGAAGTCTTCAGCTGGTCAGACAGATTCAGCATGATCTGGTTGTAGCCGGAATATGCGTCCAAGAAGGACAGGTAGTCGCATCCGGCGGTGGAGTCGATGACTTGGTCGATGCGGGGTAGGGCGAAGGGGTCCTTGGGGCACACCTTATTGAGGCTCGTGTAGTCGATGCACATGCGCCAGGTGTTGTTCTTCTTCATTACCAGGACTGGGTTGGCCAGCCAGTCCAGGTGATACACTACATGATGAAACCGGCTTCCAGCAGTCGGGCGATTTCCTCTCCTATTGCTCTTCTCTTCTCTTCCCCGAAACGACGGAGGGGTTGCCTGACCGGTTTAGCATCCGGCTTTACGTGAAGCGAATGCTCACCGAGTTCCCTTGGCACACCCAGCATGTCTCTCGAATACCACGCGAAGATGTCCCGATTCTCACGGAGGAACTCGATGAGCTCGCTTTCCTATTTGCTGCTGAGGGTGTTGCCTATGGTGAGGAACCTCTCGTTGGGCTTGCTTGCGTCAAGCGGGATTTTCTTGCTATCCTTCTGAGCTTGGAACTGCCCTCGCCCGACTGCTTCTTCGCGCCCGGTATTTCTGGCTGCTCGGCGGCGACCGCACGCCTGATCTCCTTGAACTCCTCGGCCGTGGCTAGCTGATGGCGTGTAGTTGACGGGCAAAATATTCTGCAGGAAGCTTCGTATCTTCCATGCAACTGCGCCAGTAAGCACTCTTGATGGCCCTTCACGTAGTTACCTGCGTGAAAAGAAAATGGGTTAGGTTGAGACTCCAAGTGCAGAGTGTGTAGTAAGTGGAAGACGTGTTTTCCCCACGAGGGTGACTCGAGGGTTTAATATCGAACTCTCGGGGAATCAGTAGTGAAGATTTATCTTTCCTATCCTTCTTTTGGTTACCTACAAAACAAAGTAAATGTTTTGGTCCTCAACCTCACCTAGTGGTTGTCAAGCACAAGGTGTGAGAATGATATCAAGATAATATGCAATGCAAACAAGAAATAAATATGCAATGGTGGTAAATAAATATGCAAGGATGGTGGTAGCAATGATAAATGATATTTTTGGGTTTTAATGATGAATGCAAGATGTAAAAGTGTTTTTGTATTTTCGGATTTTTAAATGGCAGAAAATGGAAAAGTGGTAAAAGTGGTTGGAAAGGTGTTTCTTATGATTAAAAATGGACCGGGGTTCATGGTTTCACAAATGCACTCTCTCTTTAATAAAGTGGTAGACAATGGAACACTAGAGTTGACATATGAGATTGCAACACAACAGTTTAATGACAAGTTATAATTATATGGGCATCACGTCCTAACATAGAGACCTTTTGGTTATTAGTCTCTCTTATACTCCACCAAGATGCGAACTAAATCATAACACCTCAGTAATTAAGATAACTCAGAGTATAGCAATAAGTATCATGACATGAAGTTAAAATAAGAACATGCTAGATCTAGTCATGGAGTAGTGGCAATGGTCACACCCACATCTCCGGTAGCATGGTATTTCTTTTTATCCCTAGTGAGGCAACAAAGTAAGGTAAAACACCCAAGTGGATCGCAGAACTTTCTCTCACGTTCACTGCACTAGCCACCCCCGTTACTCCAACTAATGCACACGTTCCCCCTCACACGCTCTCATAAACATGCTTGATCATAACAAGTAAATAAGAACGGGGTACATAATATGCATCTACTTTCATAACTGAAACAAAACCATTGCAATCTCAAACATATATTAACTCATAAAAAGATCCACCACAAAGGTATTACATAGATGACCGTAATCATGTTCAGCAGCTCATACGGTACTAATTAGTGAAGCTCAAGAGAGAGAGATACATAAGTTACTTCCACAAACCCATAGTCCAGAGGTGGACTACTCCCTCTTCATCATGGAGACGGTGGAGAAGTCGTTGGAGAAGATGGAGACCACGCCGGCAGCGCCCCGCCGGAGTTTTCCCCCTCCAATCTGCTCCAGGTCTCTGTTTCGGTGTTTCTGTGTTTCTGCGGCGCTCCTTCCAGAGAACGTCGGGGACTATTTTTATAGGCGTTTTTAGGTCAAAACGGAGTCGGTGGAGGAAAGATCGACGGCAACGGAGCTCGAGGCCCAAAGGGGGGTCCCACGCGGCCAGGTACAGGGCCGCGTGGGCCCACTCTTTTGGCCCTCGGGCTCCGTTTGTTCGCTTCCTTCGCCCAAGTCTTCTTCCTTCCAAATATGACGCTCGTAAATTTGCAGGTCATTTGGACGTCGTTTGGGTCCCTGAAACATTAAAATAAGAAATAGGGTTTTCTGCCTGCGCAGGGTTAATTCCATAAAAATAGGAAACATGTCAAATATTCCCAAAATCATTATAAAACAGTGATATAACCCTTATATGATGCAAATATGACTGGAATATAAGTAAAATAATGCAAAGTTCATGTATGCATTTTACATGCATCAACATCCCCAAGCTTAACCTATACTCGTCCTCGAGTATGAAGGTGATAAAACTAACATGGACTTTGCAATTTAATACTATCAATGGATATCAAAGATGATTACTATTGCTACATAGAGTAAAATGATTCATTCTTAAAAGGAGTAGCAATATGCAAGATAGTTTATGAAGTGATATCAAGTATTCAATGCAAGGATGTTCAATGATAATTCACAAAGTGTAACATAAGAGAAGAAGTACTATGGACCACATGTATGCATAATAATAAGTAAGAACATCCTACAATGGTCATAGAGTATTGGTGAAAATCTGAATATAAAAGGTGGACACTTTGGAAATATATATATGAGTAGAGGTAAAGCATGAATAAATTTCATCTAACTTCTGAACTTCTCTACTTAAGTCAATGATTGTAATATGGTAATCCTTGGTGTCAAGCTCTCATTCCCCTATCATAGCATCTTGAATGATTAAGTTTAAAGTGAAAGCAATACGAGTAGTGTGCTTGACAAAGTACAGGTTGAAAGTCTCATGCCCCTTGAATACAAGTACCTACTCCATGTGTTACTCAACTTGGAAAACAAAGCAAGTTCAAGTTAAATATCATTGTAAGTAATAATAGTATCATTAAGAGCGTCAACTGGGGTACCTCTTGTCCCAGGATATGGAACAAGCCCATATCAAAATGACAAGACAAACAAACATAATGAACAATCTCAACACCCTTTTTATTTACCATTGGATAGCTTTTTATTGTAAGGTGTATCACAGAAGGTTCACCATAGCATGTAAGTAAATTTCCACCATGAATGATGCATGGCTTAGATTAGCGGCCCAGGCGTCTCTCTAACCATTTATACAAACTCATTTAAACTCACTTCATTTCCCATTTATTTCACCCATGGTAAGCATCCATAAACAAAAGTACATGATATCAACTAAATGAGATGATGTGCAATGTTGAAAGCTTGCCATGTGACAGCACATATGAGCTAACTCTCAACCAAAGACATTTGTCAAGTCCACAACTTCATAATTTTAATCACAATGGGTCATATTTTATTTATGCAATGAAAGTAAAGTGTGCATCAAGTTCGAGAGAGCTATATAACCAACTTTTCCCACAACAATTAACAACATAAGCATTTTCATTCAGAGGTATAGATAACACAAATATCATGATAAACATACTCGGAATAGCATAAAGCTAATAGGTAGATATGGTGGACTCACTGGAAAAACTTTGGTTGAAGGTGTTGGAAACAAGTTTTTGCTTGTTGGAATTTTTGGGCTAGCAAGAGGAGAAAGTTGACCATCTAAATGCATGCATGAGTGTCCATAGAACTAACTAATCCATGTTAAAACAAGGTAGAATAACATTTAGCATCAAAACATGAATAAAAGATAGCTCTTGATAAAATATTTGCAAATTATTACTCATTAACAAGCTCATGAATCATGCAATTATATGTATCTTTTAAAATTAACTCAACATCCCTTTTCCCAATCTTATAATAGCATCCAACATAATTCAACCCAAATTTCCAGTAGCTCTCTCATATATAAATGATAGTGTGGTGGTCTCACAAAATAAAAATCTAACCTAAACAAACAAAAAGACGCTCCAAGTTTATGCGATAAAGTGTTTCGATCGAAAAACAGAAGTTAGACGTGTGCAAACCGAGAGTGTGTAGGTCCAGTGGGGTTGTCTTCACATCCCCAAGCTTATGGTCTTCACCATCCTTGGATAGCTCTTGGTGCATCTCCTCTAATCCCTGTGAAAAAACTTCAAAACACCGTTTCTCCCATTTCTTTTTCTGTGGGGCACATTAGTAGTGATAAACAAATAGATTTCTTGCTGCATATAATCCTTAGAAAAAATTCATATGAATGTCCAGAAATGTATAATGTTGTATGCCTACTCATAAACTCAATTGGATAAAAAGATTCATGTTAAAAGTTCTAAGCATGCATCAAACAAAATGGGACAGAATCTGTCCAGAAAAACAGCAGCAGCTAAACGTATTTTTCTACCCTACTTAACTTTGTCGGAAAATTCCGAAAAAATTCATGCATACAGAGGATGAAAAGTTGTACTACAGTTTAAATATGAGCTCATTCGGAGTTACAGAATAAGAATTAAAAATCATACCGTGCACAGATTCGTGCAGGAATAAATCTCCGAACGCTATAAGCAACTTTTCATACCAAAATGAGTAAAACTTGGCACTTTATTAAAAATTCCAGAAACTAAACTAAACACTAAGTCTCTTGTTACAGCAAGAGGACACAAAGAAAATCACAAATAAAAACAACCGGGTTGCCTCCCGTAAAGCGCTTTCTTTATAGCCATATAGCTAGGCTTCTTACTTGATGTTTATTGTGGACGAAGCTCATGAGGGAGCTTGAACGATGTGTGTCCCTCTTCCTTGGGAAGTGTTCCATGCATTCTTGTGTGGAAACTGAAACTTCACATTCCCTTCTTTTGAATCAATGATAGCACCTGTAGTACGAAGAAAAGGTCTTCCAAGAATAATTGGACTAGAGGTTTTATTCCCCATATCCATGATTAGAAAATCAACAGGCACAAATGTCATATGTAACTCTACCATAACATCACTTACTTTTCCTAAAGCATGTTTAATGGAATCATCAGCAAGTGCAAGTTCAATAGAGCATTTTTCAAGATTTTTCAATTCAAGTACTTCATATAGTTCTTTAGATAAAACAGAGACACTAGATCCTAGATCAAGTATAGCATGGTGTGTCTCTTTTCCAATGGTTACTAGGACTTTGGGAATCCATACATCCCCAAGCTTAGGTGGTATCATAGCCTCTTGGTTGTACCTAGCAATCTTTTCTTTCAAGACATGATTAGCAATATAAGAACCAAAACCAGCTTGGTTAACATTAATAGAAGGATCACTTGCAAATTTTTGTAAGATAGATATTAATTCATGCAAGCTACAATTCTCTAAGTCAAGCAATGGATCCTTTACTTCACTAAGCATTTTAACTTCTTCAACTTTCTTTTCTAACTCAATCAACATAAGAGATTCATCATGTTCAGTTTCGTTAACTTCTTCTTTTAATCCAACAAGTTGAGACATAAATGGCAACAAATATTCAGGATAGTTCAATAATTCATTAAGAGTTTCCTCCAAAGTAAGAGGAACATTTTCAGCAATATTAATAGAATTCATTCCAACCACAGGTGGTGCTTGTGGTTTCCCTGCAGACATACTCAATAAAGTGGCTTGGTTATCAGCTAGTTTTGACAAGGCTTTGTCTAGTCCTGCAGTTTGGAGTTGTAAGCCTTTAATATCAGAACTAATAGAAGCAGACTTATTCAACTCTTGTATCATGGTATTATGACTAGCAATTTGTTCCATAAGAATTTTATTAGCCTCAAAATTATCATTACGTGGTGGCATAGGCTTCCAATTATTATCACTAGCATTAGGATATGGAATAGAAGGACGATTGTTGGGAACATATGGGGGTTTATTATAAGAGTTATAATTGTTGTTACCATACCCATTATTACCATAGTTCCTAATGAAGTTGACATCAATATTTTCAGGATTATTACCAACTAGTTCTTGCAAAGGCACATTTTCAATATTTTGTTTATTAATGAAAGCAAGAATAGTATCCATTTTAGATGACAAATCATTTGTTTCTTCTATGGAGTTCACTTTCTTAGAAGGATTAGGTGCTCTATCAGTATGCCATTGACTATAGTTTTGCAAAATGCTTTCCAATATGTTCTTAGCTTCTACTATAGTTTTTCCCATAAAAGCACCTCCAGCAGCAGAATCAAGAATATTTCTAGACATGTAATTTAGACCATTGTAAAAAGAGTGTAATATGGTCCATTCGTTGACCCCATGTGATGGACAAGTTCTAAGCATAAGTTTAATCCTATCCCAAGCCATAGCAACATGTTCATTTTCATTTTGCCTAAAAGAAAGAATGTTGTTTCTATTTTGCAAAATTTTAACAGGAGGATAGTATTTCTTAATGAAAGCTTCTTTTAAATCATCCCAAGTTTTAATGCTATCAATAGGTAATGAATGCAGCCACTCTTTAGCTTTTCCTCTAAGTGAGAAAGGAAATAACTTCAGTTTTAGAATATCACTTTCCACATTTTTAAATTTCTGCATGTCACATATTTCAACAAAATCATGAAGATGCATAGAGGCATCCTCCATAGCACTACCGCCAAATTGTTCCCTAGTTATCAAGTTCAACAAACTAGGACTTACTTCATAACTCTAAGCATTTATCTTAGGTGTGGCAATGGGCCTAGCAATAAATTGATCATTTGGAGTGTTTGTGTAATCACACAACTTAGTTCTTTCTCCCATTTTAGCAAGTTTTTATGTGTTTTTTAATTTTTTATGCAAAACTGAAAATAAATATGCAAACCGAAATAACAAATGCAAGACAATGACAAAACAAGATAAATTGCTTTGAAGGTAAAGATGGATAAGATGATGCTCACGTAGGTGCAACCTCCCCAAGCTTAGGTGTTAGCACAAGTTGGTGATGAAGTTGACTTGGTGAGATATCCTTGGATAAACCTTTCAGCAATGATTCCCGGCAACGGCCCAGAAAACAATCTTGATGGCGTGTAGTTGACGGGAAAAATATTCTGCAGGAAGCTTCGTATCTTCCCCTGCAACGGCGCCAGTAAGCACTCTTGATGGCCCTTCACGTAGTTACCTGCGTGAAAAGAAAATGGGTTAGGTTGAGACTCCAAGTGCAGAGTGTGTAGTAAGTGGAAGACGTGTTTTCCCACGAGGGTGACTCGAGGGTTTAATATCGAACTCTCGGGGAATCAGTAGTGAAGATTTATCTTTCCTATCCTTCTTTTGGTTACCTACAAAACAAAGTAAATGTTTTGGTCCTCAACCTCACCTAGTGGTTGTCAAGCACAAGGTGTGAGAATGATATCAAGATAATATGCAATGCAAACAAGAAATAAATATGCAATGGTGGTAAATAAATATGCAAGGATGGTGGTAGCAATGATAAATGATATTTTTGGGTTTTATATGATGAATGCAAGATGTAAAAGTGTTTTTGTATTTTCGGATTTTTAAATGGCAGAAAATGGTAAAGTGGTAAAAGTGGTTGGAAAGGTGTTTCTTATGATTAAAAATGGACCGGGGTTCATGGTTTCACAAATGCACTCTCTCTTTAATAAAGTGGTAGACAATGGAACACTAGAGTTGACATATGAGATTGCAACACAACAGTTTAATGACAAGTTATAATTATATGGGCATCACGTCCTAACATAGACCTTTTGGTTATTAGTCTCTCTTATACTCCACCAAGATGCGAACTAAATCATAACACCTCAGTAATTAAGATAACTCAGAGTATAGCAATAAGTATCATGACATGAAGTTAAAATAAGAACATGCTAGATCTAGTCATGGAGTAGTGGCAATGGTCACACCCACATCTCCGGTAGCATGGTATTTCTTTTTATCCCTAGTGAGGCAACAAAGTAAGGTAAAACACCCAAGTAGATCGCAGAACTTTCTCTCACGTTCACTGTACTAGCCACCCCCCGTTACTCCAACTAATGCACACGTTCCCCCTCACACGCTCTCATAAACATGCTTGATCGTAACAAGTAAATAAGAACGGGGTACATAATATGCATCTACTTTCATAACTGAAACAAAACCATCAATCTCAAACATATATTAACTCATAAAAAGATCCACCACAAAGGTATTACATAGATGACCGTAATCATGTTCAGCAGCTCATACGGTACTAATTAGTGAAGCTCAAGAGAGAGAGATACATAAGTTACTTCCACAAACCCATAGTCCAGAGGTGGACTACTCCCTCTTCATCATGGAGACGGTGGAGAAGTCGTTGGAGAAGATGGAGACCACGCCGGCAGCGCCCCGCCGGAGTTTTCCCCCTCCAATCTGCAGTTCCAGGTCTCTGTTTCGGTGTTTCTATGTTTCTGCGGTGCTCCTCCAGAGAACGTCGGGAGACTATTTTTATAGGCGTTTTTAGGTCAAAACGGAGTCGGTGGAGGAAAGATCAACGGCAGCGGAGCGTCGAGGCCCAAATTGGGGCGGTCCCACGCGGCCAGGTACAGGGGCCACGTGGGCCCACCTCTTTTGGCCCTGGGCTTCGTTTATTCGCTTCCTTCGCCCCCAAGTCTTCTTCCTTCCAAATATTGACGCTCGTAAATTTGCAGGTGATTTGGACGTCGTTTGGGTCCCTGAAACATTAAAAGAAAGAAATATGGTTTTCTGCCTGCGCAGGGTTAATTCCATAAAAATAGGAAACATGTCAAATATTCCCAAAATCATTATAAAACCGTGATATAACCCTTATATGATGCAAATATGACTGGAATATAAGTAAAAATAATGCAAAGTTCATGTATGCATTTTACATGCATCACTAGCGACTCAGCCAGCTTCGAGCCGGTTGAGGTACAAGCCATGGAGCGCTTGTAATCGCCGGCTACGGTGATGATCCCGTGGGGACCCGACAGCTTCATCTTGAGGCTGCTGCAGTGGGGGACCGCCATAAACTGGGCGAGGGCCGGGCGGCCCAGGATGGCGTGGTAGGGGTTGTTGTGGTTCACCACTTCGAACCATACGCTTTCGCGGCGGAAGTTGTGCTTGTCTCCGAAGATGACATCTAGCCGGATGGTTCCGATTGGAGCGCAGGATGGTCCTGGCATGATGCGTGGAAGAGCGTCTGGCTGGGGAGCAGCTGGGACTCGTGGATGCCCAGTTTGTCGGCGGTGTCCTTGTACAGGATGTTGATGCTGCTTCCTCCGTCGATTAGCACGCGGGAGAAAGTGGCGATGAATTCCTTGTCGGTGATGATGGTAGGGTCGACGAGCAGGCTGTAGCCCCGGGTGTCGGCATGACATCCGGTGCTTGAGCATGGTGTTGGCTCGGCAGCCGTTGATGAAGAAGCCGACTGCTTGTATCTCCTGCACCCCTTCGCAGGTGTTGCGCAGGCTCGACCATCTTGTGAGGTAGTCGCGGTCGGGCTCTGTCCTGCCCTGAACGCAGAGGGCTAGCTGCCGCGGGCGACCCGGACGGCGGTAAGTGCTGGAGAAGTTCCTGACGAAAACTTGGTAGAAGTCTAGCCTGCAGTTGATGGAGCCGGGGGGAGGCCGTTGAGCCAGGTGCGCGCGGAGTTCTTGAGCATGAGTGGCATGTATCTTGCCGCCACGCGCTTGTTGCCGCCTGTGATGCCGACATCGGTGGTGTAGTCGGACAGCCAGTCCTCCGGCTTCGTGCTCCCGTTGTACTTGGGTGCGTCGCGCGGGAGGGTGAAACCCCACGGAAAGGCTCATTGGCGATGCGGGGCCCGAAGCACTTGTGCCCCTCGCCCTCCTCTTCTTCGATCCGGCGGGACTCCTCCAGAGTGTCGATGCGGTAGCGAGCATCACGACGGGTGCGGGGCCCAGGTCTCCTAGCCGGTCGTGGACGTTGCCTCTGCCGCCGCGGGCAGCCGGCTGATTGTTGCGGTTCTGTCCGGCTCCAGCAGCCGGCTCGTTGTTGTAGTTCTGGCCACCTCTAGCAGACGGCTCATTGAATCGACTTGGCCGGGAGTTGATGTTGCGCGCCCGATTTCCGCCCGGCTGGGGGGCGCCTTGCAGATACTGATCCCGTGGCGGGGAAGCCGGCGGTTGTGCTCCGTCGCGCCGGGTGGAGATACGCCAGGCGGAGGGGGCGGCGTGTTTAGTGCGGACGCGGCATGGTTCAGGCCGAACTGATGGTCAGCGGTGTCGAGGAGGTCCTGGACGCGTTGCTGCTGCGCGCGCAGCTCGTCCCCTTCCAAGCCGGGCAGTTCTGCTGCTGCAGACCGCGCGGCCTTCATGTTCTTCACAGGGGAGCTGTAGACGGGCCGACGTGTTGCGGGTGCTCCGGCTGACGCAGCCGGCAGCCGGTTCTCCTGCCATCTCGCCAGTGAGGTTACGCCGGATGTTTCCTAGCTGGTTGGGCTAGACAGCGACGAGGGTGAAGCCGTGGGCGTAGCTGTACTCGCGGACCTAGGCTGCGTTGCGGCGGTGCGTGGCCGCGACGCCCTGCGCACTGCTGAGGAGGCGTTGGCGCGCCTGCTCGAGGAGGAAGGCTGCCTGCTCGGGGTTTGCGCTGGCGTCGATGGGCGTGATCAGACCCTGGAGCATGGCCTGGACGGAGTCGACGGGGACTTGGGGTTGCTGAACGCTCCCGACGTCGGAGACCATGACTTCCGCGCGAACGCGGGACTCTACGCTGGCCTCGCAGCCGGTCGCCTCCTCGGGGAGCCGGTCGGCGCATGGCTGGATGTTGGCGGGGTACTCGGGTGCGAGGACGACGTAGACGCGGTGCTCGCCGAAGTGCACGATGGAGCCATCCTCGGGGAAGGCGGAGCCCGCAAAGCAAGTGGCGTTGTCGCTGACGAAGTCGATGGAGCCGAATGTCGAGACGAGGCCGGAGGCGACTCGCTCGCTGATGCATGTAAAATGCATACATGAACTTTACATTTTATTACATGTTATTCCATGTTATTTGCATCATATAAGGGTTATATTCATGATTTATATTGAGTTTTGGGGATAATTAACAACTTCCCCATTTTTCTGGAATTAACCCTGCGCTGTCAGAAAACCCCTTTTTCTATATTTTGATGTTTCAGGGACCCAAACGACGTCCAAATGACCTGAAATTTTACGGGGATCACTTTTTTGGAAGGAACGAAACGTAGGCGCAAAGGAATCGAAGAAACGGAGACCAGAAGGCCGAAAGGGGTGGGCCCACGCGGCCAGATTCCCTGACCGCGTGGGACCCACCATGGCCCTCGGGCCTCCGCTGCCGTCGATCTTTCTTCCCGAAGCTTCGTCTTGACCTAAAAACGACTATATATAGACCCCCCAGGGCTTTCGCGAAAGGGAGCGCCGCCGAAACACAGAAACCACGAAACAGAGACCTGGAGCTGAAGATTGGAGGGGGAAAACTCCGGCGGGGCGCTGCCGGTGTGGTCTCCTTCCCCTCCAACAACATCTCCACCGACACCATGATGAAGAGGGAGTAGTCCACCCCTGGACTATGGGTTTGTGGAAGTAACTTATGTATCTCTCCTCTCTATGAGCTTCACTAATTAGTACCGTATGAGCTGCTGAACATGATTACGGTCATCTATGTAATTCCTTTGTGGTGGATCTTTATTATGAGTTAATACATGTTTGAGATTGCAATGGTTTTGTTTCAGTTATGAAAGTAGATGCATATTATGTACCCCGTTCTTATTTACTTGTCATGATCAAGCATGTTTATGAGAGCATGTGAGGGGGAACGTGTGCATTAGTTGGAGTAACGGGGGGTGGCTAGTGCAGTGAACGTGAGAGAAAGTTCTGCGATCCACTTGGGTTTTCTACCTTACTTTGTTGCCTCACTAGGGATAAACAAAAATACCATGCTACCGGAGAGTGGATGTGACCTTGGCCACTATCTCCATGACTAGATCTAGCATGTTCTTATTTTAACTTCATGTCATTGAACTTATTGCTATGCTCTGATTTATCTTAATTACTAAGGTGTTATGATTTAGTTCGCATCTTGGTGGAGCATAAGAGAGAGAACAACTTATACTTGAGATCTCTATGTTAGGACGTGATGCCCATATTATTAATAACTTGTCAAACCATGTCTTGCCATCTTACATGTTAATTTTAGTGTTCCATTGTCTACCACGTTATCAAGAGAGAGTGCATTTGTGAAACCATGAACCCCGGTCCATTTTTAATCATAAGAAACACCTTTCCAACACTTTTATCACCACTTTTGTTTGCTGCCATTATTAAATCCGAAAATACAAAAACACTTTTACATCTTGCATTCATCATAAAAAACCCAAAAATATCATTTATCATTACTACCATCATCCTTGCATATTTATTTTACCATCATTGCATATTTACTACTGTTTGCATATTTATTTTATTATCATTCTCACACCTTGTGCTTGACAACCACTTGGTGAGGTTGAGGGCACAAAACAATTTATTTTGTTGCAGGTTCTCAAGAGAAGGATAAGGAGATAACACCTGAAATACTGGTTCCCCGAGAGTTCGATATTAAACCCTCGAGTCACCCCTCGTGGGGAAAACTGTCTTCCACTACTACATACACTCTGCACTTGGAGTCTCAACCTAACCCATTTACTTTTCACGCAGGTAACCACACGAAGGGCTCAAGACTGTTTTCTGGCGCCGTTGTGGGGTAACTACGTGAAGGGCCATCAAGACGTTTTCTGGCGCCGTTGCCGGGGAACCATAGCTGAAAGGTTTATCCAAGGATCACTCACATCAAGTCAACTTCATCACCAACTTGTGTAACAACCTAAGCTTGGGGAGTTGCACCTACGTGAGCATCATCTTATCCATCTTTACCTACAATCATTTTATTTTGTTTTGTTCTTGTCTTGCATATCATCTTTATATTTCGGTTTGCATATTTATATTCAGTTTTGCATTTTTGTGTTGCATTTGTTATTTCGAGTTGCATTAGTGTCATTTTACTTTCAGTTTTGCATAAAAAATTAAAAACACATAAAAACTTGTTAAATGGGAGATAGAACTAAATTGTGTGACTACACAAACACTCCTAATGATCAATTTATTGCTAAGCCTATCACCACACCTGAGATTACTGCTGAGAGCTATGAAGTTAGTCCTAGTTTGTTAAACTTGATAACTAGGGAACAATTTGGTGGTAGTGCTGTTGAGGATGCCTCTATGCATCTTCATGATTTTATTGAAATCTGTGACATGCAAAAGTTTAAAAATGTTGAAAGTAATGTCTTAAAACTGAAGTTATTTCCTTTCTCACTTAGAGGAAAAGCTAAAGAGTGGCTACATTCATTACCTACTGGTAGTATTAATTCTTGGGATGATTTAAAAGAAGCTTTCATTAAGAAATATTATCCCCCTGTTAAAATACTGCAAAATAGAAACAATATCCTCTCTTTTAGGCAAAATGAAAATGAACATGTTGCCATGGCTTGGGATAGGATTAAACTCATGCTTAGAACTTGTCCATCACATGGGGTTAATGAATGGACCATTTTACACTCTTTTTACAATGGTCTAAATTACATGTCTAGAAATATACTTGATTCAGCTGCTGGAGGTGCTTTCATGGGAAAAACTATTTAGAAGCTAAGAACATTTTGGAAAGTATCTTGCAAAATTATAGTCAATGGCATACTGATAGAGCACCTAGTTCATCTAAGAAAGTGAACTCTATAGAAGAAACAAATGATTTGTCATCTAAAATGGACACCATTCTTGCTTTTATTAATAAACAAAATTTTGAAAATATGCCTTTGCAAGAACTAGTTGGTAATAATCCTGAAAATGTTGATGTCAACTTCATTAGGAACTATGGTAATAATGGGTATGGTAACAACAATTATAACTCTTATAATAAGCCCCCATATGTTCCAAACAAATATACCACTAGTAGTAATGTTTCTAGTGATTTGGAAAACACCATTAGATCATTTATATCTACTCAAAAGGAGTTCATATCCAAATTCGAAAAACATGATATTTTGTTTGAAAGAGTAGATCAACTCACTAAGGAAGTTTCCTCATTAAAGAACATCATTATATCTCAAAAAGAGAAAAAGTTGAGGAAGTTAAAATGCTTAGTGAAGTTAAGGAACCATTTGTTGATTTAGAGAAGTGTAGCTTGCATGAATTAATTTCTATCTTACAAAAATTTGCAAGTGATCCTTCTGTTAATATTAACCAGGCTGGTTTTGGTTCCTATATTGCTAATCATGTCTTAAAAGAAAAGATTGCTAGGTACAATCAAGAAGCTATGATACCACCTAAGCTTGGGGATATATGGATCCCTAAGTACTAGTAACCATTGGAAAAGAGACACACCATGCTATTTGATCTAGGATCTAGTGTCTCTATATTATCTAAAGAACTATATGAAGTCCTTGAACTTAAAAATATTGAGAAATGCTCTATTGAACTTGCACTTGCTGATGATTCCATTAGACATGCTCTAGGAAAAGTAAGTGATGTTATGGTAGAGTTACACATGACTTTTGTGCCTGTTGATTTTCTAATCATGGACATGGGGAATAAAACCTCTAGTCCTATTATTTTGGGAAGACCTTTTCTTCGTACTACAGGTGCCATTATTGATTCAAAGGAAGGGAATGTGAAGTTTCAGTTTCCACACAAGAAGAGCATGGAACACTTCCCAAGGAAGAGGGACACACCAAGGTTCAAGCTCCCTCATGAGCTACGTCCCCTTTGATTATCAAGTAAGTAAGCCTAGCTATATGGCTATAAAGAAAGCGCTTTACGGGAGGCAACCCGGTTGTTTTTGTTTGAGATTTTCTTTGAGTCCTCTTGCTGTAACAAGAGAGTAGTTTGTTAGTTTTGTTTCTGGGATTTTTAATAAAGAACCAAGTTTTACCTATTTTGGGTTTGAAAAGTTGCTATTCATTTTCGGAGAGTTTTCTGCCTGCACGAAGTCTGTGCACGGTTTGATTTTTCATTTTTTATCTGTAACTCCGATTGAGCTGTAATTTGAACTAGCTTCAACTTTTCATCCTCTGTATACGTGATTTTTTGCAGATTTTTCTGACGAGTTTAAGTAGGGTAGAAAAATGCGTTTTGCTGCTGCTGTTTTTCTGGACAGATTCTGTCTTGATATTGTTTGATGCATTCTTTGAGCTTTTTGCTTGAATCTTTTTGATTCAATTGAGTTTATGAGTAGGCATACAACATTATATACTCTCTGGACATTCATATGAATTTTTGCCTAAGGATTTTATGCAGCAAGGAACCTATTTGTTTATCACTACTAATATCACCCCACAGAAAAGAAATGGGAGAAACGGTGTTTTGAAGTTTTTTCACAGGGATTAGAGGAGCTGCACCAAGAGCTATCCAAGGATGGTGAAGACCATAAGCTTGGGGATGTCAAGACAACCCCACTAGACCAACACACTCTCGGTTTGCACACGTCTAACTTCTGTTTTTCGATCAAAGCACTTTATCGTATAAACTTGGAGCGTCTGTTTTTTTTGCTTTTGTTATTTCGGTTTGTTAATAAGACCACCACTATCATTTATATATGAGAGAGCTACTGGAAGTTTGGGTTGAATTATGTTGGATGCTATTAAATATATTGGGATAGGGATGTTTGAGTTGATTTTAAAAGATACATATAGTTGCATAATTCATGTGCTTTGAATGAATGTTAATTTGCAAGTGTGTTGTCAAGAGCTATCTTTTACCATGTTTAGATGTTGAATTTTAACTTTACTTGGTTTAACATGGATTGATTAGTTCTATGGACACTTATGCATGCATTTAGATGGTCAACTTTCTCCCTATTGCTAGCCCAAAAATTACAACAAGTAAAAAGCTTGTTTCCCAACACCTTCAACCAAAGTTTTTCCAGTGAGTCCACCATATCTACCTATTAGCTTTATGCTATTCCAAGTATGTTTATCATGTTATATTGTGTTATCTACATTTCTGAATTTAAATGCTTATGTTATTGATTGTCATGGGAAAAATTGGTTAAAAGCTCTCACGAACTTGATGCACAATTTACTTTTATTGCATTTAATAAGCATGAACCATTGTGATTAAAATTATGAAGTTGTGGGCTTGACAATTGTTTTGGTTGGGAGTTAGCCCATATGTGCTGTCACATGGCAAGCTTTCAACATTGCACTTATTTATATTTAGTTGATGTCATGTACTTTTGTTTATGGATGCCTATCATGGGTGAAATGAATGTGGATACTTAGTAAGTTCAAAGAGTTTGTATAAATGGTTAGAGAAATGCCTGGGCCGCTAATCTAAGCCATGCATCATTCATGGTGGAAATTTACAGCATAACCATAATGTTCATTCAGTGATGCACCTCATAATAAAAAGCTATACCCATAGTAAATAAAAGAGTGCTGAGATTGTTCATTGTCTGTTTGTCTTGTTGTTTTGACATGGGCTTGTTCATGTCAAGGGGCAAGAGGTACCCCAGTGCAGTTCTTGATGATACTATTATTACTTGCAATGACCTTTATTTGAATTTACTTTGTGGACCAAAGTGAGTAACACATGGTGTAGGTACTTGTATTCAAGGGACATGAGACATTCAACCAATACATTGTCAAGCACACCACTCATATTTGCTTTCACTTTAAACATTAATCATTCAAGATGCTATGATAGGGGTAATGAGAGCTCCACACCAATGACTACCACATTGCAAGCATTAACTTAAGTAGAAGTGTTTGGAAGTTAGATGAAACTTATTCATGCTTTACCTCTACTTATTTATCTATCCAAAGTGTCCACCTTTTATATTCAGTTTTCATAAGAAGTACTCTATGACCACCATAGGATGTTTTTACTTTTCATTATGCATACATTTGGTCCATAGTACTTTCTTCTATATTACACTTTGTGAATTTATCATTGAACATCTTTACATTGAGTATTTGATATCACTTCATAATTTATCTTGCATATTGTTATTCCTTTGAAGAATGAATCATTTGACTCTATGTAGCAATAGTAATCACCTTTGATATCCATTGATAGTATTAAAATGCAAAGTCCATGTTAGTTTTATCACCTTCATACTCGGGACGAGCATGGGTTAAGCTTGGGGATGTTGATGCATGTAAAATGCATACATGAACTTTACATTTTATTACATGTTATTCCATGTTATTTGCATCATATAAGGGTTATATTCATGATTTATATTGAGTTTTGGGGATAATTAACAACTTCCCCATTTTTCTGGAATTAACCCTGCGCTGTCAGAAAACCCCTTTTTCTATATTTTGATGTTTCAGGGACCCAAACGACGTCCAAATGACCTGAATTTACGGGGATCACTTTTTTGGAAGGAACGAAACGTAGGCGCAAAGGAATCGAAGAAACGGAGACCAGAAGGCCGAAAGGGGTGGGCCCACGCGGCCAGATTCCCTGACCGCGTGGGACCCACCATGGCCCTCGGGCCTCCGCTGCCGTCGATCTTTCTTCCCGAAGCTTCGTCTTGACCTAAAAACGACTATATATAGACCCCCCAGGGCTTTCGCGAAAGGAGCGCCGCCGAAACACAGAAACCACGAAACAGAGACCTGGAGCTGAAGATTGGAGGGGGAAAACTCCGGCGGGGCGCTGCCGGTGTGGTCTCCTTCCCCTCCAACAACATCTCCACCGACACCATGATGAAGAGGGAGTAGTCCACCCCTGGACTATGGGTTTGTGGAAGTAACTTATGTATCTCTCCTCTCTATGAGCTTCACTAATTAGTACCGTATGAGCTGCTGAACATGATTACGGTCATCTATGTAATTCCTTTGTGGTGGATCTTTATTATGAGTTAATACATGTTTGAGATTGCAATGGTTTTGTTTCAGTTATGAAAGTAGATGCATATTATGTACCCCGTTCTTATTTACTTGTCATGATCAAGCATGTTTATGAGAGCATGTGAGGGGGAACGTGTGCATTAGTTGGAGTAACGGGGGGTGGCTAGTGCAGTGAACGTGAGAGAAAGTTCTGCGATCCACTTGGGTTTTCTACCTTACTTTGTTGCCTCACTAGGGATAAACAAAAATACCATGCTACCGGAGAGTGGATGTGACCTTGGCCACTATCTCCATGACTAGATCTAGCATGTTCTTATTTTAACTTCATGTCATTGAACTTATTGCTATGCTCTGATTTATCTTAATTACTAAGGTGTTATGATTTAGTTCGCATCTTGGTGGAGCATAAGAGAGAGAACAACTTATACTTGAGATCTCTATGTTAGGACGTGATGCCCATATTATTAATAACTTGTCAAACCATGTCTTGCCATCTTACATGTTAATTTTAGTGTTCCATTGTCTACCACGTTATCAAGAGAGAGTGCATTTGTGAAACCATGAACCCCGGTCCATTTTTAATCATAAGAAACACCTTTCCAACACTTTTATCACCACTTTTGTTTGCTGCCATTATTAAATCCGAAAATACAAAAACACTTTTACATCTTGCATTCATCATAAAAAACCCAAAAATATCATTTATCATTACTACCATCATCCTTGCATATTTATTTTACCATCATTGCATATTTACTACTGTTTGCATATTTATTTTATTATCATTCTCACACCTTGTGCTTGACAACCACTTGGTGAGGTTGAGGGCACAAAACAATTTATTTTGTTGCAGGTTCTCAAGAGAAGGATAAGGAGATAACACCTGAAATACTGGTTCCCGAGAGTTCGATATTAAACCCTCGAGTCACCCCTCGTGGGGAAAACTGTCTTCCACTACTACATACACTCTGCACTTGGAGTCTCAACCTAACCCATTTACTTTTCACGCAGGTAACCACACGAAGGGCCGTCAAGACCGTTTTCTGGCGCCGTTGTCGGGTAACTACGTGAAGGGCCATCACTCGCTGAGACGGCTGCGGGATCCCGTGCGGAATGTGACCCCGGACACTGCTATCGGCCCCACGGTGGGGGCCAAATGACGTGGTTTGGAACACGGCATATGCCACGGGGTGGCTAAGATAGGAGTGGGAGCAGTGTACTGCAGCGCGGGTATCCGCAGGGGTTGCGCCGAGGCGCTGAGACGGGAAGTATCCAGGTTCGGAGCCCTTCCGGTGGAGGTAACACTCCTACTCCTGCCGGATCTCTTTACTATCAGTGGACAAAGTACATGGTTGCCCCTCGAGCTGTTCGCAGAGCTCATAGCTCTCGCTCTCTCTCTAACTTGCTCGTGGGGGTGGCGAAGAAGAAGCTGGTTTCGGATCATCGACCCCCTCTACTCGAGCACCCAGACAGCCTTATATAGACCCAGCTGTCTGGCTTACAGGCGGGACCGGCTGGCCGTACCAACCGACCGACGTGGTCTACAGGGATCTTCAATCATGACGTCGCCGGTACACAGTGTCTTCGCCCGGCTGGACCAATGGGGCTTCGCTGACTCCTCGTGGAGTCCCATCGATGTCCCCGGCCGTGCAGACGACGTCAGGCCGGCTCTTGCTTTAGCCCAAGCCTGGGCCGCGTGGCTGGGCTAGCCGGCAACGGCGCTGCCGCGCGCACTATTCGGCGGACACTTCTCGCGTACTGGGCGGCACCCCTTGTCTTCTTCTCCGTGTCTCAAGCGATTGGCAGCCGGCCACCCAGCTGCGGGCCTCCCAGATCCGGCCACCCGACTGCGGGCACTAGTACAGAACGACACATCGAAAACGGGCCAAAATCCCCTTCGGCAATGGAGAAAGGATCCGTGTCCACGACCCTGTCACTGATGTGAAGGCTCTCATCGGCAACGGACACGAAAAACCGTCACCGATGAGGCTTGATTTTGGCTTCGGTTGCCATCCAGTCTCCGTTGCCGATGTATCTGGACATCAGAAACGGAGATTCTGTTTTGCTCATTTGCTTTGAGGTTTTTTCATAAGCCTACAGCAGCAATACAGTTGCCAATTGACACTCAAAATATCACAGCAGAAGCACAAAGTTGCTAGCAAAACCGTTCATAACTTATATAACAATTGTCACCATTACATAGCATCAAAAGATGAGTTACACATGCTTCGCTAATCCTATCATTCTCATGCCTCCCTAAACTGCAGCTAAGGCTTGCTCCCTAAACACACATCTACAAAATAGCCGGAGAAACTGAAAAAACAGAAACTACACCAAGCCAAATTGCCAAATTCTTCGTACTGAGGCTTGCTCCATCTTGGACGGTGTCGCCGAAATATAATCCCACTTTATAAGTAGCACATTTAAAGTTTGTTCGGATCAGCTTTGTGCTTCTGGATAAAAATACATGTATTGATAGTTAGAGAAGAGCCAAAATATGATGCTACATGACATAGATATAATTTAATGTGAAAACAGTTCACACCTTTAAGCGCCTATATCCGTGTGCTTGCAGTCCGATTCAACGATTTGGAGGCATAACTTGAAGGTGATGTTTCCTTCAAGAGACTCACCATTTTTTATACAGTGTCGCCGAAATACTATTACTTCATACACTAGCTACACAAAACAATAACGAGGATTAGCACATTGACAAAAAGTTGTGACTGGATCTATTCATCATCGGTAGTACTACAAAGAGTTGAAATTAATTCACCCTACTAGACTTTAAAATAGTGCAAGATACTAGACAAGTTTTCTATATACTAGACAAGTTTTCTATGCTAGACTAGAAAACTAGACAGAAACAATAAAGTGCAAGATACTAGACGAGTTTTCTATATACTAGACAAGTTCTATATAAAACCAATTGATGAACTAGTTTATGAGCTGAGCGATTTAGACCTCACATTTTCTTCTCCGTGGACGGCGCCTCGAGATCGGCCACCTCCTCCTCCATGGACGGCGCCTCCAGATCGGCCACCTCCTCCACCGTGGACGGCGCCTCCAGATCGGCAACCTCCTCCACCGTGGACGCCACCTCCTCCACCGGGGACGTCGCCTCCAGATCGGCCACCTCCTCCTCCGTCGACGGCGCCTCCAGATCGGCCACCTCCTCCACCGTGGACGGCGCCTCCAGATCGGCCACCTCCTCCACCGGGGACGTCGCCTCCAGATCGGCCACCTCCTCCACCGTGGACGCCACCTCCTCCACCGGGGACGTCGCCTCCAGATCGGCCACCTCCTCCTCCGTCGACGGCGGCCTCCAGATCGGCCTCCGTTGACGGCGGATCCACCACAACTGCTGCATCACCACCCGGTGAATGATCTGATCCAGCTCCGCGTGGCCCAGAGGACGCGGGGCATCACCGGAGGTGATGAGCCTGACGCGCTCCCGCACCTGCCGCATCACAGCCGTCTCCAGATCTGCCCTATCACGAACAGATGCAGCTAGATCGGTGCGGCCGCTGGAGCCGCGACTGCGATGGCGAGATCTAGAAGCGCCGGCAGAGGAAGCCATGAGAGAGTGAGGAGAGTAAAAAGCTACAATGTGCGGCGGCTAGGGTTGAAAGATGGACAGTGAGGGATTGAGAATGAGACTGATGGGGCTTTGCTTCGCCAGTACATTTATAGGCACCCAATTGGCAACGGACATTTTATATAACCGTTTCCATTGGATACAAGTTCACAACTACTATGTGCTACTGATTTCCGTAGCTGCATACGAACATAATACATTCTAGTGATTTTCAAAGTACATACGAACCTAATACATTGTACTGATTTGCATAGCTGCATACGAACCTAATACATTCTACTGATTTTCATTGCTGCATACAAGTTCACACCTAACAGCAGCACACAAACACACAAAATCATTCTAGCAATGCTCACAAGAACATTTAACTGAGCTATTTCTGTTCCTTTATGCCGCTCCTTGCGCACAGCAACAACATGGTCAGATTTAGTCGAAGTGTTTGTTGGGCTCCATGCCAAACCAGCTAGAGCTGCTGCAGTGTGCGGCTTCATCTCCATGTTCGCCTTCTTGACTATCAAGGCTACATTTTCCAGCTCTGCAGCTTCCACTTCGACGCCATTAGCAAGCAGCATCTCAACATAATCTTCAATCCAAAAAAAATAATCACAGCTCCCAGAATACTCTTCGCCCCTCTCCTGCCAAATGGTAAATCGAATCCAGAGGCAAATCAGCATCACACATAGAATAGAATCAATCAAAACTGGTTGAAGCGTCGAACTAACCCTGTGATTTGGACACTTGAAGTAGATCCGGCATGGGTTCAGATCCAAACGCGACACTCGACGAATCGCGTTCCGACAGCGGCAGCAAACGCACTTCACAAGCGGCAGATCTGACCCGACCCCGGCGGCGCCGGAGGACGCATTCGATCTCCCCGACGAGCTCATGTTCTTGGCCATGGAGGACACGAGTGCGGAGTAAAAACAAGCTGGAGCGGAGGAACAAGGGCGAATCGACAGTCTTTTATAATATCCAAGATAGTGCTAAAAAAGGAATTTTATATAAGCAACCTCGCCAACGTTGTATACAAATGTCCGATGCCATTGAAGAACATATCGCAAACGGAGTCGAAAGAAACTCCGTTACCAACATATCGGCAACGGTTAATAATTCGCGACCGTTGCCTATGAAGGCGGGACGCGGGCCAGCTTGCCTGGCGGGGCGGGTTTTCTCACGCGGAAAGCGCGATTCTCCATCGCCTAACTCGTGCCGTTTCCATAGAGGGTATCGGATGTGTCGTTCTGTACTAGTGGGGCCTCCCGGATCCGGCTGCCTCGTTGACCGTAGTCGTATAAGGCGGCGTCTCTGTCGTTATCTGCTTGTCTTCGAGAATCGTGATGATGACGAGTGTGCAGTCTCTCTTTCGCCCATGCCGCCTCGGAGCGTGCGGCAAGCTAGGTGGGGCCGGCTGCCCTTAGCGCAGGCGGGCTCGGCCGAGCCGGGCGATCAGAGCCGGCCGAGCGGGCAACTTGTAGTACTTGATTTTGCGTTTTCGTGGGATCTTCTATGGGTCTTTGGGCACCCGGGTTTCATCCCCATGACACCGCTCTTGATCTCTCTTCTTGCGCTTGTTGTGACTCGAAGATTCAATGACCGCCTTACAATTGGGACAAATCATTTCCCTGGTTCTTCCTTGCAGGTGATGTTGGTCCTCGTTAACGATAGTGATAATTCGATACATCTCGTATGAGACGTAGGCATCTCTTGCTACATATTCAAGGTGCATCTTCGGAAGTGGCACATTGCTCCAAAACTCATGTTGCCTCCAGTCAACAACTCCGTTCTGAAACCTGGATTTTTTCTTCATATCACTGTACCTAGCGTTGATGAGCCGGCTGCCAGATCGCCCATTGAAGCCCTATTTGGATTCCCGGGAATCTTGTAGATATCTTGGATATTGACGTAGTACGGTTCTGGAATCTTGACGTTAAAAGTTTGTGCCAGTACTAACTTATCATTACTGATGTCAACGGAAGCGAAAGTGATCCGTTTCCGCAGCAAGAAATCGATGAATGGAGGACATTCAGCAGGACCCCTACAACATGGATACACAAATCATAATAACATAGTTGAAACATCATACAACGGAAGAGTAACCCAAAAATTAATCTATAAAATGACATGAACTTCAGTAAAATTTACGAATATTATTAAAATTAAAATAAAATTTAACAATATGAACCTACACACAACAGGAAGACATGAAAATTCAGTGGCCAAATCCGTCATAATAAAAACGCAAATACTTAACAATACTATGGTGTATACTTTAGATGATACTACGAATCATTAGCCCTATAAAGACCTTTCAGATATCACAAATAAATTAACTCGTGACTAATGAGTACGTTTGTTACAGAATTTATTAAGAGACGAAAGAATATCATCATGATCTAAACAGTTTTAAACTATGTACCTGGAACAACATAAACCCACACACACTGTCAAGTACTTAATTTCATCACGACTTAAATTTCTGCAAGGAACTCATGTTAAACAAACCTGTAGTACTGGTAAACCAGGACGCGCTCACCCAACGCCAGCTGAACGACGACCACCCTTGCTTCATCGCCGTTTCGAGTGGAGGTATACTCAAAGTCGAGACCGACGAACTTATTCGGCAGTCCCGAAAGGGAATCCTCAAACTCTCTCAGGATGCGCTCAACCGCAGCAACATCGTTGGTGTAAGTCACGTCTAGATATGTCAAACCATGTGCAAGGATCTTGGCTGTCCTCGTGAAGACTTCATCGACATCCATCAAGATGATGATGGAGCGTCAAGGAAACACGAGACAAAACTAGGGAAAGGGATACGATGCGACAGAGAGAGTAAGAAAGAAGAGAGGAAAGAGAACAATATGGAGTGGAAAAAGCGATACCAGAAGGAATAGAGGGGAAGGGGGATAAATGGTAACCGGCACAATAATGGACATACCTTACGGCGACGAATCAACGGGGGAAGAAGAAAGGAAACAGGGGAGGGAAGCGATGCAGTGGAAGTCGAGGTTAACGCGGTGGAAGTTGCCACGACAGGGATATAAAGGGTAAAAGGCACGATGGTGGTTTCCCAAATACCGTGGAACCGACAAGTCAATTTCACACTACAAATTTAACTAATAGAAACAAACTGGGAACACGATGCAAATAAACAGATAAATAAACACGATACTAATGAATTAATCCTATGGTCATCTGATCAAATTAGTTAATCTATTATGGACCTAATGACATACGTCCATCCAACTGATCGCTCTGTTGGACCTTGGATTCCAGTTGACATATACCCCCAGATCACTACTGTACCATGGCGGCAACGATTCAATACAAGAAGATAAGAGCAAGGTCGATAATAAATGACAGTTAGGTCGGACAACGAAGTCGGCACCAATGGCGAGACACCAGCTAGGACCGCCAGCATACTAAAAAACGACACCATCCTTATCTAGACCCATCTTCAACTATACGTAGACTTTCTCCGTCTCACTGCTCGTCGATCCAGCCGACTCCAGGGAGTCGGCAGGGCTGACCTTCTCCGTCTCACTACTCGTCGATCCCGCCGAGTCCAGTCTACCGAATTCAGGGAGTCGGCGGGACTGACCTTCTACGTCTCACTGCTCGTCGATCCCGCCGACTCTAGGCCGTCGAATCCAGGTAGTCGGCAGGACTGACCTTCTCCGTCTCACTGCTCGTCAAGCTCGCCGACTCCAATATTTTTAGAACATGAACGTGTTGCCAAAGCTGTGATCTTAGATGGCCTAAAGTAAACATATACCGCCGTCACAATTTAGCGGAACTATCCATGATTTTGCATCCGAAATCATCAAGAAACATGACTTAGAAGGTAAACACGCAATGTCACGGACAGGAAACCGACATCATCCTAAAATAAAATCCATACGAATAGACCAGAGGCGCACCACAGTGATATAAACTTTATGACCATCTCGGCACCTCCACAATGTCCAATCGTGCTGACTCCCTGGAGTCGGCTAACTCAAGGGAACGCTAACAAATCAAACAGGTAACATACCATGGACAACATATTCTATACAGAAGGATACGCGCTTACGGCGCTTACTGAATTTTTTCCAGCACAATTTATTTAAATGGTAAACCGACATCATGCCTTCCGCTTTCTTCTCAGGCCGACTCCAGGAAGTCGGCGTGATCGGGTTATGCATTAAGACGGAACCTGGAGTCGGCGGGGTCGGGTTATGCATTAAGACAGGAACCTGGAGTCGGCGGGGTGCAACAACATAGAAAAGAAAAACAACATAATCATGAAATCCATACAAATGGATGTTCTTAAACAAAATTGTTAGCTTACGTACGTACGTTTTCACTTATATGGCATAGTTGTCTCTTTCTTTCGTAGGTGTGTAGTAAGATTTCTTCCCTACAACCGGCCAGCCGGCTTAATCGGTCCGGCTTAATTAACTGCCATCCTTTTCTTTCGTGCAAGTCCCTTCCTTCGTTGATTTTTTTTTGGAGATCGGTCTCTTGCTATTAGGGTCGTAGGTAAGCTAACACGTCACAGAAAAAATAAAGAAAGGCCCAATAAATTTCCGTACCGTTCACCTTAACTGCAAACTACGTCATGTAAAAAACACGACACACGCAGGTGATTCGAACACAAAAAGGCAAACCCACGCACAAACAGAAAAAAACAGAACACGGACACATGATAAACATCGGACCAATATGCAACAACTCTAAACAATGCCATTCATACATAAACAGATTGAACAGCCATATCATGTAAACCGGCTAAAGAGTTCGCCCACCTAGAGAACGTCTACATGACCGACATGTAGTTCCGACTCAAAAAACAATCCAACCAGGATGAACCACCGTACTCCCCGAAACCAATATATCCAACGATACGACTACAAACAAACAAATGAAGAAACAGGGAAAAATAGTCAGACGGTAAAGAAAAAAATCAACGAACTAACACAAGGACAGACAAGCATCACACGAGAAAAAAAGCCGATTAAAATTAAAAGACAGGTGCACGGAATATAGACACAATAAAAAGAAAGCCGACATAGAAACACACATAAAAAGACGGCATAGAAAAGAACATACCTATAACGAAAGGGACCACAACAAGATACCAATAAATAACCGATCACGTCCACAAATAACACTCACGTTCATCCACAAAAGGATAAGCAACAGGATGAACCCGATGAGAAACGAAACAAAAATTTAATTTACATCCAAAATGAAGCCCGACCGCCCAAATAATACGGCTGCAAGAAAATCGACAAATATAATAAACACAAAAAAATAAAAGCCAACACGAAGAACGTAAATCAACAGCAAGAAACCGACCTGCATCAAGAAAGGGAAAAATAAAAGATAAATTGTTAGCAACACGACAGTAACATGGTAGAAAGCAACAATCCATAGACAGCAGGGAATGCGCAAAACAACGGACTAAAACATCCACAAACAGCGGACACGTTGACGGAACTCAATGATTCAGAACAGAATGAACACGATCCAAAACGAAACAGAAAAATACCTGATTTTACAGCCCGGTGCAAAGCCGGCACGCACACGCGATCGATATGCAGAAATAAAAAAACCTGATTTTCTCGGCGCCTGCATCAACATAGGGAATAAGTCAGAAACACGGCAGCAAGATAGAATAAAGCAACGGATCGTAAATACGAAAGAGAACACGAGAAAAATAAGCGAGGAGACGACCATGGACAACAAAACTAATTAAACACCCAAAAATCACACAATAGCACAATCAAAACAACAAACAACAAAAGGAACAAATCGAACGCAGCAACAATAAGACGGAGCAAGAACAAAGTGGAAGAAGAAACAAGGGGAAATGGAGGCTGCGGTATCCCTCAGATCCAAAATACGACATATATACCTCCATATCGATAATGTAGCGTCGCGGCAACAATTCAATACGGGTAGGTCAGTTCCGTCTGAATGAACCAATGGTGAGCCGCCAGCGACACACAAAATCGGGCCTTCTGACTACCAGCACAGTGCAACGTACCCACCGACGAATGGAGGGAGGCCACCTCGGACAGAGAAATCGGGCCCGAATTCTCCCTGACATCACGAACAGTGCAACGTACGCGAAATACCAAACATACCCAAACATACTGTAGAAAATACGCAGCGAGAACCCACGCACGGGAGAGATCGGCGACGCAAACGTGCAGGGCAACCGACATGTGGACCATGGGTGGGGACAGCCCCATCGTCAGTGAGCGAAAGGGGGAAGGAACCACGTATGAAGATCGCTCTCCCAGAGGGGCACGCAGTGCATCCGCAAAAACCTATAATGGTAAATGAACACAATCAACCAATGGGAGGAACGCAGTGCGAATCTTGTCCCTCCGCCACACCGATTAAACACGCAGCGCGAGGCCGACGGGTGGGCCCTCGGGCTACATGGGTGATCCACGTAGGACGTCAGCGAGAGTGGGTGCACGAAGGTTGGTACGGTTAGCGACTTTGCGAATCCCTGTTCATGCTGACTCCAGGAGCCGGCGGTGATCGGACGGTGCGGAGGCACGGAGCGGGGAGGATCGGACGGCCAGAAAGCCCAAATCGCTGGAGAGCCTCCAATGGGTCTCACCGTTTATATCTTTAGATTAGTGTAAATAGTATGATATGATGCATGTCTATATCTCTTGTCAATGCCTCGCTCCTATGACTTCTCAAGTACCCAAGACCACGAAGAGTGATCAACGTAGATGTAAGGGAAGAGAAAAGTGGAAGGCTATGTGAGAAGCTCGGTGACAGTAAGAGTTGTACAATAGCTGAAAGCAATTCTTTCGAGAACAAACAATGACGTCAAAAAACTTACTGTTTATTTATGTCTTTGTAAAAGAAGACTTAATTCACGAAGGCAACCCCACAGGACGGTTTAGGGCCAGAGTGGACAGATGATCCTTTGTCATCCTGATTTGTCAGTGAAGGGGTTCGTGTGCAGAAAACAAAAAAATCCTAACAACGATAACCGAAATAGCCAAGTTCTATTACTATGCAGATATAAAGTAACGGAGGGAACGATGTTCATACCTTTGAAGACCGTAAGCATCGATGATCAAAAGATTTGTTTCGATGACGACGCATGATGAAGATGTACGGCGCCGACCTCAAGGTCGTGTAGTCATACTCGCGCCTAGTGCCACAACTGCAGCACCTCGTAGCTCTACACACGTACGGTGTAGACGACGACTCCCGGACAACGGTCCAGCGAAGCAGCGGAAGTTGGAGACTTGGACCGAAGAACCGATAGCACGGCGGTGTGCATATCGTGGAGAAAACATCAACCCGAGCGCAGCTCCAATTGCGGAGTCACGTCTAAACGGATGAGAGACGGAGATAATTGGGTGAATTTCAAGGCATAGGGGCACCCCTATATAAAGGTGGAGGGGGGTTGCCAATCTTGCTGGCTGGACGGTGTGGGACTAAACCCCACACCAACCCGCCTCCTCCCTTGGTGCGCCAGCCCTAGGTGGGCCTGGAGCCCTCTAGGGGGCGAATTCCCCCCTACGGGCCTTCTCCCCATTTAAGATGGGCTGCCCCTAAAATTCGAATTAAATAAAAAATATATATTTAATCATTAATTACTTTAATTAATATTAAATACATATTATTTAATTTATTCTTACTCCAAAACTCATTTCGTTGCCCTCCGAACTCCATCGGATATGTCCCGGAACAATTCCGATGTTCTTCTCTATTTTCTCTTCGGTGTCAAATCAAACCTAACCGTCGTCTACCCTCAAGTGTGCCTCCCTACGGTTCGGGATCACTCCAAACATGATCGAGACATCTCTCCGATCAATGACTAACAGCGGGATCTGGAAACCCATGATAGCCCCTGTGCGTCCACGAATATCTTTGTCGCTTGAACCTTAAACGTCAAGTCCCATACCTCTTGCCTAGCGATACTTAGTTTGTCCGAGACTCGATCTCCGATATCACGATACCTAGCTCGATCTCGTTACCGACAATACTATATTTACTCGTCCGTGATATTACATACTCGTGACCTAGTCACATGCTTGCAAGCTTATTGGTGCAATCTCACCGAGTGGGCCCATAGTATATATCCGTCACGTGGATTGGCAAATCCCGCTCTTGATCATACGCCTCAACCTATTCCTTCGGAAACCTGATTTTAGACACCTTTATGGTCACCCATTTATGGTGTGACGGTTGATGCAATCAAGGCAACCTCCAGAGATAGTGATTAAATATGATCTCACGGTCGAAGGTTTGGGTACTACGTTTTTCATGTTATCGCAATGTTGAATATTGTGACTAGATCACATTGCGATACATACATTGGGTGTGTGTCCATCATTCATCTAATGATATGACTCCATTATCAATTGACATAAATGTCCATGATCAGGAAACCTTGATTATCTGTTGATCTCAATGGACTAGTTAAATAGAGGTTAATAGGGACCTGGTTTGTTTACATTACCACACGTGTATCAACGTTTCCGGTTGACACAGTTATAGCATGGTACGAAACTAATTATGAACATATATGAAATATACCAATAATACAATTATTATTTTCTCTAGGGCATATTTCTTTCAGTCTCCCACTTGCACTAGAGCTCAAAATAATCTAGTTTGCATTTTGATCTAACACCACTAGCATCCTGGTGCTTCGACTATGCACTGCTCGTGGAAAAGGAATTTAGTCAACAGATCTCTCATATTGAGATCTGTATGTACTTTGCAACACTTCTATGTCACCTGGTTTGACATCATCCCGTATCTTATGATAACGGTGAAATATATGTTTGTCGATGAAGTGAGACTCGAATCTTCACGTAGCATGGGCCTTAAAAATCAAAGAGATCTATTAAGGGAAACCACACATGCTCGAAAAAAAACCGCGCAGTCTAATCACACTTGCTACTTCTGAAACAACCATATATTTCTATACCTATGTAAATTATGCGACAGTGCATTCATATGCGACTTCGCAAGCTAACCATGTCTTTATTCAAAACAAAGGATTTCTCCTGTATGAGATTTCTATTCTTATGGGTCACTGTCATAACTTGCATCATCGTAACCTTTTTTGCGGCAAGTTGTCTTTTCACTCTCACCTCATACCAGAACACATATCCTCTGTTCTCTTTAGACACTGAAGGATATAGTTAACGTTTGTTCATTGATCCACCCAGGGATCACTCTAGAACCCGTTCTTCAATCAAGAATTTGGGTCACACCAAGTCGAGCTTTCAGTATGATAGAATCTATGGCTGAGGCATAGAGGATGTCGGACATCCTTTTCTTTCAATAGCTATTGCTGAAATGCCAAGATAAACTTAATATTTTACCTAGTCATACAAGTAAGAACCTTTTCTTTGCTTGTTCTATTCTGAAACACTTCAGAATCTTAATCTAGGAAAATATTCCGAATTAAGGTTATTAAGCCCTTTTGATCTATATAAATTACAGATCTAATGCCTAATACTCTTAACTTCATTCATAGAAATTTTAATCACTTAAATAATCATTTATACTTTACTAGAGGATCTGCATCATTCTCAATATGTCATCACATATAAAATTAGGAATGACACCTAGCTCCCACTCAAATATGCCTTCCGCATATAAGACCAAGGAATTTCTTTTAGCTCCCACTCAAATATGCCATTCACATATAAGATCAAGAAAAACTACTTAGCTCCCACTCACTTCTTTGTAAATGCAGGTTTCTTCAACTATTTTGGACGACTCCAAAATCCTTTGATCACATTATCAAATTGAAGATTCCAGCTCCGATATGCTTGCTTCAGCCCATGAATGGACAGCTGAAGTTTGCATACGTGTCTAGCATCCTTAGGATCAACAAACCATCTCATTGTATTAACTACAACTCTTTCTTAATGTTACCATTAAGAAACATGGCTTCTTTATCCATCTATCAATTTCTCAATTTGAAATTGTAGTAATTGCTAAAACAATCCTAAATAGACTTAGGCTTCGCCATTTGAGACAGAATCTCGTTGTGGTCAACTTTTTGAATCTGTCGAAACTGTTTTGCGACAAATCGACCCTTATCAACGTCTATTTTCTCATAAAATTCCATTTTCTCTAAATGGCCGGAGGGCATCAAGAAGATCTACCCAAGTCATAACTTGGTAATCGTACATGGATTTTATCTCGGATCATATATGGCTCATAGCCATTTCTCGGACTTAGGTCCACCATCGCTTCTTCGTAGTTCATAGGTTTGTCATGTTCCATTAACATGACCTTCATAACAAGATTGTCGTACCACATAGTGCGGAACACATTCTCGTATGCCTACGATGTTTAGTATGAGCTTAGAGCATCATGATCTTTATCATCAGCTTCCTTCCAGTTACGGAGGACGATACCGGAATGTTTCCGTTGCGCCACTCGATGTCCGAGAGTGAGTTCATTAACTCCGTCTTGCTCTACTTTCTTTCCCACTTATACCCTTGACAAGAAACTATTTCTTGAGCAAGGTACGTTCCAGCAACAAATTTGCCTTTGTCGTGAGAGATGTATCCAACTGATTTCTTAGATACACTACAAAGATGAATTTATCCGCTTTAGGTTTGATCACATCAAAACACTAAAATACCGAAACGACAATCTAGGCTAAAAGCCATGCCATGACTCATATGGTATTGCCTCCACGGATTTAGATGGTTTCCCTATTATCTAAAGTGAATGTTTTGCTTCTACCATATGACTCCAATGATCACAATAATTCGATAAGAGATTTTATTGACCACAACTATCCAATAGAGTTTGATTACGATGTCCAAACACACCATAAAACTATGGTGTTCCATGCGACGTAATTTGTGGAACTCTTTTCACAAGTCTTCCAATGATATGCCAAACTTATAACTCAAATCCTTGTTTCCTTGATCAGTATCGTAGGAAATTGATTTTCTTGTTAAGTTTATTTTCCTACTTCACTCCGAACTTGTTTGAACTTCATCAAACTTTCTTGACCAGCGTTTCATTAAGTGGATATCCATATATCTACTCAAATCATTCGTGAAGTTTACGAAATAAAGATTTCCACTATACGTTAAAGTACTTCATTGATCCACACACATCAATATGCATGATTCTCAACAAGTTAGATTCCCGCTTTCCGAAAACGGTGTCTTAGTTATCTTGCAAGTGTCAAAAGATCAAAATCTAAGGACTCGGAGATCCATCTGAATGGAGCTTCTTCATTGACTATAACATTGACATGACTCGAAATGTTAGTGCCACAAGAATGTGGTGTCTTTGTTAAGTTTGTATCCTTTGGCATTAATGTTATAAATGTGGAGCTACTACCATCTAGATTCACATAAGAACATTCCATTCATAATCGGTGTATGATCATTAAAGATATCACTCATAAATGTAGGACAACAATTTGTCACTAACAAATATGAATAATTGTCTCGCTAGAGGCAAGACACACTTATAACGATCATGCTAACAAGCGATCAAAAGGAATTTGTTCAAATCCAAATTAATCCAAATGGTAGATGTCGAGGGAGAGTGTCTATGACCATCACAACATATTGCTTGCCATCATCAACACACATCGTCTCTCCATCCTTCCAAGCCACTCAAGCAGAAAATCTTGTTTCATAAAACATGACTAGACTCAGTCACTGCAGCGAGTACTTGTTTAGGTAAAACATTCATAACGTGTATATCATATATATACCATCATCATTGATGACTTCCCGGTGATCTATTTCATCTTCTTGGTCTTTCAACATAACCAATAATTCATGAAGGTGAACGATTCCTCCCTCATGATATAGTCTATGACAAAATATTTGCAACATTGACAAAGTTGTCTGTCATCAAGTGATCAAGCTGAGCGAGGAGTCTCAATGTCATCAAGTATGACTGCCACGTGCTCCTTTAATGCGAGTGTCCTCTTCCATCTTGGTCGAGAAGAAAACCTGATTTATGGTGCATACAGATTATCAGGCTTAGCGGCCATTCCAAATGTTCGCGATCTGTCAACACGCACCCACAGTTCATTCTCTATGGCAGAGATCATAGCATACACTGGACTATGATGGAATTATCCGCACAAACCTTGATAATCCAAATTATCCTTCTGTTAGCGGAATCTCCGGGTTTATCTCCTAGCAGGTTTTGTATCATATAGAGCTAAAAGGTTTGAACCAAGGAGTATTCTCAAGCTACGGTATAAAACTATGAAGTTTGGATCCAACCTTTTAAGTTTCTCAATCACAGGAATGTGTCTAAGTTTAAAATGGGCTATCGAACAGGTTATTATCTACAAGGGTTTTGCAAATAGACATGGACTATGTTCATAATATGAGTTCATGTTTATCTATATAAAACTATAAGAACTCCCACTCAAAACGAACATCCATCATCGTCGTTTTAGTGATTACACGATCCTAATCCACTACACCCCCCCGATCGTCAGGGCGTATGATATAGCTTCAAAGGTAGAAATCGCCATGTCAATCACATCACTCATGCGACTCATGCTTAACCTTTCGGTCACTGTGTTCCGAGACCATGTCTGTACATGCTAGGCTCGCCAAATTAACCTTTAGCGTATTCGCTGTGCAACATGGCTTACCCCCATTGTATGCGAACGTCGATATGTCTGACACCCGATCGTCACGGCGTGCCTCATAACGGAGAACTTTCTTGGTTGTGCACGCTAAAGGGATACCACTTATATTGGAATTTTGGAGGGATCATCTTATATTACTACCGCCGTATATCTAATATAAATATAAGATGCACACAACAACAGAACATCAAAATGTAATGCGACATGATATGGTCCTTGCGCCATTGGTCTCCTTTGCGCCCACAATTTATAAACAATTTACTAAACTTACCTCGACCATATCACATTGCCCCTGCAAAATAAAGTTAGACGCTTTCTACTTTATCTTTTGCATATTTTACGTGGCTTAGGGGCTTTCGTAAAAGAACCGTTTCTTACCTACGAACCTGCAACCACAACAACGATCAAATAATTGTCTATTTTATATCCCTTGCGGGCCCTCCATTGAAAATGCAAAGCTAACTATTGCGAGAGAGACATACACCCGCCAGCCACATATATGGAACAAGCCATATGTCAGTTGTGGAACCAGTCTCGCGTAAGCGTACGCATAAGGTTGGTCCGGGCCGCTTCATCAACACAATGTCGCCAGCAAATGCAAGTGCACGCGAGAGGGTAACAACTATAGAATCGATGCCCTCATTCAATCATGAGTTCTAACCGTACAACTATATCTACGCATAGATCGGCTCTGATACCACTGAAGGGGTTCGTGTGCAGAAAACAAAAAAATTCCTAACAACGATAACCGAAATAGCCAAGATCTATTACTATGCATATATAAAGTAACGGAGGGAACGATGTTCATACCTTTGAAGACCGTAAGCGTCGACGATCAAAAGATTTGTTTTGATGACGACACATGATGAAGATGTACGGCGCCGACCTCAAGGTCGTGTAGTCGTACTCGCGCCTAGTGCCGCAACTGCAGCACCTCGTAGCTCTACACACGTACGGTGTAGAAGACGACTCCCGGACAACGGTCCAGCGAAGCAGCGGAAATTGGAGACTTGGACAGAAGAACCGATAGCACGGCGGTGTGCATATGGTAGAGAAAACCTCAACCCGTGCGCAGCTTCAATTGCGGAGTCACGTCTAAACAGATGAGAGAGAGAGAATTGGGCGAATTTCAAGGCATAGGGGCACCCCTATATAAAGGTGGAGTGGGGCTGCCAATCTTGCTGGCTGGGCGGTGTGGGACTAAACCCCACACCAGCCCGCCTCCTCCCTTGGTGCGCCAGCCCTAGGTGAGCCCCATGTGGCCCACCTAGGCTGCGCCATGCATGGAGCCCTCTAGGGGGCGAATTCCCCCCTATGGGCCTTCTCCCCATGGGAGAGGGCCCATTTAAGATGGGCTGTCCCAAAAATTCGAATTAAATTAAAATAAAATATATTTAATCATTAATTAATATTAAATACATATTATTTAATTTATTCTTGCTCCGAAACTCATTTCGTTGCCCTCCGAACTCCATCAGATATGTCCTGGAACGATTCCGGTGTTCTTCATTATTTTCTCTTCGGTGTCAAATCAAACTAACCGTCGTGCCACCCTACGGTTTCGGGATCACTCCAGACATGATCGAGACATCTCTCCAATCAATGACTAACAGCGGGATCTGGAACCCCATGATAGTCCCTGTGCGTCCACGAATATCTTTGTCGCTTGAACCTTAAACGTCAAGTCCCATACCTTTTGCCTGGCGATACTTAGTTTGTCCGAGACTCGATCTCCGGTATCACGATACCTAGCTCGATCTCGTTACCGACAATACTATCTTTACTCGCCAGTGAGACATTCGTGTTCTATGGACGCATTGCTCATATACAATTTTGCACTCATATGAATTATTTATCACTAACTGAGCTTCATCTTATCTTATTTATCCCATACATAACACACACTGCTGCAGGTGAAACCTTAAGCCATGGCCTATTTTTAATCATTGATACAAGAACCACGAGCAAACAGTTGGTCCGATAGAAAAAAATCCTGTAAGAAAACTCTCTTGAACTCCATCATATTTCCTTGCTAGGCAGATACTTCCCGGTTTGATAAACCCCTAAGTCTCATGGGGGAAATAGGTACGTACTACAATCCGATAATCCGAATCAAAGGTATCACATACCACACACACAAATTATGGGTTAGTTCACAAAGCCATAATGACACTTGCTTACTATACCACGAAATCACTTGATTTCACTAGGTACATTTCTATTTTTGCGTATTGATCAATATCTTGAACTCGTATTTTTTCTTCTCTTTTCATAAAGATGATGTCTTGAAGGTAAACTTTAGTGTTCCCACAGTCTTATTCTTAAAACATACTTGCAATATGCTCAACACCATCATGACCATTCTTCGGACAACACCTTAAACATCTTAGTCATCACATAATCTTCTTTTTTCAATCTTGAAACCAACATATGGTTTTCAAGCATTGCCTATTGACAAACACTATAAGTATAGCGCAATCAACCATTAGTGTATAGAGATTGTCATTAATTACCAAACCAAATATGGAGACGCCATGCTCTTTCACCAATACACGCCACTGGGAGCCTCAGGGTGTCACCAGTCCGAGACCAGCACTGCCACTCGTGGCTTAAACAAAACCATCCGAAAAAGAAAAGCCCCGACGCCGTCGGGCTTCGCCCGATGACGCCTACCAACGTCCGCGAGGGAAAGGGGAGACGAAGGTCTCGGCTGTTAGGGTTTGGGCCATCCGGCGCCACTCGGGAGAGCGACACAGGAGCTAGGCCTAAAAACTCTTTGACAGTTCAAGAAAAAATACAAACAAGAAATTTATCATTTACTCAAAGTTTTGCGAGAAAGTAATAGGTTTAATGGAAGTTCTTTTTTTTTACATTGTACGCCCGCAGTCATACATTACTTGTATTGATAAAAGTACGGATATAAAGATGACATGTATATAAGCAACATAAAATTAAGAGAAAACAAGCGATTAAAGGGTTCACCGCACAGCTTTGCCGTCTAAGAGCATCTCTAGCAGACACCGCATTTTCGCCGGAACTGTAAAATAACCGCCATTTTGCCGTTTCGGGGCCAAAACGATGCCAGACCAGACCCCGCAAAAGAGACTGGCCTGCAAAAAAAAATTGAGGGGCGCGGGAATTCCCCCCCCCCGGAACTGTGAAAATCCCGTTTGCACGGTCGACCCGGCGGCGCCCTCTATCCCTAGATCGATTTGGCGGGAGGGACATTTCACCGCGGCAGTTCCAGCTTTCCCCCTCCCCCGCCGCCGCTGATCTCCACCTCCCGCTCCGGCCGACCTCATTGAGGCCGTCCAGCGAGGCCATGGACACCTCCGACCCCGCGCTCGTCACTGTGGAAGTAGGGTTAGCCAAATCGACGGCGGGCGGCGCCGCGGTGGATCTCCCCACCGGCCATGTCGGGTCCGCGGCGGATGCTTCCTCCAGCGTCGTTCCTCGCAAGCGGCTCGGCAACATCATCGTGCAGGGAGGCGCGCCCGCTCCGGCGCCACCGTAGCCGCCGCCAAGGGGCCCGCTCGACCTAAAGCTCGCCCGCCCTACCGCCGCCGGTAATCTTGGTGATACCGAGCCGGCGCAGCTTGTGCAGAAACGCAAGCGGGCGCCTCTAGCCAAGAAGGCCTCGGCGAGTTCTACGCCCGCCACCGCCGCCGTCCCTGAGGTGTTCGACGGAATGCCCGCAAGGTACGTCCGATCATCTTGGGATTTTTAGCTCAATAATTTCGCCGTTTTGATTGCCGCCGTTGGGGTTTTAGCTCAATAATTGCGCGTCCCTCTTTGTAGCTCCGAATATGCGGCTCTCCTCGAGGAAAACACGGTGAACATCGAGGATGCACCGCTCGGGGACTACGAATACAACGAAATGGACCGCGGGGTACACGGTGGCGGCGAAGAAGAGGACGAGGTGCAAGAGATTGAAGGGGAGGTCTTTGAGGCAACGTATAGCAAGAGGTCGAAGGGCTATACCCAATTGGAGGATACGGTGTTGATCAAAGCTTGGGAGGCCGTGTCCCTCGATGCCATCCACGGCACCGACCAAACCGGGAAGAGGTATTGGCAAAGGATAGAAGACAAGTTCTTCCGGTTGATGCCAACCAATGTTGAGAGGACACCACGCACCTACAGATCACTCCAAGGTCGTTGGGATGTGATCAAGCCGGCGGTTAGCCGGTGGAGTGGATGTTTGGAGCAAGTGTACAATGCACCTCCAAGTGGCACTAATGAAGCCAATTGGGTGAGTGTTCTTTGACATAGTTGCTTTGGTTGTACGAAAAAATGATAGTGCTTTGACATAGTTGCTTTGATTGTAGGAAAAAATTGCAGCCGCAAGGTATAGGGACATGCCGACATCCAAGGGCAAGTCCTTTGCATTCGGGCATTGTTGGGCATTGCTTAAAAATAGCGAGAAATGGAAGATGAGGGACAAAGAAGCACCACCGAAGAGAGGTGCCTTCACCGTGTTGGACGATGATGAAGATGATGAAGGAGGGAGGAACAAGGGTAGGCCGGATGGCACCAAAAGGGCCAATGAGAATATCAAGATGGCATCGGAGGCATCAAGTTTGAGAGACAAGATAGATCATATGGTGAAGTCAAATGAGTTGATGGTTACCATGACTATAGAAGCAAAAAAAGAGTTGGCAACGAAGAGGTCTCAAGAGAAAGAGGAGAAGTGGCGGCTAATCAAGGAGGAGAAGTTGCGCAAGGCCGCAATTGAGGAGAAAAAAGCCCAAGCCGAGGAGACTAAGGCTCTTGCCCAGCTCATTGCCGAGGAGAACAAGATCATGATCATGAACCGTAATGAGATGGATGAGCTAACCTTGGAGTGGCATGATTTGATAAGAAAGGGGATCTTGGACCGAAGGAGGATGGCTGCCATCGATGGTGGGGGTGGTGGTGGCGTTGGTGGTGGTGGTGTTGGTGGTGGTGGTGGTGGTGATTGATGGTTGTTCATCATGGTTTCGCCACTTTTGATGTGGTTCTTTTGATGCAAAAAAGATCTATTCGGTTGTCTAGATGATTGAAACCATGTTATTTGCTATTTATGTGTGAGAACTATGTTAAATTCTGAACTATTGGTGTTAATTGTTGGAATTTCTTTTGAATTGTGCAATTATATTTTTGCGGATTGCGGTTTGCGGGTCCATTTTTATCTGGCAATACGGTGTCTGTTCTACCGCAAACAAAAATGAACCCACAAACCTGTTTTCCGCGCCCTGCATCGCGATTTTGCGGGCTGGCGGAATGCGGTGTCTGCTAGAGATGCTCTAAGTGAAAAAAAGAAACAAATCGGGAGGAGACTCCTCCACCGTCCGTTCAAGTTCAAACTCACGAGTCACGCGGTTTCTGCCGGCCCCCGTAGGCTTCGTAGCACCCGCACGCCAACAACCCCTCCTCCACCCTCCGCATGGTCCCAACCTGTCAGCGACCGAAACCCACCTCTTGGTTATAAAACCTCTCTCCGTCTTATCTCCTCGCCCCCTCTGGAACTCCTCCGCCCTACCTTGCTCCCCAGCTCCTCCGGCCCCTCGCCGCCCGAATCCTTCGCTAGGGTTAGGGTTCCCGCACGACCCAGCGCCATGGCCACCTTCACCTCCCAGGTCTGCGCGATGGCGGGCGGCTCCCCGTCGAGCTCGCTCTTCGTCAGCCGCCGCCGCCGGCGGTGATGCCTCTGCAGATGCGGGCCGCTCGCGGCGGGCGGGCTCGAGGGCTGGCGATGCGGGTGACGTGCGAGAAGGTGGTGGGCATCGACCTCGGCACCACCAACTCCGCCGTCGCGGCCATGGAGGGCGGCAAGCCCACGGTGATCACCAACGCCGAGGGCCAGCGGACGACGCCGTCGGTGGTGGCCTACACCAAGGGAGGGGAGCGGCTCGTCGGACAGATTGCCAAGAGGCAGGCCGTCGTCAACCCGGAGAACACGTTCTTCTCCGTCAAGCGCTTCATCGGGCGCAAGATGGCTGAGGTCGACGACGAGGCCAAGCAGGTCTCCTACAACGTTGTGCGCGACGAGAACGGAAACGTCAAGCTCGACTGCCCCGCCATCGGCAAGCAGTTTGCCGCGGAAGAGATATCCGCGCAGGTAATTTCACCTTACACTTCGTTATTGATTCTGGCCCCAAATTGAAATTGGTCTGTACTGCTGTATTCAAGTCTGTTCTTGCGCAATCAGAAGAATGACTATAAAATAACCATGTAAATTTTGGACCTATGGTGCACATGATTCAAATGCCAGTGCCTTATTTGACTTCCCTGGTAATTTGTAACTTGTCAGGTATTGAGAAAGTTGGTGGATGATGCATCTAAGTTTCTGAATGACAAAATTACAAAAGCGGTGGTCACTGTTCCAGCCTACTTCAATGACTCGCAGAGAACGGCAACAAAAGATGCTGGCCGTATTGCAGGGTTGGAAGTTCTCCGTATTATAAATGAGCCAACTGCTGCATCTCTGGCTTATGGTTTTGAGAAGAAAAACAATGAAACAATTCTAGTGTTTGACTTGGGCGGCGGTACTTTTGATGTCTCTGGTATGACAAGAGCACCAAACTATTTCTCATCTTTACTGCTTTGAATTTTGAACTGCATGAATTCTTATCACATTCATATACTACCATAATGGTCTTTATTCTTAGATAAATCATGACTGGAGTTTCAATACTAGAAATTGATTCAGTTTAGACGAAAAATGGGCAATGCTGTGTCCTGTTTGGTTTTCGTTGTAAAGTCAAGAATGGTTTATTCAGAAGTGTGTTACTTTTACATGTCCCATTCAGAGGCTAATATTAATAAAAACAACTTTTAAAGAGAGTTAACTCATAAAGAACATTTAGTTAAAACCTGAAAGCTTTCAAAATATTGATTGCTTGGATAGCTTTTTCTTGGTATTTCTGTGGTGAGAATAATGACACTGAGGTTTGTAAGCATGCCATGTCAAATAACATTGCATTCTTTGTTCTTTGTTTCTTCAGTGTGCAGTTCTGATTTCTGAAAATAGTGAGGTATTAATATGTGTCTATCTTACAAATTAATACTAATGAGCAACATTTACTCTGCAGTATTGGAGGTTGGTGATGGTGTATTTGAGGTTCTTTCCACATCTGGGGACACACACCTTGGTGGCGATGACTTTGATAAGGTCTTTAGTTTCTCTATTATTCTTCGGAATTACCCCATACTGTTTTTTCTTTTTCGGTTCTCTGCAATACGAAGAAACTATACAATGATATATAAACGTACTGTACACAACAACTACATGGGCTATACGCCTGCACCCATGAGTTATGGAACATTTCCTCACATTCTTTTGATAAATAGGAGCATGTTGCCAGTATGGGTACCATATACACTCATTCGACTGTATTAGCAATCGAAATGAGATATTTGAGTTGGTTCAGTTGGTGCAATTTTATTTTCTGTATGCTCTTAACTGTAGCTTTGACATTACTGTTCAGATCTACTGGGTTCAGTTTTTTTTTAAAGTAGTTCTGAAACTTTTGTTCAGAACTTGTACGTCACTCTGGCTTCATCAAGTCCGTAGATCTTCTTTTTTCAGATAATATGTATTGATTTCAACTTCTGTAAGAGGATTTACATGTGAAATATCTCTTTGTGTTATTTGGTGGAGTCTATTTCCAATAGTATTATTAACATAACGTTCCACCAATTTCTAACAATGTTATCCTTTGATTGCACAGAAAGTTGTAGATTGGCTTGCTAGCACCTTCAAGAATGATGAGGGCATTGATCTTCTTAAGGATAAACAAGCCCTTCAGCGTCTTACCGAGGCAGCAGAGAAAGCTAAGATGGAACTGTCAACGCTGACGCAGGCGAACATTAGGTATTTTTTCGTAGAAATTTTGCGTTGTGTTCTTTTTTCATGGAAATTTGCTTTGTGTTCTTTTGCTCAATTGTATGCTTTCTGTTGCTCAACTGGTGACATTTCTTTTAAACTGTTGAATGTCTTGACCACAGCTTGCCATTCATTACTGCTACTGCTGATGGGCCAAAACACATTGAGGCAACCCTCTCTAGAGCCAAATTTGAGGAATTGTGTTCAGATCTCATTGATAGGTAAGAATGAACATTCAATCAGTCTAGCAGAGCCTATAAGTCCTTTATATATACTAGTTCTGCCTTTTCCCATTTTTGAAGGCTTCACTCACGTACTTATGTTCTTCTATTGATAGGCTCAAAACTCCTGTTAATAACGCCTTGAAAGATGCCAAGCTATCTGTTAGTAATCTAGATGAAGTGATTCTTGTGGGTGGATCCACGCGAATCCCTTCAGTGCAAGAACTTGTGAGGAAGATTACCGGCAAGGATCCCAATGTTACAGTCAACCCTGATGAGGTTGTTTCTCTTGGGGCTGCCGTACAGGTCATTTTCTTTTCCCCCAAATCTGCTTTATTCTGTCGTTGTTTGCAAGAGGAACAATCTTGACCTTCTAATTACTTACAATAGTAGTCTTTCACACATGTTTCCTTGACTAATTATAATGTACCAAAGGCCAATTTAGCTGTATCAAAATTAGCTACCAAAGCATGTAGTTACAATGCAAGACCACTATCAACTTATTCAGCATCTAGAACACCTTATGTAATATTTTCTGTTCCCTTGAAACACCAGGGTGGCGTTTTGGCTGGAGATGTGAAGGATGTTGTACTTCTCGATGTTACTCCATTGTCGATTGGTTTGGAGACGTTGGGTGGAGTGATGACAAAGATTATCCCCAGAAATACAACACTGCCCACCTCAAAATCAGAGGTATTCTCCACGGCTGCTGATGGACAGACGAGTGTTGAGATTAATGTTCTCCAGGGCGAAAGAGAGTTTGTCAGGGACAACAAGTCTCTTGGAAGTTTCCGGTTGGACGGGATCCCTCCTGCACAACGTGGTGTGCCACAAATTGAAGTGAAGTTTGATATTGATGCCAATGGCATTCTCTCCGTTGCAGCTGTTGATAAGGGTACTGGAAAGAAGCAGGATATCACCATCACTGGCGCTAGTACACTACCAAAGGACGAGGTATGCTTTTGATGCTTATTCTGTCAAGCATTCTTGTGTAACTGATTGCACTAAACTGGGATTGTAGTTTTTTGTGATTAGGTATGAAATTTGTTAGTTTTTCCTCATGTTAGCAATGTATTGTGATAGTTTTCTACGTGGTATGCGGTGCTGTTATGTTTTCATTTTGGTGTTCATGTTCTTGTACTTATTCCATGATTTCCAATCTATTATGTTGCTATTTCTCTTCAGTTTTATGCACCGAATCTCTTTCATTATGATGTTAATTTTTATGCATGTATGTACAACCTTGTGATTCTATTGCCAAACAAAGCTTCGATGCCATTGTAGTTTCTGCTCGTCGTCCACTGTGGACATGCTGTGGACTCCAGAAAGATGAGAACATCCTATGTTGGTGCATTAACACACCTTTTGAAATATTTTGTTTTGCAGGTCGAGAGAATGGTAGAAGAAGCTGACAAGTTTGCCCAAGAGGACAAAGAGAAAAGAGATGCTATTGACACCAAAAATCAGGCAGACTCTGTGGTCTACCAGACTGAGAAGCAACTGAAGGAGCTTGGCGACAAGGTCCCTGCTCCTGTGAAAGAGAAGGTAGATGTGAAGCTCCAGGAGCTGAAAGATGCCATTGCTGGTGGATCGACACAGAGCATGAAAACTGCCATGGAGGCTTTGAATCAGGAGGTAATGCAAATCGGGCAGGCCATGTATAACCAAACTAGTGCTGGTGGTGCTGGCCCTACTGATGACGGAGCTGAGCCTACACCTGGTGCTGGGCCAACAAACTCAGGTGGAAAGGGACCCAATGATGGAGATGTTATCGACGCGGACTTCACAGATAGCAATTAAAGGATGTTCAATGGATGAAGCTGAATGATACATAGATGCTGAGTTAAATTCCGGGTGACATTCTAGGGGTTGAAAAATGTTCCTTTTGTATCTTGGGTCAGTGTCACTATAGGCAATTTATTTAGTATGAAATTGGGTAGTGGTAGGAATTGCCAACATTTGCTGGTGACCTTGAATCAAGTATACCCCTCTGGAAATGTAAGGAGGCAAAAAGATTTTGATCGAAATTGTAGCATGAAAAATAAAAATTAACTGGCCATGTTCAAATCGGCAACGAACAAAAGTTTCATGGTGTACTTGGTGTTCTCATTGTACTTGATTACCCATATGGTCGAAGAACAAATGATGAATTTTCCGTTTGTGATTTCCAGTAAACTCTGACAAGTGGTTTAAAAGGGCTTTCAGTTGACAGTTCTACTCCCTCCGGTCCGATAAGACTGTCGTAGAGATTGCACTGTGGTAGTACAAAATACCTACACAAGTTGCGACACATATTCCGGATAGGAGTTAGTATTAAATATTAAATATTTTCCCGTTTGTGATTTCCAGTGCCCAAACGCAGCTTCCCCGAATGACATACCAACAGCCAAGATTCAAACCAAACAAATCTTTTTTGCATGTTTCATGCTCCGGTAGTCGAACAATCGAAGGAAAAGGATGGCCAATATGGTTTTCGGTGTTTTTGTTTTGTACTACTCGTTTTGTGTCGAGTTGTATCTCATTTGTATTGGCTATTGTTTCTCTTGATAAACATTAGCCTTTTCATACTCCGCTAGTCGTCCAACAATCGAAAGAAGAAGACAGCCAATACGAATTTTTGGTGTATTTTTTTTATACTGATCATTTTCTGTTGAGTTGTATCTCCTTTGTATTGCCTATTATTTATGCCGATAAATATCATACATAAGATATCTTTAGTGCCTTTGTTAAAAAGAGAAGAAATTCAACATGCCACGAGTTATCTGGACAAACTCATGGATGTTTATTGTGAACATATCTATTCTTGCAACAGTTAGTCCAAAAATACCACTATGTATGATAGTCTAAAGGACAGACCTAATGCTAGAACCTCCCACACCAGGTGGGGTATATCTCCGTTTCTAAATATAAGATGTTTTAGCATTTGCCCACCTGTATACAAATATATCTAGACACATTTTAGTGTGTATATTCACTCATTTTCATATGCATCTAGATAACATGTCAACACCTAAAACATCTTATATTTAGAAACGGAGGGAGTACGAGTTAAGCCTTAGGTTGAGTCCGTGATAGTCCCAGTTGACTTCTTTATGACAAACGCTTTCGAAGTGCGAAGCTGGAACCAGAAGATAAAAATGCAGAATATCTGTACACTCGTATGGGAGCATGGGATATGATAAACTTGCGATAACATTTGCTGCAAAGTATATAGGTTAAATCTTAACATGAAACGCAAAAATGCAGGTCTAGGCTACCCATCATACCAAGCCAAACAAATGAAAAGCTCCTCCCTTATAGCCATTTACATTATCACCAAAACATAAGTATATGCCCACTATTAAAGAGTACCAATTCAGGTATCACCGTAAGGATCCTCTCATGCTATTATGGGAGCTTTCGAACATTTGATGCATACTACAGCATTTGCTGCAAGATACGAAACTTAGATCCTAACAAGAACATGAGAAACAAACACAACGGTCGCCTAGGCCAAAGCCAATTCTCCAACTTCCCAGTTACTAGGTTATTACCAAAAAGACTAGTATGCCCATCGATAAATCTTGTAAGGAAAGACAGACACTGATGAGACTCACTACATGAGATGAGACTGTCCTCATCAGTTCTTAGCAGTGAGAGCATTGTTTTCCTTGATCCGAGCCCGGTTGTCCAACTTGACGAAACGTTTCAGGTCTTCATAAGGCAGTGTCTTGGCATCTTTCCTCCGCAGCTCGCTCAGCACAGGACGCTTGTCAACCAGGTGCCACAGCCAGTCAGGGTACTCGGAATCTGGTTGGATCTTTGGATCAGAACCCTCCTTCAGGATATTTGCCCCAAACACAGTCGTACTCTTCATTTCTTTGCTGAGCACAGGTTTAGCATCAGCTGCGCCACCTTTTCCACCCTTCTTTCCCTTGGCTGCAACGGCAAAGCCTCTTCTCCCGACCAACTGAGCTGCATCCCTTGGAATAACTCCACGCTTCAATACTCGTGTCCAAGACATTGCCATTCCTCGGTCGATATTTTAGCTGCATATATCAATAATCAGAACCAAGAGCCAACTGGTAAACTGAGAAAAATACGAATGCTGACAAAAAGAAATCTGCGAATTATATTGATATTTGAACAGTAGGTCATATGAGTAGATGTAGGAGGACTATGTTGAGTATATGGGACTTGGTACTGGATATCAGTATGGGCCTCTTTATTGCAGCATGTTTCTGCTACTAGGTTTTTATTTGTACTGTAATGTAAAAACTGAAGCTCAGAGAGCTAACATGTGTTAAGGCTAATAATTCTGCTTACAAGATGAGCACTGCAACTTATTTCCAAATAATTATGTTGTTCTACCGAATACATGAACTACACATGATTAAAGATGACGTCAATCAGATAAAACCCCATCTTTTAAAGTAAGGTTCTTGCTAAAGCAGAAGCAGTAAAACAACATATAGATTGGAGCAGGCGGAAGTTCTGAAGATTAAAGAACATCAACACTAGTTCCAGTATGAAGCAAACAACCAGAACTACAGTAATCACCATGCTAAGACATAGTGCAAAATTTGCAGTATAGTATCATTCACAACATTTTAGCTAATAGGCACCACAATATTACCAGGCTTTGTTTGGATGTAGATATTCAAGCCGAGGAATTGAAAAGGGGCAAAAACCAAAACTAAGGGGAAATGGAAATGGGCTCAATTTGCTACTATTTCGAGGTTCCTGGAAATGGCAGTCGGAATCAAAGAGAAGAGGCAATTCCAATCCCTGTTTGGATGTACAAAAACTTGAAGTGTAAATTTACATGAGACTGAAGATAGTAAAGTGTTGTAAATGTTTAAAAATGTCTTCTCTCACAACAGTGCATATATTCCTGCAATAATGTATGTCTTAACAAAACAATCATTCTCCTCTTTCTTCTTTTGTTTTCTTCATATATGCATGATGGTAACTCTAATTGATCTGCAACTATGTACTTGTACGATAGAATTCTACACACAAATCTAACACTGCATCACATACACCAAGACCACAATCCTGAAAATTTGACAAGCCTGACCTTCAATCGGCAGCAACAGCAAGCTTCTCCAAACGGCCAGAGGAGCAAAGAGCTAGGCAACAACCTGAAATAAAATGCAACGACATGGTGTAAGGCTGGGCGTTTGGGTTTTCCCGAAATATCGGGTAAAAAATATTTCGGGCGTTCAGGATATCCTGAATAGCCCAAAGTACAAAACAATGAACAGAAATGACTGGAAAAAAAATCAGCAGTGGCCGTCCTTGAGTGGAACGAGGAGGATGAAGGCGTCGCGTCCGGACAGATCGAGATGGAGACCTGATTCGTCAGGGCTGATCGCCGGGAAAGATGTAGCGGCGCGACGAGACGACCATGTGCTGGGGCAGTGGGTGAGGGCAGGCGACGCTGCGCTGGGACTGCGGTTACGGGGTCGGGCGACGGTGCGCTGGGATGCCGCGATGACTGTAGGGCACGGCGGCGAGGGATCTGCGGACTGCTATGGTGTGTTGTCGCCGCACTCGTCTGTGCGCACCGGCGCCGTGGTCTGTGGCGGCTGCCTGGTCGGGGGAGAAACAGCTGGGCTTGAGTGAGGAGGAATAGGGTGACGACGGTACGAGAGCTAGGACTACTAGCGTATTGGGCATTTGGGCGGCCAGGGAAGAAAAGGACTGGCGCTTGGACGGGGGCGAGGCACGGCCGGAGACAGAGGAGAGGAGGAGGAAGACGGCCGAGTTTCACTGACCTGCGCGCCACCGAGAAGCCTCTGATCGGCGCCTCCTTCTCCTATCGAGCTCTATGCGTAGTTCGTCTCGTCAGGGCACGGCGGCGGCGGGTAGAAGGCTGACATAGGCGTCAAACCCTTCCTCTCCGATCAGGCCTGAAAGATGGAGCAAAGCGCTAAAGTTTGCTGGGCCTTGGGCCCCGCTTCCCTGCCAGTTTCATCTCCTGTGTTTTGTGCCGTCGTGCGGCAAATAGGCGGAGCGGCATTACCTATTTGTCGACCAGCTCGACGTTAAGCAGCCGTCGCACACCCCCACATGGGCCTGGCCCAGTTCGTGCGGGAGAGGTCAGAGGCGCGACGGCGGCCGGAAACGAGGCGGCGCGGCGGCCGCGGCGCCCCGTCGGAGGTGAGGCCTGGACCTCGCCGGAGACGGGGACGACGCGGCGGCGCCAGCGACCGGAGTTAGGGTTAGGGTTCGGGGTGCGGGGGGGGGGGGGGGGGGGATGGCCGGCCGGGGGGCGGAGGACCGGCGGTGGGCCGCGGTTGGAGGAGGGCGGGGCGCGGCGCCGAGCGCGGGGGAGCAGGCGGTCTGGCCGGCGGCGGAGGACGGTTCGGGGAAGAAGGTGGAGAAGGAAGAAAGGGCGGAGGAGGCGATGGCGGAGTGGAACGGAGGCGGGGAAGAAGAAGATGGAGGGGGTGTGCGAGGCGCGCTTATCGTCGCACGGGTCGACGTACAGGCGATCCCGGCGGACACACCGCAGCTAAATGGGCGGGCCCAATAGAGCTACTCTGGCCCATTTCTTTAGATTTTTACTCCTTTTACTATTTTTTTCTTTTTCTACTTTCCTTTTCCTTCTTATTTTGTCTTTTATTTTCTATTTCCGTTTATTTTCTCTTTTTTTTATTTCCATCTTCTTTTTTGTTCTGTTTTTTCCGTTTTATATTAAATAAACGCGGATGTTGTGGAAAAAATATTACTAGTTATTAAATCCACTAGAACTTATGTTTTTTTTTCTAATTATTATCTGCAATACAACGGTTGTTAGAACTTTTAACTAAAGACATATTCATATATTATATAATAATTTTCCATAATGTTCTTATCGAAATATTATGTTTTTGTGTATATACTTATAGACTCCCAATGATACTTTCATTACCATAATTTGTATGTTTCACTATGCTCAAATTCTGAAATGGGGCTATTATTTCAAAGAGTGGTTTATGAACATCATCGTGTCCCCTTGTTCCGGCTCGTACCATTCGCAAAGAGTTGAAAACATAGTAACATGTCCTGTTAAGAGTGTTATGTTTCTGCACCCGGTTGAACAGTAAAATTAAGAAAGATAGAAATTTATGCTTGGTTTTTCTTTTGGCACAATGTTCATGTCGATGTCTTTGACATGTCTGCAAAATTTTAAAAGAGAAGACATATGAGGTGCTTTGAGAACAAGTTAAGAAAAAATTGTGCTGTAAAAAAACACTTACGAAAGTACCATTCTTTGCATAAAATTTGGCATGGGCAAGTACGACATTGACATCTACAAGCATGATCATTTTCAGATTTTTGTTTCGTGATTTGGAACCTGTTCTGTACATGAACCCTCTTAACTAAGATTTTCTTATTTATATCTGTTCTAATGACATTTGGAAAAGAGTTTTTTATAGCCGGGTGCAGATGTACCGGGGCTTATCTGATTTCCAATTTTCCGTCAATTGGTCGTTGCTCCTTTTTACACCAATGCGTGGTATCCTTCTAGTGACGTGCATGGGACATGGGTGGAACTCAAAAGAGTGGGTGGTCTCTCCGTCTTGTGTGCCTCCGCTAGTCTGGCTTCCAACATCCCATCTTCTCAAGAGATGTGGTTATACCATCTCACGAGCACAAGATTCATCAGTCTTGTTAGTTCGGAACCTGTACATATGATATGTCCCTTTCATCTGGTTCAATGGCGGATGGGATGGAGGACGAACGTACTCGTACATGCACCTGTGCATGCATGCAACTAACAACAAGAATTGATCGATGTGACCGGCCCGCAACCAGCATACAGTGAGCTTTCATGTGCGCGTACGACGAACTGTATGCAAGACGACCACTACTGACAAAGGCAGAGAGTCCTCTCCCGCAGCGCAGGAGGACGCACAGAGATCAGTCTGTTCATGTACGTTGTTTCACAGGAGGGAGGGAATGGAGGAGATTACCTTGGAAAAAAGAGAGGAGACGAAATCCACGGGAAAGGAAGCCTTTGGTTCGAAGGGATTTGCTGTGAGAGAGAGAGGGGGTGAAGAGCTCGGGCTGGAGGAGGAAAAAGAGAAGCGTGGAGGGGAGTAGCGGCCGCACGGCTCTAAATTTAAGTGGCATGGCGCCCTTGCGGAAGGCGCCATGGTCACGAGCATGTCGCTTTGGCCTGGGGCGCCATACAAATTAACGGGTGTGGGTCCTGCCAGTCCGACGTGGCACGGTCCATAGCGCCTTGGAGCGAGGCCTCATGTAGTAGGGCATGGCGCTCTAGGGCTGGGCACCATCTAAAAGGGTTAAATCGTGAAATATTTCAAATTTAGGTCTATTTTATGCGACAAGTTCAAAAAATGGTCAATTTCGTCAAATTTGTCGTCAGGCTGTAAGGACAAGTACATAGTGGGCTGCAAGCTTGTCGGCATGGCTTTCTTTATGTTGATGAGATAGATAATGAAAAATGTAAGAAATGGATTCTGATGCAACAAACACTATGCGTACTCCTAAAAAAAAGAATAAACGAGAGGAAAGAAGAAGAGAGAAACGAGAGAAAATGACTAAGCTAATAGCTAAGATTATACCCAGCTCTATTAATTCATATATGTTTCATTAAATATTATGGATTTTTTGTTTCATTTGGATAAATTATGTATGATTAAAAATCTTTTTACCTTTTGATTTCAAAACTCAATAAAACCATAAACCAGTTATCCAAATGAAACAAAACTTTGATATAATAATCAATGGAACATATGATGTCCTAAATATTTTTCAAAATTTTCTGGATACTTTAAATTTTGAGTTCAAATTTTGAATTGACCTGTTCGTTGGACCTTGATCTTGATCTGATGGCAATCGCATGGTTAGAGCCACTGTGACTCTGTGAGACTTTGTTGCACAAAGTTACTGATGCTGGAACGCGAGATGCATGCCCATGGACAAATAATTTTATGTCCACATCACTAGTAGAAAAGGGGGCAACTGTGCGCCCCCTTTAGTACCGGTTGTACAAAAACCGGTACTAAAGGGGCATTAGCACCGGTTGCGTTCGTGTGCCAGCAGGGGCACCGCGGCGAGTACCTTTAGTACCGGTTGTTATTAGCAACCGGTACTAAAGGCGGTACTAAAGAGTTGGAGGCCCCGCAACACATGCGGCCACGGTTGGTGGCCCCACGGCGAGACCTTTAGTACCACTTGGTAACAACAACCGGTACTAAAGGTCTTGGGCACTATAACCTTCTTCCACCCCGAGCCAGCTCCATTTTGAGCTCGAATTCAACTCCATTTTTCCTCTCTCTTTGCTCTCCCAAGCTCAAATTCACCCATTTTTTCTCCAACAACTTCCAAGATTGGTGGCACCTACATATATAAGGGTTAGCAACTTCATCTTCTCTTCCGGCATTTCAAGTTTAGCTCATTTTCGTGCAAGTTTAGCAAGTTTGATTTTGGTGGTGCTTGCAAGATGTTTGATGAAATGCCTAAGTTAGGGATTTCATTTGTTTTAATGCATTTTGAGCTCAAATTAAAATATAATTTGTGGTTTTATATAGTGTCGTCCCGTCCTCTTCCTCACCGCCGTCGATCGCCCGCGCCGCTCCGTCACCGACACCACCTTGGTGAGCCTCTTTTTCTATCTTTTATTTTAAAAAATGTTAGTTATATGATTTAAATGCATAATTATTTCTTGTATAATTTTCTTATGTTTTTTTATATGTATAGTGTCATGGTTTTGATATCCGTCCCCGTCGGCCCTCGTCCGGTCTATGATTCGGATGTGGTATATTTTTATAACTATTTATTTTGTTTCGTGTTTATAACAATCATGATGACCAACTTGACATAGATATATTTTTATTTAGGAGGTAGTTGAACCAGAAATTCCAGCCGACCCTATTGTCGAGTTAAAAAAAAAAAGAAAACAACGATTTGAAAGCAAAATTGAAGATAAGTGAAGATCTTCGTCTCCAATGCCTGGAAGAGAAGATGGTATTGGACTTGAAGATTGCCGACATCGTTGATGCTCACGGGGTCGAGCTTGCCGACGTCGTCGCTGCTCACGAGATGAAGATGGATGCAATGCGCTTCAAGCTTAAAAAGATTAGAAAATATGTCATTAGTCAAGAGGCTTGGTATCATTATGCTGTTGGTTCAATAGTTACCTTGGTTGCGATTCTGATCGCATTTGTTGTTGGATTTAAATTCTTTAGATAGTTGTATGTTAGTTTCGATTGATGTATGTTTCGTGAGAACTATGTATTACATTTGGGCACTACTCTACTTTGGTTTTAATGTGATGAACTTGTATTAATTAATTTGGTCACGTATCTATTCATTATTTAGCTGGTGTAATGGTTTTTGATGTATTTATGTAATGCAGATGAGCCGAGAATGGATGTACGGTGATCGACGCTGTCCCGAGTTCATTGATGGCATGCATTGTTTTCTCGATGTGGTTAAGTTAAACAAGCTGAAGAATGGTTTTATGATTTGTCCATGTGATGAATGTCGGAATACGAGGAATTACCCGAGCGTAAGAACCATACACTCCCACTTGTTGCGACAAGGCTTCATGCCCAATTATTTTTGTTGGACCAAGCATGGAGAAAGAGGGGTAATAATGGAAGACCCTGAAGAAGAGGATGATGACAACTATCCTGTGTTCTCTGAACACGGTGATACTACAATGGGGGAAGACGAAGTTGAGCTCGAGGTCATTGTTGATCAGTCCGATGATGATGATCTTCGTCGGGTCATCTTGATGAACAGATGAAGTGCGGAAGTGAAAACGAGTGGTCGAAGTTGGAGCGCATGTTAGAGGATCACAAAAAATTGTTGTACCCAAATTGTGAAGATGGCCAGAAAAAGCTGGGTACCACCCTGGAATTGCTGCAGTGAAAGGCAAAGAATGGAATATCTGACAAGGCATTTCAGGCGTTGCTACAAATATTTAAGAAGAGTCTTCCAAGGAATAATGAATTGCCGCACAATACATACGAAGCAAAGAAGATTGTCTGCCCTCTAGGATTAGAGGTGGAGAAGATACATGCATGCATCAATGACTGCATCCTCTACCGCGGTGAGAAGTACGAGAATTTGAATGCATGCCCGATATGCGGTGCATTGCGGTATAAGATCGGGCGAGATGACCCTGGTGATGTTGAGGGCGAGCCGAGCCCCAGGAAGAGGGTTCCCGCGAAGGTGATGTGGTATGCTCCTATAATACCACGGTTGAAACGTTTGTTCCGAAACAAAGAGCATGCCCGTGACTCTATGTATCTATAACCTTCCTCCTTGGTTGTGCATGAAGCAAAAGTATATTATGATGCCAGTGCTTATCCAAGGCCCGAAGCAACCTGGCAACGACATTGATGTGTATCTGAGGCCATTAGTTGACGAACTTTTACAGTTGTGGTCTGACGAAGGCATACGTGTGTGGGATGAGTACAAACAGGAGGAATTTGGCCTACGAGCGTTGCTGTTTGTAACCATCAATGATTGGCCTGCTCTTAGTAACATTTCAGGACAGTCAAACAAGGGATACAATGCATGCACGCACTGTTTAGATAAGACTGACAGTATATATTTAGGTAACAAGAATGTGTACCTTGGTCATCGTCGATTTCTTCCAAACAGGCATCCCGTAAGAAAGCCAGGCAAGCATTTCAAAGGTGAGCCAGATAACCGAACGAAGCCTACACGCCCTGATGGTGATGTTATATATGGCATGGTCAAGGATTTGGAAGTAATATTTGGAAAGGGTCCTGGCAGTCTAAATGTTCCGAAAGACGCTAACAAGCGCGTACCCTTGTTGAAAAAGAAATCTATATTTTGGGATTTACCCTATTGGAAAATCCTAGAGGTTCGCTCTGCAATTGACGTGATGCACGTGACGAAAAATCTTTGCGTGAACCTGCTAAACTTCTTAGGCGTGTATGGGAAGACGAAAGATACATCGGATGCACGGCAGGACCAGCAAAGTACGCACGAACGAGACAACCTGAATCCAGAGAAGTACCAAGGTACTGCCGGCTACGCTCTTACCAAAGAAGAGAAGGAGATCTTTTTTCAAGTCCTGAGCAGTATCAAGGTCCCGTCTGGCTACTCGTCGAATATAAAGGGAATAATAAACATGGCAGAGAAAAAGTTCCAAACCTGAAGTCTCATGACTGCCACGTGATTATGACACAATTACTTCCGGTTGCATTGAGGGGGCTTCTACCGGAAAACGTTCGAGTACCCATTGTGAAGCTATGTGCATTCCTGAATGTAATTTCTCAGAAGGTAATCGATCCAGCAACTCTACCAAGTTTACAGACGGGTGTTGTCCAATGTCTTGTCAGCTTCGAGTTGGTGTTTCCACCGTCCTTCTTCAATATTATGACGCACCTCATAGTTCACTGATGCATGTAAAATGCATACATGAACTTTGCACTTTAATTGCTTATATTTCAATCATATTTGCATCATATATGGGTTATATTCATGTTTTATAATGATTTTGGGGATAATTCACAGTTTCCCCATTTATTTGGAATTAACTCTGTTTTCCAGAAAACGTCTTTTTTAGTGTTTCAGACTTTCCGGGAGCTTCGAGACTCCAAAAAGGGCAAGGTCAGAGAGCACGGTTCAGAATTTTCGAGACGAATGCGATGGGCTTAAACTGAAGACCAGAAGCCCAACAGGCTGGGAATTAGAGGGTCCCACGCGGCCTCTGTACCTAGCCGCGTGGGCCTATCTCATTTCCCCCTCGTGGCTCCGATGCTGTCCGTTTTCGTCTCCGTGGCTTCGTATTGACCTAAAACCGACTATAAAAATAGCCCCCCGAGGAGTTTCGCGAAGAGGCGGCGAAGAAACACAAAACCACGAAACAGAGAGACAGAGGGCTGCTGCCGGAGAAGATCGGAGGGGGGAAACGCCACCGGAATCGCCTCCGGAGGGCTCCACCCCCCTCCGGCGTGTTCATTATCAACATCTTCATCGCCGTTGCTGCCTCCCATGATGAGGAGGGAGTAGTTCTTCATCGGGGCTGAGGGCTCTACCGGTAGCTATGTGGTTCATCTCTCTCTCCCATGATGTGATCTTTATGTGATCATGAGCTTTGTAATCTAATTGAATTCATGGATGTTTCTCCTTCATTGTTTGTGCTACTCAAGTGGTTTTATTAATGTAATTTCCGGAGTCACCTTTGTCCCATGGTGTGAAGTTGACAGTGTGCGCACCGTGTGTGACTCTTAGGCTAAAGGTTACAGAAATACTTACCATGGGTTATTCTTTGTGTTGGATGTCACTATAAAATTGTGGTGTTTCTTTAGTACTATTTTGGGGCACTCATAGTGACCTTGGGGTTCCCTAGATGTGGAAGACAGACTTTAAGGTGTGCTTTTGTAGCCATACACGATGGTCTTGGTGTTCTATGATATTGTGGTGTTTGTTCACTCAGACTTTAAGGTGTGCTCTTGTAGCCCTACGCAGTAGATTGGTATTTCTATCCAACGGGAGAATAGTTCAGAGTAGCAAAGTGAAGAGGAAATATCTATGTATTCAATTGTTGGGAGTGTCCACTAGTGAAAGTATGATCCATAGGCCTTATTTCCAAGCATCCTAGAAAACCTTTGTCTTGTCCTCTTGCATTGAAGAGGATTGGGACACTTCCACATTCTTGCCTTGTTACATCAAACTTCCATCCATTAAATCAACCACCCTGTTCCTTAAACTTGTTTAGTGCGTAATCAACTAAAACTTGTGACACTTTAGTTGTAGGGAATAGATAACTTTTCCTTCTTTCTCCTGCGGATCGATACCTTACTTCCACATTGAGAGGTGCTACAGTGATCCCTTGCTCTTGGGGGTTATCATTCACCTCGTCGAAGAGATTTCCATTCTCGGTCCTGTATTTCTACACAACATGTTCCCCTTTGAGAGGTTCATGGGAGTCTTAAAGAAATACGTTCATAACAGTGCTAGGTCAGAAGGAAGCATGTCCAAGGGCTATGGAACAGAGGAGGTCATTGAGTTTTGTGTTGACTTTATTCCTGATCTTAAGCCGATCGGTGTTCCTCAATCGCGACAAGAGGGGAGACTGCGTGGAAAAGGCACGCTAGGAAAGAAAGCAACAAGATGTATGGACGGGCATTCTTTCACTCAAGCACACTACACAGTTCTACAAAATTCCAGATTGGTGGCTCCGTATATCGTGAAACACATGGATATTTTACGCTCCCAATACCCGGAGAAGACTAACTTCTGGATTAAAGGGAAACACGTTGATACTTTCGGCAGTTGGTTGCGTACACATCTCATTAATAACATCACTGTTGGACAAGAGCTATACTTGTTGGCCAAGTCACCATCTTCGACTATATTGACTTTCCAAGGGTACGAGATAAATGGGAATACATTTTACACGGAAACCCAAGACAAAAAGAGCACTAACCAAAACAGTGGTGTCCGCTTTGATGCAACAAACGACGATGGCACAAAGGACACATATTATGGTTGCATACAACAGATATGGGAACTTGACTATGGACCTTCTTTTAAGATCCCTTTGTTTCAGTGCAAATGGGTCAACATGTCAAGCGGGGTAGAGATAGACCGGCGGTACGGAATGACTACAGTGGATCTCAAGAATCTTGCGTACCGCACCGAGCCATTCGTCCTAGCCAATCATGTGGCTCAGGTTTTCTATGTGAATGACATGTCTTCCAGACCGAAAAAAAGAAAAGATAAGCAAGCCGGTACATCGTCGTACGATGAGCCAAAACGCCACATAGTTCTTTCAGGAAAAAGAAACATCGTGGAAGTGGAGGACAAGACAGACATGTCAGAAGATTACAATAAGTTTCATGAAATTCCGCCCTTCAAAGTGAAAACTGACCTAAGCACCATGTTAAATGATGAAGAATGTCCATGGCTACGGCGCAATCAGAAGAAAGGGACACACACGAAGAAAAAGTGAACACTAGATATTGATGATGTGTAATAATGTATTAAACCTTTTATGTAACTATGTTTTGAAAACTCGGAAGAGAGATCTAAACACTAATTTTTGGTTCTAAAAACTCCAACGGCTTACAAGCGCTCGAAAAAAGTTGGATCAAAACACACGGCTTCCCCGTCATACATCCCAACGGTGGCTCGTGAGTGCCCTGCATATCAAATGCACCGTTGGGCTGTACGTCGTTGACAAATAGATAATAGATATAAAAACAGAAAAGAAACAGATAGATAATTATTACAATTTTTTAGACAATTAAATTAAATATATATTAAAGAAAAAGAAACTAGAGAAAAAAACAAAATAGAAACCAAATAGATATAAAAAACAGAAAACATAAGAAAGAAAAAAGAAACTAGAGGAAAAAAGTATAACCGGTACTCAAGGGGTGGGCTTAGCGCGCGCGAAATTTCGCCGCGGCCCAAAACAATACAACCGGTACTAAAGACCCTTTAGTACCGATTGTAGAGAACAACTGGTACTAAAGGTGTTTTGAACGGTTTAAGTGGCAGGGGATCGACGCCTCGCTCCCCAAATCGCCAAGTCCTCGACGCCGCCGACGCCTCCTCCTCGACGCGACCCTGCTCCGGCAAGGCTCTGATCTGGCCGGCGGCCGCGCCATCGCCTCCTCCCTCGCCGCGTCGACCTCCGCCACCCCTGCTCCGCTCCACCACGCGCCGCCCCTGCTCCGCCTCCCTCCTCTGCTCCGGCCCACGCGCGCCATTGCCGCCCGGCCCTGCTCTGCCATCGCCGCACGGCCCTGCTCCCTCCTCTGCTCCGGCCTCCGCCCTGCTCCGCCTCCCTCCTCTGCTCCGGCCCGCGCGCGCCATCGCCGCCCCTGCTCCGGCGCCCTCCACGCCCTGCTCCGGCCGCCGCGTAGCCCTGCTCTGGCCTCCACGAATGTTAGTTTTTTTTCTTTTTTTTCAGTAATGTTCTTTTGATTAGTAGTGTTCATTTTTTGTTTTGTTTTTAGTACTGTTATTTAGTACTGATGTTTAGGTTGAGTAAATTTTAGTAGTGTTCATTTTTTTTATGTTTGAATTTTAGTTGAGTAAATTTCAAAACTAGGAAAACAAAAATTTAGGTTGAGTAAATTTTAGTTGACATGTTTGAATTTATGTTTGAATTTTAGTTGACATGTTTGAATTTTAGTTGAGTTAGAAATTTATCAAAGTTAGAAAATTTACCAAAGTTAGAAAATTTGAAAATGTAGCAAATTCAGCGAAGTTAGAAAATTTACCAAAGTTAGAAAATTTGAAAATGTAGCAAATTTAGCAAAGTTAGAAAATTTACCAAAGTTTGAAAATTAGCAAAGCAATGTTATTTTTAGTTGCAATATTTTTGTGTATAAGAAAAGCAATGTTATTTTTAGTTGCAATATTTTTGTGTATAAGAAATTTATCAAAGCAATGTTATTTTTAGTTGCAATATTATTGTGTATAAGAAATTTAAAGTTGTTTGCTATGAATTACAAATTTGCAGTGACATTGAGCTATGGAGGACGACGCCCCCATCATCGACGCCCCCTTCATCCGAGATTTGGAGGAAGAAGACCGGATGCAAGCAATTATATATGCTACGGCTGCCGGACCCAATTCCGATGGAGAAGATTCCGATGAAGAAGACGGCGAAGATTTCAGTGCGAAATGCTTGAACGACTCCGGTGAGGGACTTGAGTTACAAAACTTCAGAGACGACGACGAAGAAGAAGTGCCGTTAGAAAACTCCGTAGAGAACTCCGGCAAGGTATATATTAAGTCTTGTTGATCACTAGCTAGATGCATTAATTGATTTATATGCGCACTTATTAACGAAACATTTTTCTTTCAGCCCTCTGGATCTACGTCAATCCGTAAACGAGGCCCGACCCAAGGGTTAAAGCTGCCGGATGGTGCAAAGTTGTCGATCGACGAAGTTAGCATAAAAGGCAAACCGGAGAAACCCGATGGAATCTCCACTAAATATATAGCTCAATGCGGATTTCTTGTAAGGGACATGGTCCCGATCACCGTTGCAGAAGGGAATGAGCCGAAGAAAAAAAACATTGGCGCAAAATATGTCGAGCAAAGAATTAAAGAAACCCTTTGGGAGTCGATATTGGGTTCTTTCAGCCTACCGGCAGATCTCCCACAGAGGAGGAAGGATAAAGTCAAGGAGTGGACTCTTAGCAAGATGGCCGAGCAATTCAACAACTGGAAGAAAACATTGTGGAGAAAATATGGGAACAAAACTCCAGATTTCACTGCACATCTAGAGAAGCTAAAAGATGACTGGCCTGAATTTGTGGCGTATAAGAAATCGGCCGTCGCTGTGGCCCGATCGACCCAAAATAAGTTGAATGCTAAGAAGAAGAAGTATTTCCATCGTTTGGTCTCAGGTGGCTACAAGACTGCCGTGCCTAAGTGGGAAGCCTATGAAAACGAGCTGCGTCAAAAAGGGATCACTCCACAGACAGATGACTGGCCCGACAGGTCCAAGTTATGGTTGTTCGCGCATGGGGCAGTGTTGGAACCAGACACAGGGCTGATTGTTGCACAGGGAAAATGGAAGAAAAGAATTAGAAGAGTCACCAAAAAACTAGTTGACGCAATAGAACTAGTCCGACAGGGAAAATATGTTCCCGATAGAGAGGACGACGAGCTTTCACTCGCCCTCGGGAATAAAGAACACTGGGGACGATGTCGAGGCAGAGGAGGCGGGGTTGGTTTTCTTGAAGGGTTTCCGGAGGACGCTGCAACTTATAGAAAACATTACAGAGGTAAGAAGAGGGAGGCGGAGAGGCTTACTGCATTAGAATGCCAGATGCATGATGTGAAGGAGCAACTGGCCTTAATTACCCAGCAAAGGGAATCTCAGCCGCGAGTAGAAGATCTGTGAGGACCCCGGATTAAGTACCCGAGATACTCGTTATGTTTCCTGCAACAATCCCGTGATCAGTCTGTTGCTGCACATAACTCGAATTGGTATCACAGAACACCCCAAAAATACCGAATAAATATACTTACGTGATTGAAGTCATAAGCTTCAACAGGTACTTGCAGCGGAATCACCAAACAACGTGGAGCCCAAGTCATTCACCTTAACCCTACAGGCAGCTGACTGGGAAGCGCCCTAGTTCGCAAAGACGTCAGTGAACCCTCTTCTTCGAACTGCTCCTCTTCGGAATCTGGCTAAGACAATAGCCAGGGACGAAACCAATATGAGTACATTTGATTGTACTCGCAAACTACCCCAACTTGAGCAAGCACTAGTTTTAGTTTTAAAACTTTTATTTAACTTTGAAACGTCTCTAACAGTCTACTGAAAAGGGTAAGAAGAAGTTTATAACTATTCTTTAAGAAACCATTACTTTAGCTGTTTCCCCGAAACTCCTCCGTTATCCGACCATATCCCCAATCTTGGTTCCAACACAACGCAACCTCGTACCAACTCATTGGTACAGGTATGACCCATCCTTTCCCCGTCAATCTCCTCAACACAAACTAGAGTTTGCAAAACTTTGCACATAGCCTTAGTAGTTCTTCCCAACTGTCCATATCCGAGGACTCGGCTATTCGAATAGTTTTACCCTCTGCAGAGGTAGTACGCTTTTCCCACACCCATCCGGTCACTCATCGTGTCAGCCACGTCCCGCCATACCAGGGGTATGCGAAGTTGAGTTCCCGGCCATAGCCTGTCCTTTGCTCATGCTAGTATAGGACCCTACCGCTACGACACTTTCCATCAACACTTAAATCCTCAGAAACTAAGTGTGAGGACTCGTAGTTCTGCCCGGCGGACCTAAGGGAGCCCTTCAATCCTCTTCCTCCGACACGTTCATACCGGCTACCGGTAGACTTCATTTAAGAGGACCCAGGTCAGGGGGTAGGTCCTCAGACCATCCCCTCATGGAACGAGGTTATCCTCGTTATTGAGGCATCCAGTACTAACACGAGCAAATTATATGACTACGCCCTTTCCCATATGTGGGTAAATGTGGTCGCACAGATTTTTGGCTGGGGATGTAAGTACCAGGACACAATGTGCACTTTTCCAAAAACAACACCATTCTTTACTTCTCCACCTTAGTACCGACCTTTCGGCAATTCACTTCCATCCAAAAACTTTCAAAGGAGTTTTGGATAAACATTGTTTTTCCATCCTATAGTTTTGAAATAACTACCTTATACTTCTACATAGGGTGGCAAAATAGTTTTCATATACTTTTGAAAAGGTTTTCAAAATCATTTCTAGATTTTCATAACAAAATACTTTTAACTAAAACTTGGGTAGATCGTAATCTCACCCAAAGGTTTGCATAGAAGGCTTTTGAGTAAAAACAAATACATTTAGAAATTATTGCATATTACTAACACCTCTATATCGGTTGTCTCCATAATATACTTGTATTTTGGAAAAAGGGTTTTCAAATCATAGCTTTAGTGGTAAACACTACATAAATCACTTATGCTCTTAATAAGTAAAACATATGAATCAAAATAGATGTATATGGGTGCAAGCTCAGTGAAGTAGCTTGCCTGGTTTCAGCATAATGTCCCTGGACTTCTCCTTGTTGATCAATATAATAAAAATCCCATCCTTCCTCGGTCAATTCTCTCCAAATACCCCTCCGGTAGCGTTATTATCTAGCGTCGCAAACAGAGAAATAAACAACAATCAATGCACCAAACAAAACCACAAGTGGTACACAAACAGATAACAACCACAAGCATCAAACTAATAATTCAAGCAACAAACTAGGATCTAAGCTTACAAGGGCCTTATACTAATACATGCTAGGTGCCTAGATCACAAAGCTATCTTACGCAAAGATGAACAGCAAGCACTTTTATCTAAACAGGAAATACTTCACCACAACACCACCACTCAATTTTTAACAGAGAAAACAACTACTCACATCTAGTAGATAAAAGGCTATTGGAACTATGCTTATGGTTGAGAAACCTATTCTTCAATCAATATGCAATGGAATCAGTGGGTGTTCCACTATCATAACAAGGCATTAAGAGGTTAATTATCCTCTGGCTATTTGTAAAAATCACTAAAACATAAACTAGACACAAGAGCTACTCATGCTAGGAAGTTCTAAGTAATCCTACCCATAAACCTAACTAATCAAGCTTTGCTAAGAACAAAATAATAAGTAACCAGAGGTGACATGCTATAATATCAGTAGATATGAAAGGCTACTGATGTTCAAACAACATTTTCTAAAATCAAGCATACAAATAATTTTATCCACAACAAATCCTAAATACTAGGAAATTCTAGGGAATACTACCCTAGTAACCTTAACCCTAGATAAACACATGCAACACTAAACTTTTCTAACATGCTATTTAAATGAGATAACACACTCATATAAGAGAGTATCACATCTATATAGGCTAGGAAACACAAATCTAACACTAACACACTTTTCTAACAAAGAATATAATTACTACAATAATTAACAGAAAAGCATAACAACTAGTTAAATATACCAAGGATAATCTATAGCTCTAAAAATCACACCAAGCTAGGATTAGGTACTCCTAATCATACAGAAGATCACACAAGTGGATTCACATCAAAAATCATCACCAATAAAATTAAAAAAAATCCTAGAAGTGCTCTCTGGTCCTTTACAAAAATGTATGCCATTTCATTTAGGGGGATAATTTGCAAATGAGGCCAAGTGCTACTGCGAGGTAACACTTAGGGATTTCCAAAACAGTTGAGTTTGTAAATTTTGGATCTGTAAAACTCAAATTACTAACATAGTGGTGTCTCTGACATGTGTTACCATCCATTTTCCCTAGGTTCAACCACAACTCTAAATCTAGATCTACCAACTGGAGGTGATTAAGAAAATGTTGATATACTGCCATGAATTTTGGTTTGGTCAGATCTGGTGTTTTCATAATTTATTTCGAATTAAACTGATGGGTTTGGTTTCTGCTAAAACAGAAAAGAATAAACATTAAAAGAAAGCAAGCGGCGGGCTGGATCTGAAGTTGGGCCGAGCCTCAGCACTGGGCCGGCCCGCCAGCTTGCGCGGCGCGCGGGAAAACGGTGTTCAACGATAGCCGTTGATCGGAGATGGACGGTCGAGGTCCATCTCCTTCGTCTCGGTGCATGCACTCACGCAGAGCGGCGGCGGCTAGGGCACGGGGCACGGCGGCTCACCGTGGGGCTTCTGGGGACGGCGACGAAGGTGGAGGCGAGTGCGGAGGACGTGGGGGAGATGATGGCGTGAACGGCGAAGCTCGGGGGCGCCCAGAACGGTGGCGGTGAGCGGGACGGCTTCCTCGGCCTCGGCGGAACTCCGGTGACGGCGAGCTCCTGCGTGCGGTCATGTGCATAGAAAAAGGTGGGGAAGAGGGCGGTGAGCTTCTGGTGGTGGAGCGGAGAGAGTGCAGGGCAGAGGGACAAGAAAGGAGAGGGAGGCGGCGTGACCCTGTCACCGTCAACCTTCGGCTATGGCCGTGCATGGAGGTGTTCGACCATGGCAGCGGCCTGGCAACTGAGATTGGCTCTCCTGGCGGTGCACGATGGATGAGGGGAGTGAGGAGAGGCAGAGGGAGTGAGTAGAGGAGCAGATGCAGCCTCGGGTGGAGCTTAAATGGAGGTGGAGGCCGATGCATGGTGGAAGAGGCTCACGGGGAGAGAGAGAGGGAGGCAGGGGAGGGCTTGCGTGCTCCTCTGCAGGTCAATGGCTGCAGAGGAGTAGGGCAGAGGGCTGGCGCGGCTAAGTGGAGCACGGCAGCGTGCGGGTGGGGTGGCGTGGAGCAAGGTGGCGGTGGCGTGGGGCAAGATGGCGTGCAGGAAGGAACACGGTGGCGTGAAGATAAGGAAGGTGGCGTGAAGGAAATGCACGGTGGCGTGGAGGAAGAGAACTTGTCCTCTCCTTCTTTTCCTTGCTTCACTGCCTCCTCTTCTCTCTTCCTTCTCTCTCTCTCAGGTCAACTCTAGGGCAAGCCAAAGGCTGGGTCAGGGAGGTGGCACATCAGTGAACAGAAAGGACAAGGTTTCCTCTCCTAATTCAACTCAAACCCACCATTTGAATGAGTTAAAAACGGTGACAGAAAACAGCTTCAGAAAATCAGTTTCAGACTTAGGGGAAAATTTTCTAAGTGTTGAAAACTGTTAAAACTACCAAAAAGTTCATGCATACAAAACATAGCAAATAAATTTCAAATGTGGAAATTCCAATTGCTTATGGTTAAGCATGTTGTAAATATCCAGAAACATATTTTTGACAATTTTTTTAAAATGCGCAAGGCTAGTAAAACATGCTGAACAAATGTTATCTCTCTGTGTTTTCTCTGTTTTTTTTTTTCCAAATTTCTGGTTTTCTGTCATAACTTGTTGCCACAAGAACAAGCATGCATTTAATGGTTCCAAAACATCAAAATCTTATATTTACTAATTGGAGGCATCATACGAGGCTCCACGTTAATCGTGGAGGTTAGAAAATTTTGTCCATCCGATTTAACCATCATCTGTCTAAATGCCGTTGGATTGAAATCCTTTGTCAAACGCGCTTACGCGCATACGTGACTCTTCTCCCACCTATCCTTCGCCGCTCGAGTTCGAATCATAAAGGAACCTTATGATTTTTCCTTAATTAATTCGTGTGTCAGGGAGACACACCTTTGTGCGTCTCCGCGCAGGCCATGGCGCCGACGTCCAGCGGTGAATACGAGCCTCCCATCAGTCGTACATACGTTGAGTAGTACTTTCCGTGCGCCCGTACTCGCCTCCGGCCGGACCAATCACGATGATCTCAGGTAAGCTTCCAAGGGCAAACGTTTTCCCAGTCAGACCCGTCCAAACCTTTGATGTATAAATCCAAGAGAAGTGGTTCTGTTAATTCGATCATGGATCGATGCATTGTTGATCGGATCTTCTCGGTGCAAAAAACATAGGCCTATGCTGCAGTTTGCAGCTGTGCAAGTTCCGGGTTAATTTTCTCCTGACTGAATATAGGTAATAAAATTTCAGTCCTATATTACCTCGCAAGGTCTAAGCTTCTTCAGAATCTAATATGGTTAGTAGAATTGAATATCGGTGTTTCTCATCTAATCTTCACCAATCTTCTAACGGTCATGACCTATACAGACCTAGCCCGGAAAACGCTGTTGTCTTCTGGTGCTGCCAACGCGTCTAACAAGGAGATGGCTGTGCTATCGTCAACCGAATCAGCAAAAATAGATTAAACACTACAGTTTCAATTTGTCGTAGATATTCCATACTCCCAGTTGTTTAATAATTTTTCAAGACTAAAGCAAATATATTTGCGCATTTTATATACTGAATTAGTTGAGTGTGCTATAAACTACAGGGTTACGGTTCAATTCCTTAATTATAAGACAATTTTTAATTTGCAGGTATAAATTACATAAACGATTAATTTCTAGATTTTTGGTTTAGTTTGTCTTTTCGATATAATCATGTGAAGAATTTTTCTATATATATTGTAGCCTGTACGGCTGGACTATTATGTCTATCATGTTTGGCAAAGGAATTCATTTAGCTGCCATACAAGTGAAACAATACCTACTGTTATTTTGTTCTGCTCATCGGATAGGTACCAAATAGTTGTACAAAAGCTATATTTTGTTTTCTGTTATCCAGAATATTTAGGCATTGGCCGCTGAGTTTCTACAAATATATAGCAGTATATGCAAGTTATTTACTATTGACAGAAAACTTTGTACTGTGCAAAGGCAATCTATGTTAAATTAGTATCGTGGTCATCTCTTTACAAAAAATTAACATACATCAACACATTGTTTTCTGCTACTGAGATGACGTATAATGTTAGGTACATAGATTGGTAAAGCTGTGTGTAATAATCCATATACCATATTTCTTAGCCTTTATGTAACACCTCTACTCCCCATGAAAAAAATAAGGTTGGTTTCTCTTGATTTGTTTCAATTTTTTACATGTGACTTGCCATTTGTTCAAATCCACGTGAAAATAAAGGTCACATTTATGTCAAGCTCGATATTGACTAGCGTAGATGATTCTCCAACATCAATTAGCATGTCGCGCACCCATACTCTTAGTGAAAAAAAATCCCATGCCCCTTTTTTGTGTCTCCAGGTATGCAAAAGTAATATGGAATGATAACCGCTAATTTGAATATGTAAAGATTAAGGTTCAAAAGAAGCATTAACCAACTGGGCAATAATCTATTAATTAATCCCCACTCGAAATAAATGTTGAGCGACTCAGATCCAAGTGTTTATTAAAGTAGAATTCACATGGGTGGAAAATGCATGGGAACATAACTTTTGACACGTCCTTTTTGTAATTTTTACCAGCAGCATGCATTTCAAAAACTAAGGGAAAACAAGCACACAGACCTTGATTTCCCATCCTTTTGAGTGTCTTTGGCAATTTTACCTGTCAAGATGGTTCGAACATTCAAAAATTTATAAATGATACTAATGCGTCTTTTTCTTACTTATGTATTAGATTTACGTAAAAATAATTTGGTTCATGAAACTCAAGTATCAATATCAGATTTACTTATGTACCATGAAGCTCAAACATCATATTGAGTCGCCGACAATGCAAGAAGACATCTGCATATGTAAGGACTATTCGTTTACTTTTTGTTCAATTTTAACATGTCATTACATACATAATCCAACAGTCAGATTGTAATATTTTGGGTGGAAAGCTAGAATTAAATAAAAAGTTTCCCAATGTGTAAAACATATGCATAAAGTAGGATTGTAATATGCATACCAAAAAATTAAAGATATTAATATGACTAGGCCGTGCGTATGCACGGGTTAACGACTAGTGGAAACTAATGACATGGATTTGTAGTACACATATCAGAGAACAATGTCAAGCACAAAACTCACTAAATTGGATATTTTGGCTAATTAAAATCATGGGCTAAAAACAGATAGTTGGAAAGGTTTTTTCAGGAATTCCAATATGGACTAGCCTTAGAAATCCACATGAAATAATGGTGTTTTTGGATCACAAGTCTCCGAAATAAGTTTGGGGTGTGAGAGGGGTGTCAAGGATGAATGAGGTGGTGGTGCATTGGTTCATAGACCAAGATTTAGAATAAACACAAGGGTGTCAAGATGATATTAAATACAGGAGGAAATGACCATTACTTTGATTAGGCCACAAAGTGGAGATGGATGAATAAGCAAACAGCTCCAAATCTTTTCAAACTTGATTTCATGATAAGGATGATATGGAGTAGATGAGATCCACCAAGATGTATTTCCCAATCTTCCAAGATTTAACCAAAGGGGAAAGGCCTAGAAATGAGATGTGTTAACAGGAGTGAAGGTGGGTTTCCCTTGATCGTTTTAGAGTTAAATTATTTTGGATAAGGTGGATCAAGGTTCTAATTACCACACATAAATAATTCAAGGAATTCAATACAAGCAAGTCACATACACAACATGATCAACAACATACACACAAGTCAGCACAATTCACACTACAAACATAGGGTCAACAAAGTAATAGGAAGGAAAACACAACCATTTGTGAAACATTTCAAATTTAAAAAAAAAATTGTTGGTTCTGAACTTTGGGTCTTGTAAAACTAAGTTTTTCTTAGTTTCAAAATTTGGGATGTGACAGATCCTTCCCCCCTTAAAAAAATAAATCTCGTCCTCGAGATTTTCCCTGGGGTACAGGGGAGTACGAGGGCACGGGTTTTGGGCTGACTATACTTCCGAGGTCGTTGCTTCTTCAGTGAGGTTGCCATGTGAGGTAGCGAGGCTTTCTTTGTTGATAACTTCGGGGCTGAGTTCAGATCCTTGCTGATGGGGCTGACCGGGAGGCATCGTCCTTCTTGAGTAGCTTGACGATCTTCATCTTGGGTGTCGCTCCTTGGTGCTTTGGTTTGCTGCAGATATCACTTCCTGATATTGTCTCCTTACGAGGGTCGCAGATGGGGACGCGTGGTTCCTAGGATGCGTCAAGTCCGTAGACTTGACTCTCCCCGGTTTCTAGTTAGTAGGAGGACGCTAAAACTTCTAGTTGCACCGGAGCTGGTTTGGTGGTTGATTGTCGCCCACAGCAGGTGCTTCCGACGTTTGGGTCTTCTTGGATGTCGCTGGATAAATTTTCTTCGTTCTTGTACTTCTTCGGTTGGGTAGAGGAGAGACGTCGTGGTTGACTTCCTTGTTCTTGGGCTTCACAAAGCTTCATAAGAATCTTCAGGGGTAGAGTAGAGTGTCCAGAGGTTTCGGGGGAGTCTAAAAATTAATTCAAAGGATGCTAGAGGTAGGTGGTTTGGGGTGTGGATCGATGATTTCTATCAGTTAGTTGTATAAGAATGTGGGTGTCCTTTATGACATCGAATTGCCTTAGTCATACAAGAAGGATTTGTTAACAAGGTAGCTAGTCTTGTCATCAAATCACTTTTCATATTCCAGAGGCTGAGATGTACGGGATTATCTGACATTCCGTTTATTTGTATATGACACTCCATTGTTTGAGCATACAAAAGTGATTTGTTAACAAGTTCATGAGGCTTGTTACCAAACTACTTCTATATAACACGAACATTGGAATGTCACTCTATTTCTTGAGAGATTAAGAATGATAGATTCTGATATAAGAGTTTCCAAATACTCAATGATAGTCTGGTATATTGCTTCTTTGCCAACCTAAGAAATCTCTCTTCAATGTCTTTTTTGTCGTAGTTCCTCCTTCTTGCGGTCTCTGAGCTCGAATCTTCGTAGATTTTTTTTTGCACTCCTTGAGTTCCTCTAGTTGCAAATCTGAAATGAGTCCCCTTATGTCCTCGTTTCTTGTCAAGGTTTGCAGTCCCAGATGATTAGTTGGTACTATCAAGGACTTAGGTCAGATGTTAATCTAAAGTTAGGTAAGATAAGTTAGTGTGGTATTCTTGTAATTTCACCAATTAATCTTGCAGGGTGAGGCTCGTATCTTCACGAGGTTGGCGTAAAGTTGCAGTTTCCTTCGAGATCTTGACGCACTTGCTCCAGATGGTGCATGAATGACTTGCCGGTTAGGTTGTAAAAATCTCAGGCTATTTGGTGATAGATCGGGGGTCTTTGGCACCCTACAGAACTGTCAGTTCTTAGTGGGAGATGGTTTAGATGAGAGGAAAAACATTTTAGAAAGATTTTCCTAGGTGGGTTTACATCTGCAACAAGGTGCAGCTGTGGCCAAGAGGTCAAAAATGGTTCTTGTTAGGTGGCAAAGAAGGAGTTTCTATAAAGAGAAAATTTTGAAATTAGTTTGTGCTGCCGACAAGGCATGATTGTGAAACACACAAGAAAACATCACACAAGCAGAGTACACACAAGCAAAGAATTTCACAAACAAACAACACACAAGGTACATTTAGTACCAATGGACGCCTAATACTCGTGGTATTTGGGTAGTATAACTAGAGTTCCTATCATATGTTTTTCCTATGGGTCGGGAGTAAACATGGTTGGTGAAGTCTTCATTTTGTCGCCTTAGGCTTCAGCTGGAAAAAGTGAGAGGGTCGAACTTGCTCTTGAGTAGAATTGTTGATGTTAAGCGAAGGTCTTCGGAGGTCTCTTGCTTCGTTGATATCGACGATCCTGGTATTTGCAGATCGATCACCTTGATGTTGAATGTTGAATATTCAAGATGGATGCTTCTTATTGTAGGTGCTAGCTAATTAGGTCTCCTTGGGTTCATCGTCAAGTACTTTGAACAGGTAAGAGGGAGTAGAGAAATCCTTGGTAAATCTTAAAATAGAAGGATAAGACTCAGAAATTATTGGAGAAGATGAGAAGAGTGGAAGTCATTTTTGGACTTCCCTAGATAAATATATATTTTTGGTATTAAATATTTTTAACAAATTTTTTTCTTTCCTTACTAACGTCCATGCTAACTAAGGTCTGTTACAGTCAGGATGGCTCTGATACCAACTCTGTGAGGACCCCGGATTAAGTACCCGAGATACTCGTTATGTTTCCTGCAACAATCCCGTGATCAGTCTGTTGCTGCACATAACTCGAATTGGTATCACAGAACACCCCAAAAATACCGAATAAATATACTTACGTGATTGAAGTCATAAGCTTCAACAGGTACTTGCAGCGGAATCACCAAACAACGTGGAGCCCAAGTCATTCGCCTTAACCCTACAGGCAGCTGACTGGGAAGCGCCCTAGTTCGCAAAGACGCCAGTGAACCCCTCTTCTTCGAACTGCTCCTCTTCGGAATCTGGCTAAGACAATAGCCAGGGACGAAACCAATATGAGTACATTTGATTGTACTCGCAAACTACCCCAACTTGAGCAAGCACTAGTTTTAGTTTTAAAACTTTTATTTAACTTTGAAACGTCTCTAACAGTCTACTGAAAAGGGTAAGAAGAAGTTTATAACTATTCTTTAAGAAACCATTACTTTAGCTGTTTCCCCGAAACTCCTCCGTTATCCGACCATATCCCCAATCTTGGTTCCAACACAACGCAACCTCGTACCAACTCATTGGTACAGGTATGATCCATCCTTTCCCCGTCAATCTCCTCAACACAAACCAGAGTTTGCAAAACTTTGCACATAGCCTTAGTAGTTCTTCCCAACTGTCCATATCCGAGGACTCGGCTATTCGAATAGTTTTACCCTCTGCAGAGGTAGTACGCTTTTCCCACACCCATCCGGTCACTCATCGTGTCAGCCACGTCACGCCATACTAGGGTATGCGAAGTTGAGTTCCCGGCCATAGCCTATCCTTTGCTCATGCTAGTATAGGACCCTACCGCTACGACACTTTCCATCAACACTTAAATCCTCAGAAACTAAGTGTGAGGACTCGTAGTTCTGCCCGGCGGACCCAAGGGAGCCCTTCAATCCTCTTCCTCCGACACGTTCATACCGGCTACCGGTAGACTTCATTTAAGAGGACCCAGGTCAGGGGGTAGGTCCTCAGACCATCCCCTCATGGAACGAGGTTATCCTCGTTATTGAGGCATCCAGTACTAACACGAGCAAATTATATGACTACGCCCTTTCCCATATGTGGGTAAATGTGGTCGCACAGATTTTTGGCTGGGGATGTAAGTACCAGGACACAATGTGCACTTTTCCAAAAACAACACCATTCTTTACTTCTCCACCTTAGTACCGACCTTTCGGCATTTCACTTCCATCCAAAAACTTTCAAAGGAGTTTTGGATAAACATTGTTTTTCCATCCTATAGTTTTGAAATAACTACCTTATACTTCTACATAGGGTGGCAAAATAGTTTTCATATACTTTTGAAAAGGTTTTCAAAATCATTTCTAGATTTTCATAACAAAATACTTTTAACTAAAACTTGGGTAGATCGTAATCTCACCCAAAGGTTTGCATAGAAGGCTTTTGAGTAAAAACAAATACATTTAGAAATTATTGCATATTACTAACATCTCTATATCGGTTGTCTCCATAATATACTTGTATTTTGGAAAAAGGGTTTTCAAATCATAGCTTTAGTGGTAAACACTACATAAATCACTTATGCTCTTAATAAGTAAAACATATGAATCAAAATAGATGTATATGGGTGCAAGCTCAGTGAAGTAGCTTGCCTGGTTTCAGCATAATGTCCCTGGACTTCTCCTTGTTGATCAATATAATAAAAATCCCATCCTTCCTCGGTCAATTCTCTCCAAATACCCCTCCGGTAGCGTTATTATCTAGCGTCGCAAACAGAGAAATAAACAACAATCAATGCACCAAACAAAACCACAAGTGGTACACAAACAGATAACAACCACAAGCATCAAACTAATCATTCAAGCAACAAACTAGGATCTAAGCTTACAAGGGCCTTATACTAATACATGCTAGGTGCCTAGATCACAAAGCTATCTTACGCAAAGATGAACAGCAAGCACTTTTATCTAAACAGGAAATACTTCACCACAACACCACCACTCAATTTTTAACAGAGAAAACAACTACTCACATCTAGTAGATAAAAGGCTATTGGAACTATGCTTATGGTTGAGAAACCTATTCTTCAATCAATATGCAATGGAATCAGTGGGTGTTCCACTATCATAACAAGGCATTAAGAGGTTAATTATCCTCTGGCTATTTGTAAAAATCACTAAAACATAAACTAGACACAAGAGCTACTCATGCTAGGAAGTTCTAAGTAATCCTACCCATAAACCTAACTAATCAAGCTTTGCTAAGAACAAAATAATAAGTAACCAGAGGTGACATGCTATAATATCAGTAGATATGAAAGGCTACTGATGTTCAAACAACATTTTCTAAAATCAAGCATACAAATAATTTTATCCACAACAAATCCTAAATACTAGGAAATTCTAGGGAATACTACCCTAGTAACCTTAACCCTAGATAAACACATGCAACACTAAACTTTTCTAACATGCTATTTAAATGAGATAACACACTCATATAAGAGAGTATCACATCTATATAGGCTAGGAAACACAAATCTAACACTAACACACTTTTCTAACAAAGAATATAATTACTACAATAATTAACAGAAAAGCATAACAACTAGTTAAATATACCAACGATAATCTATAGCTCTAAAAATCACACCAAGCTAGGATTAGGTACTCCTAATCATACAGAAGATCACACAAGTGGATTCACATCAAAAATCATCACCAATAAAATTAAAAAAAATCCTAGAAGTGCTCTCTGGTCCTTTACAAAAATGTATGCCATTTCATTTAGGGGGATAATTTGCAAATGAGGCCAAGTGCTACTGCGAGGTAACACTTAGGGATTTCCAAAACAGTTGAGTTTGTAAATTTTGGATCTGTAAAACTCAAATTACTAACATAGTGGTGTCTCTGACATGTGTTACCATCCATTTTCCCTAGGTTCAACCACAACTCTAAATCTAGATCTACCAACTGGAGGTGATTAAGAAAATGTTGATATACTGCCATGAATTTTGGTTTGGTCAGATCTGGTGTTTTCATAATTTATTTCGAATTAAACTGATGGGTTTGGTTTCTGCTAAAACAGAAAAGAATAAACATTAAAAGAAAACAAGCGGCGGGCTGGATCTGAAGTTGGGCCGAGCCTCAGCGCTGGGCCGGCCCGCCAGCTTGCGCGGCGCGCGGGAAAACGGTGTTCAACGATAGCCGTTGATCGGCAGATGGACGGTCGAGGTCCATCTCCTTCGTCTCGGTGCATGCACTCACGCAGAGCGGCGGCGGCTAGGGCACGGGGCACGGCGGCTCACCGTGGGGCTTCTGGGGACGGCGACGAAGGTGGAGGCGAGTGCGGAGGACGTGGGGGAGATGATGGCGTGAACGGCGAAGCTCGGGGGCGCCCAGAACGGTGGCGGTGAGCGGGGCGGCTTCCTCGGCCTCGGCGGAACTCCGGTGACGGCGAGCTCCTGCGTGCGGTCCTGTGCATAGAAAAAGGTGGGGAAGAGGGCGGTGAGCTTCTGGTGGTGGAGCGGAGAGAGTGCAGGGCAGAGGGACAAGAAAGGAGAGGGAGGCGGCGTGACCCTGTCACCGTCAACCTTCGGCTATGGCCGTGCATGGAGGTGTTCGACCATGGCAGCGGCCTGGCAACTGAGATTGGCTCTCCTGGCGGTGCACGATGGATGAGGGGAGTGATGAGAGGCAGAGGGAGTGAGTAGAGGAGCAGATGCAGCCTCGGGTGGAGCTTAAATGGAGGTGGAGGCCGATGCATGGTGGAAGAGGCTCACGGGGAGAGAGAGAGGGAGGCAGGGGAGGGCTTGCGTGCTCCTCTACAGGTCAATGGCTGCAGAGGAGTAGGGCAGAGGGCTGGCGCGGCTAAGTGGAGCATGGCAGCGTGCGGGTGGGGTGGCGTGGAGCAAGGTGGCGGTGGCGTGGGGCAAGATGGCGTGCAGGAAGGAACACGGTGGCGTGAAGATAAGGAAGGTGGCGTGAAGGAAATGCACGGTGGCGTGGAGGAAGAGAACTTGTCCTCTCCTTCTTTTCCTTGCTTCACTGCCTCCTCTTCTCTCTTCCTTCTCTCTCTCTCAGGTCAACTCTAGGGCAAGCCAAAGGCTGGGTCAGGGAGGTGGCACATCAGTGAACAGAAAGGACAAGGTTTCCTCTGCTAATTCAACTCAAACCCACCATTTGAATGAGTTAAAAACGGTGACAGAAAACAACTTCAGAAAATTCAGTTTCAGACTTAGGGGAAAATTTTCTAAGTGTTGAAAACTGTTAAAACTACCAAAAAGTTCATGCATACAAAACATAGCAAATAAATTTCAAATGTGGAAATTCCAATTGCTTATGGTTAAGCATGTTGTAAATATCCAGAAACATATTTTTGACAATTTTTTTAAAATGCGCAAGGCTAGTAAAACATGCTGAACAAATGTTATCTCTCTGTGTTTTCTCTGTTTTTTTTTTTCCAAATTTCTGGTTTTCTGTCATAACTTGTTGCCACAAGAACAAGCATCCATTTAATGGTTCCAAAACATCAAAATGGAAACTAATGACATGGATTTGTAGTACACATATCAGAGAACAATGTCAAGCACAAAACTCACTAAATTGGATATTTTGGCTAATTAAAATCATGGGCTAAAAACAGATAGTTGGAAAGGTTTTTTCAGGAATTCCAATATGGACTAGCCTTAGAAATCCACATGAAATAATGGTGTTTTTGGATCACAAGTCTCCGAAATAAGTTTGGGGTGTGAGAGGGGTGTCAAGGATGAATGAGGTGGTGGTGCATTGGTTCATAGACCAAGATTTAGAATAAACACAAGGGTGTCAAGATGATATTAAATACAGGAGGAAATGACCATTACTTTGATTAGGCCACAAAGTGGAGATGGATGAATAAGCAAACAGCTCCAAATCTTTTCAGACTTGATTTCATGATAAGGATGATATGGAGTAGATGAGATCCACCAAGATGTATTTCCCAATCTTCCAAGATTTAACCAAAGGGGAAAGGCCTAGAAATGAGATGTGTTAACAGGAGTGAAGGTGGGTTTCCCTTGATCGTTTTAGAGTTAAATTATTTTGGATAAGGTGGATCAAGGTTCTAATTACCACACATAAATAATTCAAGGAATTCAATACAAGCAAGTCACATACACAACATGATCAACAACATACACACAAGTCAGCACAATTCACACTACAAACATAGGGTCAACAAAGTAATAGGAAGGAAAACACAACCATTTGTGAAACATTTCAAATTTAAAAAAAAAATTGTTGGTTCTGAACTTTGGGTCTTGTAAAACTAAGTTTTTCTTAGTTTCAAAATTTGGGATGTGACAGATCCTTCCCCCCTTAAAAAAATAAATCTCGTCCTCGAGATTTTCCCCGGGGGACAGGGGAGTACGAGGGCACGGGTTTTGGGCTGACTATACTTCCGAGGTCGTTGCTTCTTCAGTGAGGTTGCCATGTGAGGTAGCGAGGCTTTCTTTGTTGATAACTTCGGGGCTGAGTTCAGATCCTTGCTGATGGGGCTGACCGGGAGGCATCGTCCTTCTTGAGTAGCTTGACGATCTTCATCTTGGGTGTCGCTCCTTGGTGCTTTGGTTTGCTGCAGATATCACTTCCTGATATTGTCTCCTTACGAGGGTCGCAGATGGGGACGCGTGGTTCCTAGGATGCGTCAAGTCCGTAGACTTGACTCTCCCCGGTTTCTAGTTAGTAGGAGGACGCTAAAACTTCTAGTTGCACCGGAGCTGGTTTGGTGGTTGATTGTCGCCCACAGCAGGTGCTTCCGGCGTTTGGGTCTTCTTGGATGTTGCTGGATAAATTTTCTTCGTTCTTGTACTTCTTCGGTTGGGTAGAGGAGAGACGTCGTGGTTGACTTCCTTGTTCTTGGGCTTCACAAAGCTTCATAAGAATCTTCAGGGGTAGAGTAGAGTGTCCAGAGGTTTCGGGGGAGTCTAAAAATTAATTCAAAGGATGCTAGAGGTAGGTGGTTTGGGGTGTGGATCGATGATTTCTATCAGTTAGTTGTATAAGAATGTGGGTGTCCTTTATGACATCGAATTGCCTTAGTCATACAAGAAGGATTTGTTAACAAGGTAGCTAGTCTTGTCATCAAATCACTTTTCATATTCCAGAGGCTGAGATGTACGGGATTATCTGACATTCCGTTTATTTGTATATGACACTCCATTGTTTGAGCATACAAAAGTGATTTGTTAACAAGTTCATGAGGCTTGTTACCAAACTACTTCTATATAACACGAACATTGGAATGTCACTCTATTTCTTGAGAGATTAAGAATGATAGATTCTGATATAAGAGTTTCCAAATACTCAATGATAGTCTGGTATATTGCTTCTTTGCCAACCTAAGAAATCTCTCTTCAATGTCTTTTTTGTCGTAGTTCCTCCTTCTTGCGGTCTCTGAGCTCGAATCTTCGTAGATTTTTTTTTTGCACTCCTTGAGTTCCTCTAGTTGCAAATCTGAAATGAGTCCCCTTATGTCCTCGTTTCTTGTCAAGGTTTGCAGTCCCAGATGATTAGTTGGTACTATCAAGGACTTAGGTCAGATGTTAATCTAAAGTTAGGTAAGATAAGTTAGTGTGGTATTCTTGTAATTTCACCAATTAATCTTGCAGGGTGAGGCTCGTATCTTCACGAGGTTGGCGTAAAGTTGCAGTTTCCTTCGAGATCTTGACGCACTTGCTCCAGATGGTGCATGAATGACTTGCCGGTTAGGTTGTAAAAATCTCAGGCTATTTGGTGATAGATCGGGGGTCTTTGGCACCCTACAGAACTGTCAGTTCTTAGTGGGAGATGGTTTAGATGAGAGGAAAAACATTTTAGAAAGATTTTCCTAGGTGGGTTTACATCTGCAACAAGGTGCAGCTGTGGCCAAGAGGTCAAAAATGGTTCTTGTTAGGTGGCAAAGAAGGAGTTTCTATAAAGAGAAAATTTTGAAATTAGTTTGTGCTGCCGACAAGGCATGATTGTGAAACACACAAGAAAACATCACACAAGCAGAGTACACACAAGCAAAGAACTTCACAAACAAACAACACACAAGGTACATTTAGTACCAATGGACGCCTAATACTCGTGGTATTTGGGTAGTATAACTAAGTTCCTATCATATGTTTTTCCTATGGGTCGGGAGTAAACATGGTTGGTGAAGTCTTCATTTCGCCTTAGGCTTCAGCTGGAAAAAGTGAGAGGGTCGAACTTGCTCTTGAGTAGAATTGTTGATGTTAAGCGAAGGTCTTCGGAGGTCTCTTGCTTCGTTGATATCGACGATCCTGGTATTTGCAGATCGATCACCTTGATGTTGAATGTTGAATATTCAAGATGGATGCTTCTTATTGTAGGTGCTAGCTAATTAGGTCTCCTTGGGTTCATCGTCAAGTACTTTGAACAGGTAAGAGGGAGTAGAGAAATCCTTGGTAAATCTTAAAATAGAAGGATAAGACTCAGAAATTATTGGAGAAGATGAGAAGAGTGGAAGTCATTTTTGGACTTCCCTAGATAAATATATTTTTTGGTATTAATATATTTTTAACAAATTTTTTTCTTTCCTAACTAACGTCCATGCTAACTAAGGTCTGTTACAGTCAGGATGGCTCTGATACCAAGTCTGTGAGGACCCCGGATTAAGTACCCGAGATACTCGTTATGTTTCCTGCAACAATCCCGTGATCAGTCTGTTGCTGCACATAACTCGAATTGGTATCACAGAACACCCCAAAAATACCGAATAAATATACTTACGTGATTGAAGTCATAAGCTTCAACAGGTACTTGCAGCGGAATCACCAAACAACGTGGAGCCCAAGTCATTCGCCTTAACCCTACAGGCAGCTGACTGGGAAGCGCCCTAGTTCGCAAAGACGCCAGTGAACCCCTCTTCTTCGAACTGCTCCTCTTCGGAATCTGGCTAAGACAATAGCCAGGGACGAAACCAATATGAGTACATTTGATTGTACTCGCAAACTACCCCAACTTGAGCAAGCACTAGTTTTAGTTTTAAAACTTTTATTTAACTTTGAAACGTCTCTAACAGTCTACTGAAAAGGGTAAGAAGAAGTTTATAACTATTCTTTAAGAAACCATTACTTTAGCTGTTTCCCCGAAACTCCTCCGTTATCCGACCATATCCCCAATCTTGGTTCCAACACAACGCAACCTCGTACCAACTCATTGGTACAGGTATGATCCATCCTTTCCCCGTCAATCTCCTCAACACAAACCAGAGTTTGCAAAACTTTGCACATAGCCTTAGTAGTTCTTCCCAACTGTCCATATCCGAGGACTCGGCTATTCGAATAGTTTTACCCTCTGCAGAGGTAGTACGCTTTTCCCACACCCATCCGGTCACTCATCGTGTCAGCCACGTCACGCCATACCAGGGTATGCGAAGTTGAGTTCCCGGCCATAGCCTATCCTTTGCTCATGCTAGTATAGGACCCTACCGCTACGACACTTTCCATCAACACTTAAATCCTCAGAAACTAAGTGTGAGGACTCGTAGTTCTGCCCGGCGGACCCAAGGGAGCCCTTCAATCCTCTTCCTCCGACACGTTCATACCGGCTACCGGTAGACTTCATTTAAGAGGACCCAGGTCAGGGGGTAGGTCCTCAGACCATCCCCTCATGGAACGAGGTTATCCTCGTTATTGAGGCATCCAGTACTAACACGAGCAAATTATATGACTACGCCCTTTCCCATATGTGGGTAAATGTGGTCGCACAGATTTTTGGCTGGGGATGTAAGTACCAGGACACAATGTGCACTTTTCCAAAAACAACACCATTCTTTACTTCTCCACCTTAGTACCGACCTTTCGGCATTTCACTTCCATCCAAAAACTTTCAAAGGAGTTTTGGATAAACATTGTTTTTCCATCCTATAGTTTTGAAATAACTACCTTATACTTCTACATAGGGTGGCAAAATAGTTTTCATATACTTTTGAAAAGGTTTTCAAAATCATTTCTAGATTTTCATAACAAAATACTTTTAACTAAAACTTGGGTAGATCGTAATCTCACCCAAAGGTTTGCATAGAAGGCTTTTGAGTAAAAACAAATACATTTAGAAATTATTGCATATTACTAACACCTCTATATCGGTTGTCTCCATAATATACTTGTATTTTGGAAAAAGGGTTTTCAAATCATAGCTTTAGTGGTAAACACTACATAAATCACTTATGCTCTTAATAAGTAAAACATATGAATCAAAATAGATGTATATGGGTGCAAGCTCAGTGAAGTAGCTTGCCTGGTTTCAGCATAATGTCCCTGGACTTCTCCTTGTTGATCAATATAATAAAAATCCCATCCTTCCTCGGTCAATTCTCTCCAAATACCCCTCCGGTAGCGTTATTATCTAGCGTCGCAAACAGAGAAATAAACAACAATCAATGCACCAAACAAAACCACAAGTGGTACACAAACAGATAACAACCACAAGCATCAAACTAATCATTCAAGCAACAAACTAGGATCTAAGCTTACAAGGGCCTTATACTAATACATGCTAGGTGCCTAGATCACAAAGCTATCTTACGCAAAGATGAACAGCAAGCACTTTTATCTAAACAGGAAATACTTCACCACAACACCACCACTCAATTTTTAACAGAGAAAACAACTACTCACATCTAGTAGATAAAAGGCTATTGGAACTATGCTTATGGTTGAGAAACCTATTCTTCAATCAATATGCAATGGAATCAGTGGGTGTTCCACTATCATAACAAGGCATTAAGAGGTTAATTATCCTCTGGCTATTTGTAAAAATCACTAAAACATAAACTAGACACAAGAGCTACTCATGCTAGGAAGTTCTAAGTAATCCTACCCATAAACCTAACTAATCAAGCTTTGCTAAGAACAAAATAATAAGTAACCAGAGGTGACATGCTATAATATCAGTAGATATGAAAGGCTACTGATGTTCAAACAACATTTTCTAAAATCAAGCATACAAATAATTTTATCCACAACAAATCCTAAATACTAGGAAATTCTAGGGAATACTACCCTAGTAACCTTAACCCTAGATAAACACATGCAACACTAAACTTTTCTAACATGCTATTTAAATGAGATAACACACTCATATAAGAGAGTATCACATCTATATAGGCTAGGAAACACAAATCTAACACTAACACACTTTTCTAACAAAGAATATAATTACTACAATAATTAACAGAAAAGCATAACAACTAGTTAAATATACCAACGATAATCTATAGCTCTAAAAATCACACCAAGCTAGGATTAGGTACTCCTAATCATACAGAAGATCACACAAGTGGATTCACATCAAAAATCATCACCAATAAAATTAAAAAAAAAATCCTAGAAGTGCTCTCTGGTCCTTTACAAAAATGTATGCCATTTCATTTAGGGGGATAATTTGCAAATGAGGCCAAGTGCTACTGCGAGGTAACACTTAGGGATTTCCAAAATAGTTGAGTTTGTAAATTTTGGATCTGTAAAACTCAAATTACTAACATAGTGGTGTCTCTGACATGTGTTACCATCCATTTTCCCTAGGTTCAACCACAACTCTAAATCTAGATCTACCAACTGGAGGTGATTAAGAAAATGTTGATATACTGCCATGAATTTTGGTTTGGTCAGATCTGGTGTTTTCATAATTTATTTCGAATTAAACTGATGGGTTTGGTTTCTGCTAAAACAGAAAAGAATAAACATTAAAAGAAAACAAGCGGCGGGCTGGATCTGAAGTTGGGCCGAGTCTCAGCGCTGGGCCGGCCCGCCAGCTTGCGCGGCGCGCGGGAAAACGGTGTTCAACGATAGCCGTTGATCGGGAGATGGACGGTCGAGGTCCATCTCCTTCGTCTCGGTGCATGCACTCACGCAGAGCGGCGGCGGCTAGGGCACGGGGCACGGCGGCTCACCGTGGGGCTTCTGGGGACGGCGACGAAGGTGGAGGCGAGTGCGGAGGACGTGGGGGAGATGATGGCGTGAACGGCGAAGCTCGGGGCGCCCAGAACGGTGGCGGTGAGCGGGGCGGCTTCCTCGGCCTCGGCGGAACTCCGGTGACGGCGAGCTCCTGCGTGCGGTCCTGTGCATAGAAAAAGGTGGGGAAGAGGGCGGTGAGCTTCTGGTGGTGGAGCGGAGAGAGTGCAGGGCAGAGGGACAAGAAAGGAGAGGGAGGCGGCGTGACCCTGTCACCGTCAACCTTCGGCTATGGCCGTGCATGGAGGTGTTCGACCATGGCAGCGGCCTGGCAACTGAGATTGGCTCTCCTGGCGGTGCACGATGGATGAGGGGAGTGATGAGAGGCAGAGGGAGTGAGTAGAGGAGCAGATGCAGCCTCGGGTGGAGCTTAAATGGAGGTGGAGGCCGATGCATGGTGGAAGAGGCTCACGGGGAGAGAGAGAGGGAGGCAGGGGAGGGCTTGCGTGCTCCTCTGCAGGTCAATGGCTGCAGAGGAGTAGGGCAGAGGGCTGGCGCGGCTAAGTGGAGCACGGCAGCGTGCGGGTGGGGTGGCGTGGAGCAAGGTGGCGGTGGCGTGGGGCAAGATGGCGTGCAGGAAGGAACATGGTGGCGTGAAGATAAGGAAGGTGGCGTGAAGGTAATGGACGGTGGCGTGGAGGAAGAGAACTTGTCCTCTCCTTCTTTTCCTTGCTTCACTGCCTCCTCTTCTCTCTTCCTTCTCTCTCTCTCTCAGGTCAACTCTAGGGCAAGCCAAAGGCTGGGTCAGGGAGGTGGCACATCAGTGAACAGAAAGGACAAGGTTTCCTCTCCTAATTCAACTCAAACCCACCATTTGAATGAGTTAAAAACGGTGACAGAAAACAGCTTCAGAAAATTCAGTTTCAGACTTAGGGGAAAATTTTCTAAGTGTTGAAAACTGTTAAAACTATCAAAAAGTTCATGCATACAAAACATAGCAAATAAATTTCAAATGTGGAAATTCCAATTGCTTATGGTTAAGCATGTTGTAAATATCCAGAAACATAGTTTTGACAATTTTTTTAAAATGCGCAAGGCTAGTAAAACATGCTGAACAAATGTTATCTCTCTGTGTTTTCTCTGGTTTTTTTTTTCCAAATTTCTGGTTTTCTGTCATAACTTGTTGCCACAAGAACAAGCATGCATTTAATGGTTCCAAAACATCAAAATGGAAACTAATGACATGGATTTGTAGTACACATATCAGAGAACAATGTCAAGCACAAAACTCACTAAATTGGATATTTTGGCTAATTAAAATCATGGGCTAAAAACAGATAGTTGGAAAGGTTTTTTCAGGAATTCCAATATGGACTAGCCTTAGAAATCCACATGAAATAATGGTATTTTTGGGTCACAAGTCTCCGAAATAAGTTTGGGGTGTGAGAGGGGTGTCAAGGATGAATGAGGTGGTGGTGCATTGGTTCATAGACCAAGATTTAGAATAAACACAAGGGTGTCAAGATGATATTAAATACAGGAGGAAATGACCATTACTTTGATTAGGCCACAAAGTGGACATGGATGAATAAGCAAACAGCTCCAAATCTTTTCAAACTTGATTTCATGATAAGGATGATATGGAGTAGATGAGATCCACCAAGATGTATTTCCCAATCTTCCAAGATTTAACCAAAGGGGAAAGGCCTAGAAATGAGATGTGTTAACAGGAGTGAAGGTGGGTTTCCCTTGATCGTTTTAGAGTTAAATTATTTTGGATAAGGTGGATCAAGGTTCTAATTACCACACATAAATAATTCAAGGAATTCAATACAAGCAAGTCACATACACAACATGATCAACAACATACACACAAGTCAGCACAATTCACACTACAAACATAGGGTCAACAAAGTAATAGGAAGGAAAACACAACCATTTGTGAAACATTTCAAATTTAAAAAAAAAAATTGTTGGTTCTGAACTTTGGGTCTTGTAAAACTAAGTTTTTCTTAGTTTCAAAATTTGGGATGTGACAGATCCTTCCCCCCTTAAAAAAATAAATCTCGTCCTCGAGATTTTCCCTGGGGTACAGGGGAGTACGAGGGCATGGGTTTTGGGCTGACTATACTTCCGAGGTCGTTGCTTCTTCAGTGAGGTTGCCATGTGAGGTGGCGAGGCTTTCTTTGTTGATAACTTCGGGGCTGAGTTCAGATCCTTGCTGATGGGGCTGACCGGGAGGCATCGTCCTTCTTGAGTAGCTTGACGATCTTCATCTTGGGTGTCGCTCCTTGGTGCTTTGGTTTGCTGCAGATATCACTTCCTGATATTGTCTCCTTACGAGGGTCGCAGATGGGGACGCGTGGTTCCTAGGATGCGTCAAGTCCGTAGACTTGACTCTCCCCGGTTTCTAGTTAGTAGGAGGACGCTAAAACTTCTAGTTGCACCGGAGCTGGTTTGGTGGTTGATTGTCGCCCACAGCAGGTGCTTCCGGCATTTGGGTCTTCTTGGATGTCGCTGGATAAATTTTCTTCGTTCTTGTACTTCTTCGGTTGGGTAGAGGAGAGACGTCGTGGTTGACTTCCTTGTTCTTGGGCTTCACAAAGCTTCATAAGAATCTTCAGGGGTAGAGTAGAGTGTCCAGAGGTTTCGGGGAGTCTAAAAATTAATTCAAAGGATGCTAGAGGTAGGTGGTTTGGGGTGTGGATCGATGATTTCTATCAGTTAGTTGTATAAGAATGTGGGTGTCCTTTATGACATCGAATTGCCTTAGTCATACAAGAAGGATTTGTTAACAAGGTAGCTAGTCTTGTCATCAAACCACTTTTCATATTCCAGAGGCTGAGATGTACGGGATTATCTGACATTCCGTTTATTTGTATATGACACTCCATTGTTTGAGCATACAAAAGTGATTTGTTAACAAGTTCATGAGGCTTGTTACCAAACTACTTCTATATAACACGAACATTGGAATGTCACTCTATTTCTTGAGAGATTAAGAATGATAGATTCTGATATAAGAGTTTCCAAATACTCAATGATAGTCTGGTATATTGCTTCTTTGCCAACCTAAGAAATCTCTCTTCAATGTCTTTTTTGTCGTAGTTCCTCCTTCTTGCGGTCTCTGAGCTGGAATCTTCGTAGATTTTTTTTTGGCACTCCTTGAGTTCCTCTAGTTGCAAATCTGAAATGAGTCCCCTTATGTCCTCGTTTCTTGTCAAGGTTTGCAGTCCCAGATGATTAGTTGGTACTATCAAGGACTTAGGTCAGATGTTAATCTAAAGTTAGGTAAGATAAGTTAGTGTGGTATTCTTGTAATTTCACCAATTAATCTTGCAGGGTGAGGCTCGTATCTTCACGAGGTTGGCGTAAAGTTGCAGTTTCCTTTGAGATCTTGACGCACTTGCTCCAGATGGTGCATGAATGACTTGCCGGTTAGGTTGTAAAAATCTCAGGCTATTTGGTGATAGATCGGGGGTCTTTGGCACCCTACAGAACTGTCAGTTCTTAGTGGGAGATGGTTTAGATGAGAGGAAAAACATTTTAGAAAGATTTTCCTAGGTGGGTTTACATCTGCAACAAGGTGCAGCTATGGCCAAGAGGTCAAAAATGGTTCTTGTTAGGTGGCAAAGAAGGAGTTTCTATAAAGAGAAATTTTTGAAATTAGTTTGTGCTGCCGACAAGGCATGATTGTGAAACACACAAGAAAACATCACACAAGCAGAGTACACACAAGCAAAGAACTTCACAAACAAACAACACACAAGGTACATTTAGTACCAATGGACGCCTAATACTCGTGGTATTTGGGTAGTATAACTAGAGTTCCTATCATATGTTTTTCCTATGGGTCGGGAGTAAACATGGTTGGTGAAGTCTTCATTTTGTCGCCTTAGGCTTCAGCTGGAAAAAGTGAGAGGGTCGAACTTGCTCTTGAGTAGAATTGTTGATGTTAAGCGAAGGTCTTCGGAGGTCTCTTGCTTCGTTGAAGTCGAACTTGGTATCGTTCTATGGAAGAAGAAATACATCAAGTTTCCAGACTCGGCGCCAAGGCCACCGACTCCTCCGGTTAGAAATTCACCACAGCAAAGTCCACCCTCCTCCCCCGACGATTGGGAGCCCACCGCGAGTCCATCGCCCGCGCCGTCCCGTAAGCTGACTGCTGCGCCCACTAGTAATTTGACACAGCGGAAGCTGTTCACGTCGTCCCCTGTCAAGAAACGTGCAAAAAAAACCCAAGAAAGTCAAGGCTCCTGAGAAGTTAGCTTGTGAGATGACTCAGGACGAATTACAAGTGAGCACACGTGAAGAGGCGAGAGCCTTTTTGAACAGAAAAAAGGAAAGACTGGAGGCAAGACTGGACCCCATAAATGAACTTCTGAAGACTATACCAACTGAGGTAAAAGATCACACCGTTGACAACCTATATGACCCTCCACCACCGCCCCTTTCAGACTATGAGCGAGGTATTGACAAGGTATTTTCCTCACAGAAGGAGCAAGATAAAGCGTGCGGGAAAAGAGTTGCCCAGCTCGGAGAACAAGAAGCACAATCGATCGCCCCGCTCATTGTGCCTTCTGAAGCTCGGGAAATCGAGCATGGAGAAGTTGTCATTGGCGACACAGGTTACCCCATAGCGCAGATAACAATTCAATATAAATTTAAACTCGGGCTGCCTCTGGTCGAAAATCCGAGTGCTCTAACAACACAGTTATATAAATTGCATAACTGGTACATGGCCGTCGCAAAAGAAGGGAAAATCTATCTCATGGCAGGAGTTAAGGAACAACACTACTTCCGACAATATGGTGTGCAGGTTGAGTTCTCAGAACTTTTTCAGATGTTCAATCAACTTGCTCTCGACAAATCTATCATCAGCTGCTATTGTCTGTAAGTAATTTATTCGTGTAATTTAATTATTTATAGTTAAGCTCGTTCATTGCATGTAATTATCCTCCCAACATTCTTTTGTACGCTATTATGCAGAATGAAGATTCGTGAATGCCGAATGGGAGGAATCTGGGACATTGGGTTCATTGACCCGGATAAAGTTCATGTCCGGACCATAGCTGACCATTCCGGGGACACAGAGGACGTTTTGCTAACGTTTTTTAAGCGACAAAGTACCAAAAAGGAAATACTTTTTCCTTACAACTTCGGGTGAGTGTTACTGTCTTGTACACATTTTATTTTGCTTTCCCGATATTAAGTGTAATTGATGAGTTCTGAATACCTGCGTATATAAATGTGCGAAGGTACCACTTCATTCTGCTAATCATTAGACTCGAGGAAGGAGAAGTTGAAGTCTGGGACTCATTAAGGAGAGATCAAGATGAGTACAAAAGCGTGCGTCTAATGCTCAAGAGGTAATTTCAATCGCACTATATCGGCTTCTTTCGTTCATTTCCGGATATCAAAAGTATAAGTAATAACTCCTCAATTCATTTTCTTTTCCGGGCAAGGTTTGGAAAAAGTTCATCGCGGAAGAACACGGTGAATGGAAAGATAAGCTGCAGTTCAAGGCTAACAACGTAAGTACTACTACGTATCTAGGTCTGTGTATCTTTCTAATACCATTATCATTCTCTTGATTATTATTTGATTAAATTAAATTCTTGTATAGTGGTGTCTGCGACAACCATAGGGGACGGAACTATGTGGATACTACGTTTGCGAGTTTATTCACATGAGGGTCAATGAGAGAGTCAATAGTGTAAAAAATCGAGAGGTACGTAAACATCATACACAACTTTTATTTTGCTACCATCAATTGTGTTTAGTTTCGATCATAACTGATTTGATCTCCTTCTTTTAAAGATGTCAAGGAAGCGGAACCAGCTCCTACCAAAAAACCACGTAAAAGCTATTGCGGAGGAATTGGCGGGATTCATTCTGACATATGTCGTAGATGAATTCGGTGAATTCCACTATGTCGAAAAATAGACTCCCTCCATGCATGTACTAGCTAGCGGTGATCTCCATTGTAATTATGAGTACTTTATATGTAACGAGAGTATTTTATATGTGTAATGAGTACTTTATATGTGTAGTGAGTACTTTATACGTGATCTCCTCCGAAACCCTGAAAAATGAGCGAAAAGGAAAAAAAAAGAAACCCTAAACCCCGAAAAATAAGCGAAACGAAAAAAACCGAAAACCTAAACCCCCCTGAAAAAATAAGCGGGGGGCAAAAAAAAGCAGGAACCTTTAGTACCGGTTGGTATTACCAACCGGTACTAAAAGTTCTCAGCTGCACGCGCGCAGGTTCGCCCACGTGGAGGGCCTTTAGCACCGGTTGTATATACAGCCGGTACTAAAGGAACCGGTACTAAAGGCCCAATAAGATTGGTACTGTTGCCTTGTTCTCTACTAGTGCATAGTCTCTCATCGTTCCGATCATAGTTAACTTATGCAAGAGCCAATATGGGAAACAGAAAACTTATGCAAACACATTTTCTACTTGTATGGCATTACTGAATGAAGGAATACGGAATGCTGACTGTCACCCCTAGCTATGTCATTTTCCCATTTCAGGAACAAGTAAATGGAAAGCATGCACCCGAGGATTAATTAAATTCCTGAGAGCGCCAGTATAGCTTGTGGTGTGGAGCAGATAATCTATTGGTGTTTGCGGCGCTCTGTTCCGTTGACCAGGAGTCCAGGAACATGTTTTGATCAGCCATCTGAGTGAGCATGCATGTGCACGTATTGGCCCACCGCATTACAGGCACGTCACGTGTAGTCACCTTAAAAGCCTGCTCATGTATAATAGCTTGACTCTTGGGCTGGCTGTACGGTGCTGCAGTTGAATATTCAAATAGTAATTTTATACGCCGATGACGTATAGGATTGGACGGCAGGGCTGCAGGGCTGCATGCATAGCTCTTTTTCCTCGTGCCGCGCGCTATCGTCGGGCGACTGCGGAAGCGCCCGCTTCACTCTCTCTTCCTTTCTCTCTCTTCCACATTGAAATTTTGCCGACATGGCAAATACTATAGCCTGCTGACTAGGCTTATTGTACTTGCTCTTAGACTAGTCACAATGTGAGTAGTATCATAACTAGTATCATGCATATGATACACATATGTGTTACTACTTCCATAATGGGTAGTAACATATGCGTGATATCGTATAATATTGCATTTATTAGGTTATAGACTCATCTTGTATTGAAATTCGTTATATTACAGTATCTACCTATAATATCACTATCACCTCTCTATTCATTAATTGCAGTGACACGTCAGTTTTTTGCCAACATAAAATGCATAATACTACCTATGTTACCCTCATTGTGCCTAATCTTAATTCCAAGTCCATAATCATATCGAACAACACATGCTCTTATCACATTAGTCAACAATTTTATTGAGATCATCCCAGTCAACTTTGAACCTTTATTGCTAGTCACAGTAAATATTTTTGCATGAAACTTATAGTAGTACAAAATAACCGGTGTGTTGCAAAGTTTGCCGAAGTCAAATTCAAAACCACGCTTGTGACAGGGGATGTAACGCATGTTAGTTTTACCCTGGCGAGCAGGGGGTGTAGTGATGTTGTTGATGAGCTAGATCAATTAGCCAAGTGAGGTGTGTAGGCTGCGGTTTCCCGCCCTTTTTGCGTAGAGTTCTGCCCTGATACCCCTATGTATTATGGAGCTTCTCGCCCTAGATTGTAAAGACATTATTATTCCTTAACAGAATCCCCTAGTCGAGGCCAAAAACTTATTGGCACGATTTCCCCCAAAATATTTAGGCTGCCATGGTATATCGATTTTTGTCACCCCTCCCCTCACTGTCACACCCTCTCTCTCTCTCTCTCTCTCTCTCTCTCTCTACCTATCTCTCTCTCTTCTAGATTGATCCCGTGCGAGATGTCATAACACGTTTACTACTACATTTCCGCTAGTCCTCGGGTGCTGGTCCACACATTGTTGTGGTGTCGCTAATCATGTATGGGTACATATTTGCGAGACATCATAATATTTAGCGTCCACAGGCGAACCTTTACGAGGACTATCGCGGGTCGAAGGTATAACCAAGTTGCGGGAGTCAGAGGACTTCATCGACGTCGTCAACTTCTTAGCTGAGTTAACGTGATCGTCGGGGGTATAATCCTTATTACTTGCACCTCGATAGTGTATCTTGTTTTATTCGTGTGCGGTAAAATATTTTTTTGCGTAGGATGTTTCCCCATCATAATCAATATATTCACTATAATATTTTTTCATAATGAATTTATTCAGTATCGTATTTGTTAATGTTAGTTTCTACTCTATATTTGGTCAAACAATGTAAGCTGCTTTGACACTTGACTAAATTCATGCAAAAATATTTGGTGGGAGTATCACGAGACACTACTTTGACTGTACCTCACTTGCAATAAACTTGAGCGCAGTACTCTTCCTACAGTAGCTCATATGACACCAAATTAAGGCATCTACAAGTATTACTAGAGCTCACACAACCATGGATTATCTCAGGAAAATGGAGTACTAGCAAGAGCTAGCTAGTACTGCTAAATTTTGTCGTCCTAATCAGCTGAGCCACATGGGTGGTCCTAGCCACGTAACATGGTGATCATGTGCCTCCCATCATTTGGTTTTTGTCAGCTATTGTTGTATGATCTTGTGCTGAATTCTTCAGGATTTATTGACTCTGTTTTGTGTGGTTGACAGATAGTCACCTCGTTAGTTAGTTAGTTAGTTAGTTAGTTAGTTAGTTAGTGACGTGGGCATATCCTTCGGGTCCCCCACTATTGGTATACCTGCTGCGTCCCAGCCGAAGGCCCACCTGGCGGCCAAATGAATCCCAAGAAGCCACGACTTGGAGTACAAGACAATAACTAATGTAAACCCTACCTGGCTGCACATATAAAGCCAGGCAGGGGCACCCTTTAGGGGACAGCAAACAGACAATAGACATACGATACAACATACACGCATAGGCATAGCGAGACCGCGTCTCACACCATCGCCAATACGGCCACCATGTAATATCATCATCATCAATACCAGATCTGACAAGCAGGATGTTGATCTTTACCTCACAATGAGGGGCCGAACCTGGGTAAATCCTTACTTGTCAGCCGACGAAACTACCAGCGCGCCAACTTCTCCCTCTATACGAAACCCTAGGTATCTCGACCTTGGGATTTGCCGTGCTAACACCACGTCAGTTAGTTAGTCAGTCAGTTAGCCCCTTTCCCTATGTGTATTCCTTGAAAGAAAATTTATGTGAATGCCAACATATACAATGCTCTTACTCTGCTAATACACATGAATTTTTCATAGTTATTCCCTCCGTTTTTAATATAAGATGGTTTAGGTGTTATAGAGTACATGTTATTTAGATACAGACTAACATGAGTGAACATGCACAGTAAAGCATGTCTAGATATATGTGAATACATATGAATGTGAAAAATAGCTAAAACATCTTGTATTTAAAAACGGAGAGAGTAAGAGATATATCTTCACATCCGCGTGCTCTGCATTCTTGCAAATGCCACAAAACAAAATCAGGAAAGGAAAAAGTCCATTTTAAAACCTTGAATTCATAGAGTTTGGGTGGATTGAACCCTGAAGTCCAAATCCCGGTCGTTTGCACCCTGAACTTGTCAATCCTGGTCTAAATCAAACCCTGGACATGTTTGGTGCACCGGAAATACGATGATCCCGGGAGGGAATGCAGTCTACTCTCACTGACAATTTGGGCCCACTTGTCATATCCATCTCTTTCCCCAATCTTTCTCAAAATCACTACCGAATCGGATCTGGTGCACTTGTGCTAATTAGCTAGCTAGGTAGTTCCGTGGAATCCAAGTTTCGTGGTTCAGTTGCACCTACCGCCCTGGCCGCGCTAGATAGTGTCTGGTTTCCTTGTCGGCGGAGGAATTCGCATCATTGCATGTCGCAGTCAGGGACAGCCGCTGTCCATGGTGAGCCCGCCCCCAAGACAGAACGAAGCAGCGGCGGCACCTCGACGAGCATCGCGCCATGGAGGACACGGTCAGTGCAAGCAACCAGGAGCCTGCAGCGCGGCTCCACGGCGACACACCGCGGGCGGCGCTCATGGCGCTCACGAACTCCAGGCTTCGAGCCGCTGGGACGCTGTCGCCGCCGCATGCTCCATCCTCGGCTCAGGCAGCTCTATGACGCCGCGTCGGCCGCTGGGAACGGCTCGGGCCCGGGCTGCGCGAAGGAGGTCAGGAGAGAAGGGCGCTACAGACGGAGGTGCCGCCCACAAAAGAAACCAGTGGTGGAATAATTTGCTTGGACAATCCGGATCCACCACGCGACCTCGCCGTTGACTTCATCTCTGGAAGCGCGCGGCGTTGAGGGAGACCAGCCACGGCCATCTCCAGGCCTGAGGCGAGGAGAGAGTGCAGCGTCGCGCCGCCAACCACGGCGTACGCTCGCGACTAGGGAACCAGGACGGCGAGGGGATCGAGCTGGGCAGGCAACGTCTTTGCCTCCTGCAGCCGTCTGCCCGAGATGGAGGAGAACGAAGCGACGGCCGCCGTGCCCGCACGCCCGCCGCGACGTCCGCATGTGAGATGCGCCCCCGGCCGCCGCTTGTCCCTCGCTGCTGCGCTACCGCAGCTCCTCCCGCGAGCCTTGCTACTGCGGGAAGCTCGATTTGAGATGGAGAGAGAAGGGGATTGGGAGTAGGTGATGAATATGACAGGCGGGTCCCACTAGTCAGTGAGACAATTGGTATTCCTGGTCGGGATTTTCTTTTTCCCGGTGCACCAAACATGTCCAGGGTTTGATTTAGACCGGGATTGACAAGTTCAGGGTGCAAACGACCGGGATTTGGACTTCAGGGTTCAATCCGCCCAACCTCTATGAGTTCAAGGTTTAAAATGGATTTTTTCCAATCAGGAAGTCGGGCAAGAAGAAGGTAAAAGGAAAAAGTCCAAAACAAACCCTCAACTTATAGACGAAATCTAAATTAAACCCTGAACTTGTAATCCCGGAAATTGGCACTCTGAACTATCAAATCCCGGTCTATTTTCAACCCTACATCTGTTTGGCGGACCGGGAAAGCACCGAATCTGAACGGGATTACATTCTACTATCATTGACAATACGGACCCACCGGTCAAAGATTTTATCAATACAGACCCGGTATATTCGTTGTCTTCTACCTCTGTCCAGGAGGCTCGGGAACGACTCGCCTCAGACGCTAGGCGGCACCGCGAGGCAGAACGACGAACGAGGCGACATCACCGAGGCCCACCGCGTCTGGGGAGGGTAAAAGCATGGATGGGGACGGCTTACGCGAGCTGCTCTGGATCTTGCCCGTACGGCAATGGCGGACGCGTCCTGGAATCGATCTGGACTTCCTCTCGATTTTATGGTTAGCAGGGATAGGAGATAGGGGTTGATGAGGACATCCATACACTTGACACATCTTCACCTCATGATGATGATCACCAAGTTGCTGCAAAGAAGTCCAATGATGAAATCAGAATTGGTCCTATTACAAGAGCTCGTGCAAAGCTATTAGAACAACAGGTGAACTCACTCCTAATAGAATCTGAATATTTCGTTAATGAGAATTGTTTACTGCCTAAGTCTTTGTTTGTGTGCATACTCAGGTTTGTTGGAGAAGAAGGCATAGCACGAGGGAGCGAGGAGCTGCAGCATTTGGAGCAAGAGGATCAAGGCGTGGAGTACACAAGCTGAAGAGGACGCGAGGGAGGAGAGGGAGGCAGCGTCCAAGGGCCAGGGAGGCCACCACGCCACACATGGGCAGGCGCCACATCAGGCCTGCGTGCCTTAAGGCTGAACCCAACCTTTTGGGTCAGTTTGTATCTAGTTTGGGTCGAACCGGTTTGAGTCCGAGTCAGATGGGGTTGCACCAGGTCGGTACTGTAGCGTGCTACAGTACGGCGCTACAGTACGCCCCCATCCCTTTATATGCTAGTCCAGCCGCCATAGATGGGGAGACCACGTTTAGATAAAACCCTAGTTTCTAGTTGAACAGCGAAAGCTTTCCTCTGAAATTATACATCTCCAATTCGTATCGATCTGGAGAGGTGAACATCAATTGATGTGTGATCTGTTCTTTCCATTGGGAATTAGTAGATTGTAATTATACCGTTTCGTGGTCGACGGCTACGTGCGCAAGTGTGTGAAGTCGTGAATATCTGAAGGGTAGAGAGCTGCTGCATTGGCATCAGGGATCTAGCGAGGAGAGTTCATCGGTGACACCAAGTTATCCATCATCCAACGACGTGCTCAACGAGAAGATCGGGCCACCCCATATCAGGGGTAGAAGGATTCCATACAGTTAATCGAGGAATGGAGCTCGCGTTGTGGCTATAACCCGAGGGCCGGCGGCGGTGATTTTAGCCATAGCCATGGCGAGAGAGCTCGATTCCAAGAACTGCATCTTCACTTAATGGGCGGTGAAGAGACGCCCGCGCACGTGCTGGAGCCCTGGACACGCTGGAGTCCGTGGGCGCGCTGGTGCGCGCTCGTAGCCGTGAACGCCGTGTTGGGCGGCTGGGCGTCGTATCCTGTGTTGTGCGTGCACGCCGTGCTGCCCATCTGCGCCTGCAGCGCTCGATGGTCTTCTGCTCATCCGCATCAGGAGCCCGAGCCCACTCTCGTATCTCCTGCTTTCATTGGATTTTGATTGCTCGTAAAGATTAGAGAGAGAATGTGGAGAGGGATGGGAGGTGGAAGATAGATATGACATGTGGGCCAACTTAGCCAAATTATTTGGTTTGGTATTTTTTCTTGTGTGAAACGTATATGACAGGTGTGCCTTGTTTGTTAGCGAGAGCAACAAATTATTCGGTTCAGTAATTATTTATTTTTTACACACCAAACAGATGTAGGGTTGAAAATAGACCGAGATTTGGTAGTTCAGAGTGCCAATTTTCGGGATTGCAAGTTCAGAATTTGATTTAGCTTTCGTCTATAAGTTTCGGGTTTGTTTTGGACTTTTTCCAAGGTAAAATGGTGAACGACATGACATGATCACATGAGACCCGATCCGTTGAACGAACCGTTGCTGTTTCTGTGACCTACCACGTTCATGCGCGCCGATCAGCTCACTCGTCCTGCCTCCTCGTGGTTTCAAATCCGGCAGTAGCTTCCAAATGGATTCGAAATAAAGCACCCTTCTCTCTCTCTCACGGGTACAACATGGCAATGTTGTAATATAACCCAACTACGAGGGAGAGCAACGGCCGGCGCGTTCTATAAATAACAGCGCCACATGTCCATGCCTCCTCGCTCACTCGCCATTTGAACACCCTTGGCACGCACCCTCCTCCAATTTAAACTCAGGCAGCAGAAAAACAGAGAGCACAGGATGGTTCAACGGCCGGCCGATCATGGCGCGCGGCGGGCGGGCCGGCAGCATGACCATCCCACGGCGGCGAGAGGCGGCGGAGGAGGACGGTGGCATTACCAGCAGGAGCTGTTACTGCGGCTGCGGAGCAACAAGGGCAAGGGTGCGCGCCGGTTCAAGCGCAGCTGCTTCAGCGAGGAGGAGGACGCCGCGTCGTCGGCCATGCTGCTGCTCGCCTGCGTCGTCTGCGCCCCGTCACTATGATTACCCCTGATGATCCTTGACCGGCCGTATCGTTAATCGGCGAAATGATCGCTAGGGTAATTAATTGAGTTCTTAATTATCTTCTGCTAGTAATTAGTCTGTACTGTTCCCAGATACAGTATCTGTGCTGGAATCTCAAACGTCTTTCTTGATCGGTCAGTCAGCAGTGAAATATTGATTTTCGTACTCTCTTTCCGCTTTCTTGATCGGTCAGCAGAGAAATATGATGTTCGTCCTCTCTCCAAATGTATGTCGGTGTAAAATGATCACACCGTGCTAAATCATTAGTGGAGAAGTTGGAGACACCCAAATTATTTGGCGCAGAAGAAGGTTTTGCATTGTGCTTACTTTACAATCCGCGGTTGAGAATTAGGTGGAAAAGTGAGTAAGAGAGTATCAAATGTTACTAAAACAGGTAAAAACCTGATTAACCAAATGAGATTATCATATTCCACCCAAAATCCTTGTTGTCTGAACTATAGAGGTGACATGGATAATACTACCTCCATCCCAAATAATAACACGTTTTGGTAGATGTCTTACAATTTGGGACAAAGCTAGTAGTGTACAACCGAGGTAATGAAGGAATAGAAAAGGTGAATTGATATGTCTAGCATTTTCCCTCTTTTTGCTCACCAACATCCACTCGCACGCTTTGTATTCCCTAAATGTTCGCTTGAACTATGTTGGTAGATTGTTCGGTTCTCTCACACGGTCCCACCTTTTGCAACCTGTCTTACAACGAGAACATTTTTTTAAATGGATGCAAAAACTCTGCCATATGGCATTGGCTACGAATAATGGGGTCGAACCATTTAGCAAGAACCATACTGAACCCGGTACAAAGACGCTTGCCTTCATGGAACATGAAAACTTCCGAGGACGGGGGTTTATTAGCCCAAGATAAATTCAGAAATTCTCATTGACACATTAATATATTTTGTTAATTAGGAAAATTAATGAGTCATTGATTAATTAGTAACGGTCACGTTTATTACGGCCGTTTCTAATTCATTAACAGACACGGTTAATGAGTCATTGATTAATTAGTAACGGTCACGTTTATTACGGCCGTTTCTAATTCATTAACATATACGGTTAATACAGCCGTTTCTGATTCACAAACACGTTTATTGTGACCGTTTTTAGTTCATAAACGGACGTGTTTAATACGACAGTTTATAAATTATAAACGGACGCGTTTATGAGGGCTGCTTTGACTCCCAACCTGCACTATATAAAACCGAACCAAGCCAATTTTGGCAAATATACGCAACACATGGTCTCGCACCACTGTTCCAAAACCTTGCGCCGCCGTCTTCCAAGTCTTCTCCATCCCGTCTTCCGGCGTGCACCGGTTGAAGGGACAGTAGGCCTCCGGAACCCCGCCTCTTGTGATCCTGTACGGGAGAGGGGCGATCAGGTTTTTGGGGAGCGCACTCGCGCGACTACTGGCATCGAGTTCTTCCCCAACGACGACTTCTTCCCCGACATCGGCAGCCTCTTCATCGACGACATGGGCGACAACAGCAACGCCAACGCTTCGGCTGCCGCTGCACCGTATGATTACTTGATCTTCCTGTTTACGATACTGCTACAGTTTCTGCTGTAGTAGTTGCTTTAGATTCGTTCTATTTATCTACTATTCAAGTAGATCGCATGATTAGTATAATTCTGGTTATTCTAGTCATAAACTATTTACTGTTTTCGCGGATTAAATCAATAGCTAAATTGCTTATATATTCAACAATCCAAAAACCTGATTATAGCAATTTGTATCGCCTGGCTTTCTCGCGTCAACGAAGCCGTTTCCCTTCAAAGGGGTCCTGTACAAACGGTGGCGCATGAGAGCAGTTTACTGGTTTCAAACAGTAACTGCTATGCTGCCACCAAAGGCAAACCTGAGGGCGAGCTTAATCCTGAACAACAGGAAGCTTTTGAGAAGCTCGATACTCTTTTAAGAGTGCCCTTCTGAGTATTCTTGACGATTCCATTGTGGATTCGTATATGTCGTTTGACACGGCAAGGACATGTGGGATGCGCTCGAGGCCAAATTTGGGCCTCGGACGCTGGCAGCGAGTTGTACGTCATGGAGCAATTCTATGACTACAAGATGACTGATGAGCGTTCTGTTGTACAACAGGCTCATGAGATACAGTCGCTCGCTAAAGAACTTGAGCACTTCAAGTGTAATTTACCGGACAAGTTTGTTGCCGGTGGCATTATCGCCAAGCTTCCACCTTCGTGGAGCAACTTTGCTACTTCTCTGAAACACAAGAGACAAGAGTTTTCCGTTTCGGATCTCATTGGGTCGCTTGATGTGGAAGAGAAGGCGAGAGCGAAGGATACACGTGCTCGAGTTGCTGAGGCTGGTTCTAGTGCCATATGGTACAGAAGAAGAATTACCAGCCGCCCCACAAGCCAAATTTAACAAGAGCAACTCTGGGGGTAAAGGCAAGTCTGATGGACGGTTCAAGCCTTCACAGCCTACCAACTTCAAGAAGAACAACAATAAGCCGAGGAAGGGATCATGCCATGTTGTGGTGATCCGAATCACTGGGCACCTCGCTGTCCAACCGCCATGAGCTGCGCACATCTGAGAACAACGGCAAGACTGCCAATGTTGTCATTGGACACTGAGATGAAGGAATCTGGGTACGGTATATTTCCTACCATTCTTTCAGTTTGTCATTCTCCTGAATGGTTGATTGACACTGGTGCCAATGTACATGTTTGTGCTGATGCTCCATGTTTTCTTCTTACCAGGTCACAGGGACTTCTCCCGTGCTGATGGGGAACTCACATGCTTTGTTCGTGGTGTTGGTACGGTCGATCTGAAGTTTACTTCGGGAAGACCGTGCGCCTGAAGAACGTTCATCATGTGCCCTCCATCAATAAAAATCTCGTCAGCGGTTCGCTTCTATGTCGAGATGGTTATAAGTTGGTTTTCGAGTCCAATAAAGTTGTAATATCTAAGTATGGACAATTTGTTGGTAAAGGCTATGAGTGCGGAGGCTTGTTCCGCCTATCTTGTCAGACTTTTGCACTAAAGTTATTAATCATATTTGCCATGAAATTGAGTATAATGTCGACTTTGTCATATTAACTTTGGTTGCATGACGCGGCTAGCTAGTTTGGATTTAATTCCGAAATTCACTACTGTCAAAGGTTCCAAGTGTCAAGTATGTGTGCAAGCTAAGCAACCTCGCAAGTCCATACACTGCTGAGGCAAGAGACTTGGCACCACTGGAACTTATACATTCGATCTTGTGAGATGAATGGCGTGTTGACAAAAGGCGGAAAGAAATATTTCATGACGCTTATTGATGACTCCACTAGATATTGTTATGTGTATCTTCTGAAATCAAAAGATGAGGCTTTAAACTACTTTAAAATCTATAAAGCTGAAGCAGAGAACCAACTTGATCGAAAATTAAAGGCTAAGGTCTGATCGTGGTGGAAGTATTTTTCCAATGAGTTTGATTCGTTTTGTGCGGAACATGGTATAATCCATGAGAGGACGCCTCCCTACTCGCCTCAGTCAAATGGGTGGCTGAAAGAAAGAACCGAACTCTAACTGATTTGGTTAACGCCATGTTAGACACTTCGGGTCTCTCCAAGGCATGGTGGGGGAGGCTTATTGACAGCTTGTCATGTCCTAAACCGAGTTCCCATAAAAGAAAAACTGTTTCTCCATTTGAGGAATGGGAAAGGAAAAATACGAGACTCTCTTACTTTCGTACTTGGGGTTGTTTGGCGAAAGTCAATATACCAATTCCCAAGAAGCGCAAGCTTGGACCAAAAACCGTGGATTGTGTTCTTCTGGGCTACGCTTTTCATAGCGTTGGTTATAGATTTTTGGTAGTAAAATCTGAGGTATCCGACGTTAGTTGGTACGATTATGGAGTCGAAGGATGCGACTTTCTTTGAGGAATCTTTCCATGAAGGATATGCCTAGCTCATCAAATCAGGAGATACCTAATACATCTAGTCAGGAATTGGTTGATATTCCTGATCCTACCATTTCGATAGAACACACTGATAATCCTGTGGAGGATGACAATGAAGTTCCTGTTAGGAGCAAGAGACAGAGGACTGCAAAGTCCTTTGGTGATGATTTCATTGTGTACCTTGTGATGACACACCCAGTACCATTTCAGAAGCCTATGCATCTCTTGATGCTGACTACTGGAAGGAAGCTGTCGTAGCGAGATGGATTCCATCTTGGCTAACGGAACCTGGGAAGTCACTGATCGTCCTTATGGGTGTAAACCTGTAGGATGTAAGTGGGTGTTCAAGAAAAAGCTTAGGCCTGATGGTACTATTGAGAAGTACAAGGCGCGGCTTGTGGCCAAGGGTTATACCCAGAAAGAAGGTGAAGACTTCTTTGATACTTACTCACCTGTGGCTAGACTGACCACGATTCGAGTGCTACTTTCATTGGCTGCCTCGCATGGGCTTCTCGTTCATCAAATGGACGTGAAGACAGCTTTCCTAAATGGAGAGTTAGACGAGGAAATTTACATGGATCAGCCCGATGGTTTTGTAGTACCTGGTCAGGAAGCAAAGGTGTGCAAGTTGTTGAAGTCCTTATATGGCCTTAAGCAAGCTCCTAAGCAATGGCACGAAAAGTTTGAAAGAACTTTAACTGCTGCAGGTTTCATTATAAACGAATCTGACAAATGTGTGTACTATCGCTATGGTGGGGGCGAGGGAGTTATTCTCTGTCTGTATGTCGATGACATACTGATCTTTGGAACCAACCTTGATCTAATCAAGGAGGTTAAGGATTTCTTATCTCGTTGCTTTGAGATGAAGGATCTAGGAGTAGCCGATGTTATCTTGAACATCAAGCTGCTGAGAGATGGTGATGGTGGGATTACACTGCTTCAGTCTCACTATGTGGAAAAGGTCTTGAGTCGATTCGGGTATGACGACTGTAAGCCTTCTCCGACACCATATGATCCTAGTGTGTTGCTTCGAAAGAATCAACAGACTGCTAGAGATCAACTGAGATATTCTCAGATTATTGGCTCGCTTATGTATTTGGCTTGTGCCACGAGGCCTGACATCTCTTTTGCTGTGAGCAAGTTGAGCCGGTTTGTTTCTAATCCGGGAGATGATCATTGGCATGCGCTCGAGAGAGTTATGCGTTATTTAAAAGGCACTGCGAGCTATGGAATTCACTACTCTGGATACCGAGGGTACTGGAGGGTTATAGTGATTCAAATTGGATATCTGATGCTGATGAGATTAAGGCCACGAGTGGTTATGTGTTTACACTCGGTGGTGGAGCTGTTTCCTGGAAGTCTTGCAAGCAGACCATCTTAACGAGGTCAACTATGGAAGCAGAACTCACAGCGTTGGACACAGCCACTGTTGAAGCAGAGTGGCTTCGAGAGCTTTTGATGGACTTACCTGTGGTTGAAAAACCAATACCCGCTATCCTTATGAACTGTGATAATCAAACTGTGATACACAAGATTAAAAGTTCTAAGGATAATATGAAGTCATCAAGGCATGTGAAGAGGAGATTGAAATCTGTCCGAAAATTAAAGAACTCCGGAGTCATTGCGTTGGATTATATCCAAACGTCTAAGAATTTGGCAGATCCCTTCACAAAGGGTTTATCACGTAATGTGATAGATAGTGCATCGAGGGAGATGGGTTTGAGACCCACGGTATGAGTTGTCCACAGTGGTAACCACTCTATGTGATCGGAGATCCCGTGAATTAGAAGTGGGAGACAAGCTGTTGGGCAGCTGAGAGGAGAGTATCCTTATATTATATTTCCCACTCCATGAAGATGCAATACTCTTCTATTCTGTATGGCAGGTTGATATTTATCTTAATGTATTCCAAGTGGCTTACTTTTATAAGCGGAGATGTTGTCCTGCAGAGCATCTCTTGAGGAATACACCTATATGAGTCTGACTGTTAAACGTCGCAGTCCGTGAGAGTTGGGTGCTCTTTAATAAACTCATGAAAGGTCTTGGAGTATGACGCATAAGCTCCACCCGCGGGGAAGCCTTGCGGCAGCTCAGTATTGGTCAAGGGCTTGTGTGAAACTAAGTCGCAGCAAACTTGTAGTTCAAGGCATAGTCCACTATCCAAGTTGTGATCTAGTGTAGCATAAGTTTCTAAGTGGAAGTTCAACTTAACAGTCTCCACTGAGTACCGGTATATAAAACAATGTTTTGGAACTGAATGATGAGATATGAGCCAATGAGACTTTGTGGGGGATTGTTGGAATTTACTAGTATTTACTAGCCCAAGATAAATTCAGAAATTCTCATTGGCACATTATTATATTTTGTTAATTGGGAAAATTAATGAGTCATTGATTAATTAGTAACGGTCACGTTTATTACGGCCGTTTCTAATTCATTAACAGACACGGTTAATGAGTCATTGATTAATTAGTAACGGTCACGTTTATTACGGCCGTTTCTAATTCATTAACAGACACGGTTAATACAGCCGTTTCTGATTCACAAACACGTTTATTGTGACCGTTTTTAATTCATAAACGGACGTGTTTAATACGGCAGTTTCTAAATCATAAACGGACGCGTTTATGAGGGCTGCTTTGACTCCCAACCTGCACTATATAAAACCGAACCAAGCCAATTTTGGCAATATACGCAACACATGGTCTCGCACCACCGTTCCAAAACCTTGCGCCGCCGTCTTCCAAGTCTTCTCCATCCCGTCTTCCGGCGTGCACCGGTTGAAGGGACAGTAGGCCTCCGGAACCCCGCCTCTTTGATCCTGTACGGGAGAGGGGCGATCAGGTTTTTGGGGAGCACTCGCGCGACTACTGGCATCGAGTTCTTCCCCAACGACGACTTCTTCCCCGACATCGGCAGCCTCTTCATCGACGACATGGGCGACAACAGCAACGCCAACGCTTCGGCTGCCGCTGCACCGTATGATTACTTGATCTTCCTGTTTACGATACTGCTACAGTTTCTGCTCGTAGTAGTTGCTTTAGATTCGTTCTATTTATCTACTATTCAAGTAGATCGCATGATTAGTATAATTCTGGTTATTCTAGTCATAAACTATTTTCTGTTTTCGCGGATTAAATCAAGAGAGAATTCCTTATTTGGCCCTCTCTTAAAGTCTGCTTCCCTATTTGACACTGGTTAAAATTTTCTTCCCTATTTGACCAGGAGTGTAAATTTTGTTCCCTATTTGACACTTCCGTCCATTTTAACACCTAAAGGTGTTAATTGTGACGTGAATAGACCATTTTACCCTTGGAAATAGACAATGCAACAGAAGGAGACCATCATCTGCTCCTCTCACCCAATTCAGCACGATGGCAACATTTCAGATCTCCTCACACGTTCAGAAATTCAGAAACAACAGCTCGGAAAAAATTGTCGCCACCATGCTTGAGCAGTAGAAATGGAGAGATGAAGCGCGTCGAGGACCGGCCCCGTTCCCATGGACAGAGGGGCTGCGCGGCCGCTTGCACGCGCGGGCGAGATGCAGCGAGCTGCGACAATGAAGGCAGCGCGTCGGCCCATGGCAGTCCTTGCGGCGGTGCTCGGTGGAGAGGCAGTTCAGACACTTGCCGTCCAGCTCGACGGTGAGCGGGCGCTTCGCGGGAGGCGGCGGCGGAGCCTGCTTGGAGTGCAGCCGACGAAGCTGACAGTGGGAGCCCGCCTGCTGCCAACCATCCGCATCCGCCGACGCCCGCGCATGCTGGCCAACAGGCCGAGGCTGCCTAGTGGAGCGGGACGACACAATGGGGGTGGCGGCAGGCCGAGGCTGCCTGGTGTAGCGGGGCGACGCGATGGAGGTGGCGGCAGGCCGGCGCGCGCTCGAGGTCGGGGGCGCAGCAGCAGAACGGCGAGGCGGCGATGTGCACGTAGGACGGTCGAGGGCGCGCGAACGCGGAGGCCGCGCCGGAGGAAGCCGAGCCGTGGCTCGGGCTCGGGCTCAACTCCAGCCAGCGGCGCTCGCGCTCCGAGATGTCCGGCACCTCAACCACCGAGCGCAACAGAGGAGCAGCCATCAGAAGGGATAAGGAAAAAGGGGGAGGGAGAGGGCTAGCAGAGCTCGGAGGTGGACGCGGCTGCCGGAGTGGCTAGGCGCGGTGGTGGCGGCGGGGAGGGAAGGTGGGACTCGTTGGCGGGAGCTCGTCATGGTTCAATCCGGTAGGCTCGATTTGGCTGCGGAAGCTCGTCGCGGTTCAATCCGGCAGGCTTGATTCGGCAGCGGAAGCTCGTCGCGGTTCTGCAGCAGACAGAGTGCGCGCGGGGCTGCTGTCACGGAAGCGCGCGTCGGCGGGTGGCGCGGGTGAAGGCTTGGCCGGTGGCCGGCGGCGAGCGGCCGTCACGCAGCTGGATTTCATGTTGGTCAACAGTGAGGGAGAGCACTAGGGGCAAAATAGTCTATTCACATCGGAATTAACACCGTTAGGTGTCAAAATGGATGGAAATGTCAAATAGGGAACAAAATTTACACTCCTGGTCAAATAAGGAAGAAATTTTTAACCAGTGTCAAATAGGGAAGCAAATTTTATGAGAGGGCCAAATAAGGAATTCTCTCTTAAATCAATAGCTAAATTGCTTATATATTCAACACCTCCGGCCAACCTGGCACAATACATAACGTTGTCTCATTAGAGTCGGCTCGGATTCACTAACTTGCTGTTTGCCACCCCTGACTTTGCCACATGATCAAAAATTGATGGTCTAGACTAGAGGGAAGCACTATTTGGAACACTATTCATAGAAATCAATGTTCAAACTATTGTAGCGAACATTATTTACTGCTTTAGCGTTCAATCTAAACCGTTGGTTTTCAATCTGACGGATGAAAACCGAGCAACCATGCCTTTGCCACAATAAGTGAAAGAATCTCGGCCACATTGGAGTAGCCGATTAGGCGAGCTGAAAACCGTGTGCGGTTTTGCATATGGCAGTTGGTCTAGTTTGTTTTTCTGTTTTGTATGCGTCAATTCAGTTTTATGGAAGTCCAGTTTTTTCTAGTCACCCCGTCCATCAAGAGAAGTTGGGACAACGAACTTTTCCTTCCTTCTTTCCACCGGTTTATCCCAATATTGGACTCGTCTCTTAGACGTAGCTCTATGAATAATATAGTTCTGTTTCAGAGGAAGTCATGAAAGTTGGATTCCTATTTAAGAATTCCATGGTTTTACAAAGTGGCTCAGACTTTTGCACTACTTCATTTGGCATATGGCTGTGGCGGCAGTCTAACAAAGAATCGAGGGAAAAGTGCTCTGGAATCTATTTTTTTAACAGGGAACGGTGGTTTGGAAGTGCAAAGGCCGGCGCGGCAAATCTCCCAGCCTTAAGGCCGAGTAATCCGACGCGTGGGCACGTTCGAGCAGCCAACCGAAGGCCCAGCTAAGATGCGTAAGAAGCCCACAACTTTGCCCGTAGCCCATAGGCCCCTCCCTACTCATCAGAGAATAGAGATCAAGTGGAGGTCTCCAGATTCAAATTTCGTATTTTCCACCTCACGAGCTCACTAGCGTACGAAAGACCATCGCTCTCAGCCAACAGATGCGAAGAAACCAAATCGACGCTTCAAAATTACTCCAGAGACGGCACCACTCCAACAGCTCCAACCCACACCAAACTCCTCCTGCCGGCCAGGCCAGCACAAACGTCCAAAACAATTCAAAAAACAAATTTCTCGCTCCCAACTCCGTACGCGTTGGCCGGCAACTCTCCTATCCACTCGAGCGTATCCATCAACCAAAAAAATTCACCTTGGTTCCTATCAGCACGGCACAAACCTAGAGTCCATAGACCTGGAATTTTGTAGGATCATTGAGTGTCACCTCCCAAAATTCTTTCTGAAAGCTGCCAAGACGGCCCCCCTAGTTAAGTGATTGACAAACATATCAAATCGTACTTTGAGTGACTTAATGGAAAACACTGATTGAGAGATCATGGAGAAATTACATCATCTATCTAAGTAGCAGGGCAACTCAGTTGCTGTGCCAAGTTTTACTAGGCCTCAATCGGCACGTATATCTGTCGGATTGGCACCACAGTTTGTTCTTACATACGGATGAGCATCCTTCTTTTTTTTCGATTTAATTTAATCTTTATTTTCTTTTTAGATGGAAAACCATGCTCGTAAAAAAAACTGAAGCATAACCATTACAGCATCTCCGACCACTGTGCAAAATTTCGACCCCTATATGTCCCTATCCACAGCCGTCCTCCTCCTATCCCACCCCCGAATCCATACAAATTCATACAACGGTAATCACATAGAACCGAAAAAAGCATACATAATAGAGGAGTTCGTTGCATTGGACAACCAAAAAAGGCCAACTAGTTCATTACATAGTTCATCATCCGACAAACAAAAGGGAGAAATTTACTAGGAATGGATTCACCGTTTTGCGTTGCCCTTTCTCTTGTCATTTACAAGGCCGTCGAAGATGAGGGAGCTGCCGTCAAAGGAGCAGGGGGGCGGTGAGGCATCTGGCAGTGCAAGCCTGCTCCGTAGCAAGGCGTTGGGCTTTGGCGGCGGCAACCACTTCTGAGTTGCGACATGCTTGGATGTCTCAATTCTCTCCCACACCGCATTCGCGCCACTACGGTGGTGACAATGGATGTCCATCTCCACGGAGGTCAACGACCGGCGTGCGACCTCACTCAAGACCTGGTCATCCTCAGACCGGCTAGATCCGACCTTGCACCGAGCCTTCTGCATGGTGCGCTGAGTCGCACGAGCCTCCAACTTCAGTTGCATTCACCTTGACTAGCCACCGACACAGACCTCGAATAGCCGTCCTTGTCCTCCAACAAGCGGCAGAGGGCGAGCTCCTCGTCATACGGATTGGGGAGGGGAGACCGAGCTCGTATCCTACGCAGCGAGCCCATCACAGTTTACGTCGGGTTCAAACCTTGATCGTCTGCCGGATTCGGCCATGGGGAGCAGAGGGAGGTGAATGGAGTGGAGTGGAGCGGAGTGGTCGGGACCGAGGGCTACGGTTGATCCAGGATTGGGTATATGCCTGGGCCATCCTGGGCCGCTCCGACGTGCTAGACGCGTCCGGATCGCTCCAAATCTGTCCTACATATGGACTGGGTTTGAGATACGCTGGTCATTATAGAGTCTGTTGGGTTCGAGGTATATGCACTCATGTACATTACTATTCGACAGTTACAAATATTTGAAAAATTCTATCATTTAAAAAGCTGCCAAATTGCTAGAAATCAAATGGTACTATAGACTATACGTTTAAAGCATGACGCATCCAAATAGGAAAAAAATATGGATAAGATGTACAGGCTGCAACAGGTTACCTTTGTCTCTCAGACTGATGTCGATGATCACATCAGAGTGAAAATTTGAAGAGAGTGTGTGTGTGAGTGACCAAATCCCAAAAAGCCAAAAGAAAAAAAAAACATGGCCATTCCGACTCGACCCGGCTCGCCTGCTATCTTTTTTTTTTTGTCTCCACCTTCACCTCCGCCTCGCGAGATCTCCCAACTCCAATGGCGCCCGCCTCCTCCCGCTCCTCCTAAACCTAGCCCCAAGCCAGCCACTCAGTAGCGGCGGCGACCACGACCAACGGAGGCCATGTCTACGGATCGAGAGAAGGAGCGGGAGGCGGAGCTGGAGGGCGCCATGTACACCAACTGCCTCCTCCTCGGCCTCGATCCCGCCGTCCTCGGCTCTCCCGCCGCCGCCGCCTCCCCTCGCGTCGGCCTCTTCCGCCACTCCAACCCACGCCTCGGCGAGCAGCTCCTCTACTTCCTCCTATCATCCCTACGAGGCCCCGCACAGTCCGCCAAGGCACGCCACGCGCGCTCAAATCTCCTCCTCACCCTCTCCCGTTCTTCATTATATCACCCCCGCTTTTTTGTAGGTATTCCAAGATAGGTTTCTGATTGTGATTCTCCGTTGCGCAGGACTTCGACAAGGTGTGGCCGATCTTCGATTCCGCGCAGTCCAGGGAGTTCCGCAAGGTGGGATTTTGCAGATTTGCTTAGCTTTTCTGATAATTGAGTGCACCCGGAAGCTGCCTTGTTTTGACGTCGGGTTCCCTTGGTTGGTTAGATCGTACAAGGCATCATCAGCGAGCTGGAGCAGCAGGGGGCGCTGCCAAGGAGCAACTCCAGAGTTTCGTCACTCGCCACCTGCTGCGGACCGAGGTCAGTCCACATGGGTGCCTCTAGCTGGGTCTGCTAGTCCATTTCGTGCTGCTTGTGGTAGAGTCCAATGTAGTTTAATTGCATTCATCGAAACCTTATTATTAAGTTGCTGAAACTAGGTGCAAGCATCCGTCTTCGAATGTCTCTATCCAAGTACATGGTTTCTTGTGATTTGTGAATGCTAATTTTGAATATGAGTTGTGAATGCTGGTGCTTAATGCTCCTTTTCAAAATTTAAAGGGAGAAAATAATACTACCTACAGCGTTAGAAATGAGCTCTGCAAGATTGTTAACTTTGATAATTCACCTAGATAGCAAGAAAAGCGTTACGAGAATTGAGAAATGCATCATATATGCACTGCTGCTCAGTGTGCTAGGTCCGTAAGTCACCTAAAGTACAAGGCACATGAAAACCGCATACAAGAGGAACACTAGATACTCCTGAAAACTGGAATGCTTAGACCTAACACGTTGCGCTAGGATCTGCTTCAGGCATTTTTCTGCACCTACCTGACGTCACCTTAGTCCTTACCATGTAGGGACATGCTTTTGAGTTTTGAATGCATTGAAGATTTAACGTCATGCGCCTGTCCATGATGACATATTGTTCCTTAATAGGTCTGGAGCATCTGTTTATCATTTTAATTGACATTGGTCAACTTTGCAAGTATTGTTTCAAGTGCCACATTGAAGGCCAGATGTCCATGATGATCAATAAGATATCGAAAACGTGACTACAGTATGTAACCACTTGGTTCTCACTTTTAGGAAAAAGCAGTCCAGTAGTAATCATTGATGTGAACTAACTGCTTGTAGGTCAGCTGATCCGACAACTGGATACATTTTCAAAATTGTCCTTGTAATAGTTTATGCTCCCTTCACTGATGCAGATTTGTTGAGCTTTTATGGCAACTCTCTGTACATGCCTTGAGGGAAGTCCACAGGAGAACATTTGCAGCTGATGTAGCATCAAATCCACTGCCAGCAGCACTCACAGATGTTTCTTATCTTCATGCGGCTGCATTACTGCCTGTAACCAAGGTAAGGATGACTCTCTCATAAACTTTCTGAGCTGTTGATTTATGTTCTAGCGGTGACTGCCAATCTTAAAATGTTCATCATTTGTAAAGATAACATGAAGTCCTAGAAATACTTATCAGTACGGATCTTTCTACACTGGTGAGAATTTTGTTTAGGGGTCGATTGGTTCGCTGGAAATTAACCAATTACGGGCGTATAATCCTACGGACCAGTTCAGGTCCGTCGTAAAATACGACCAATCGTGCGCGCGCAGAATCCGACGGAAATCTGCCAGACGTTCCAAGCGGGGCCTTAGTATGGTTGTGTAATGCTCGGTACTTTGGGCACCTCACCTGAGATACATTTGAATTATTGATGCGCGACCAATAACGAGTATACAACAGACTATAGTTCACTGCATCAGTAGTTATGGCTTTCAGGCTTTATGCACAACAAGTTAGGCCCCTCTTTGTTTGTGTTTTTATCAGCTTTCCTCAGAAAAAAGCCTGGGAATCCAAACAAAAGGATTGGCACGCGACTGGCTTTTTTGAAGCCAACACAGCATATACATAGGGTGAGTGAAGCACCTCTGGAGGTGTTTCATGCAGCTTCCTCACTTAAACATGAAGGGGTATATCTCCTTGCCAACCAAGTTGCATTTAGTTACAGGAAAAGTACCACCCGAGCCCATCTGCTTCCTACTCTCTCTCTCCCGAATCGAACAACACTAGCGACAGAGGAGACGCGAGTGACATAACTTTTCACGGTTACTTTGCCGCTGGTCCGTGCGCCGCCGCCTCGTACGCCGTCTGTCCGTGCGCCGCTGGGCCACCCCCGAGGCCCGCTGCTCGTTCCTCATCCACCCGCCGTCTATTTTATCTTCGTCGTCTGTGCAGCCAGAGACGATGACGACGGGCAGGTCGAGGTCGCAGCTCGCCGCCTGCGAGCTCTGCTTCTACCTGTACGCACGCGAGCAACACCACTCTGTGCCTGTCCGCGTTCTGCCATCGTTCATCTGATGTCCTGCGCTGGCTAGGTCAGACGTCGTTGGTCTGACGCCTCCATGTCGCCGCATCGCCGCCGCCGCTCATCCTCACCGACCATTGTTGCTTTGGTCCTCCGTCCCCATGCCCCTGACTCCTGCGTGTATGCGTGTACACGTATATCTTTTTGTGGTACTCGCTGAGACATCTGCACCTATGTGAATTGTGTTTTTTATGAATCAATCTTTTGTGAATTTTGTACTTCGCTGTTCCATCAGCTGTTCATGTAACTCTTTGATCAGCTAGCTATTTAGAAACATACGCAACTCGGCGCTCTGTTGTTCTGCCGTATTGGTAATTACTTTCTAGATGGACATTGCACACGCCCTTTGATCAATTTTAATTTCAAAAAAGATATATTTGATCAATTTTGTACGCAAAGTGTAAGATCAACACCGACTTTAGTTTGGTGAAATAAATAAGAATTTTCTTTGGAAGACAAGTATTGTGAATTATTTGGTACGTGCATTCTTCTGTATTCATGGTAGTATATGTGATAGATACGGTGTTTACACTTAAATCGGCAAAACTGCATACTCGGAGAACTTAGAGGGTATTTTTCAGACAATTCCTCAGTTGACAGCCAGACAGCTAGCCAAGTTGTCAAAGAGCAAAACTCAGCACAGCAGCTTTCACTGAACAGCCAGCCCACAGCAGCTTTAACAGCACAGCCAGCACAAACAAAGAGGTCCTCAGTTTAGTGAAGCAAAATTTATCTCTTCCTATCTTGAGCATGGCAAGATAATAGTCCCCTTAGAGAGCTGACTTCTTTGTTGATCCTGAGAATTTCCCTTATCTGTAAAAAATGAGTATGATTTGAGAAGTGGTTCCTAGGAAAATATACGATGAGGCTTCAGTGAACATATCCGTTTTTTGCGGGTAGTGAACATATCCTTACCTGGGAAGATATATAGTACACAGAAGGGCCATAAAGACAACATAATAATATGGGTTTTGTACAAGAAACAGCCCTAATGAAACTTAGAAAGTCAGTAGGCTTATATAGCTGTTATACTGATGGGTACATAAACCATTTTTAGATCAAGATTTAGACTCCGTTGGCATTGACACAGATTATGAATCCTGTTGCGTTGAACTGCTTTTAGATAATCGATTGTTTGGCTACCTGCTTCTTTCCCATAAATTTGGAAATGCACTCATTGTTTTGTTGCAGTGGAAGATGAAAATGTGAGAGGACAACCATTATTCAACCTGATGTATCTATATTTAATTTGATTTAGAAGAGCAACAGACTTTTTGTGGGTTCTTACCTGCAGCACTTAACATATAAACATAGCACCACATAGTACATCACAATTGAGCAACAACAAACTGTGGTCGATACCACAATTTATCCAAACGCCAGGACCATTGTTATTACCAGTGAGGAAAAATTGGCCTATGTTTTTTCCCTTGTAGTCAAAACATCGGCTTATTTTTCTTTGTGAATTTGTATGCTAGTTCATTTTGAATTATTGGATCCGCATTAAATGGTTTTATTGTGCACTGATGAGATGTTCTTAACAGGCAAGGATAGCTCTTGAGAGGCGTAAATTTCTGAAAAATGCAAATATTGCTGTTCAAAGGCAAACAACCTGGTCAAATTTAGCCCATGAAATGACAGCTGAATTCCGAAGTCTATGTGCTGAAGAGGTACACAGTAACTTCTATACAGGTGATTCAGAGTTATGAGTTGCATCCTGTTTCCATTTCTTATTATCTGCATGTGGAGTTTTCAGGCATATCTGCAACAGGAGTTAGAGAAGCTGCAAGATATGAGAAACAAAGCCAAGCTGGAGGGGGAGCTGTGGGATGAACGTATCTCAAGCTCGTCTGGACAAAATTCACATTTGGTATCTAAGGCTACACGTTTGTGGGAATCGATACTGGCTCGCAAAGGTACAACGAATGAAGTATCATTACCAGAATATGTCTTTCTAGGATGCTCAAGATATCCATATCATGCACACTCTAAATATTCATACCAGCCATACTCATGAACAACAGGGCTGTTTTTATAGTAGTTTAATTGTAAGCTGGGTTATTTGGCTAGTATCCTAACTGCTAAGTTACCCTGATACACAATGAGGGCTTATGAATACAGATACAGAGGTACCAAGGTACGATCCCAAAATTAATCGAGGACACGTCGATACGGCTATTGGCCATTATATATTTGTTGAATAATAAGGAACATAGAGAGGCTAGATCAGAGCAAGACACTGATATTTTCTGCTTGCCATGACAGTGGGCTTCGATTTGAGTTATGTTAGGACAGGCCGACAGGTTGTATTGATTTCGCACAGGGAAGTATCGGCTGAGTACCAGGTGCCCTGAAATTAAAATCTAAGGATACTTGCCGATACCATACTGATGCAGCTCCTTGACGGAGTATCGGGATAGCCTAGCTTGTAGCATCTAAGCCTGATAAAGTGAGCTTACTCTTAAATAATCTCTAAGAGCAAGTTGGTATACTGATCTTATAAGCCCGTCTTATGAAAATTTTCTTATCAAGAAGCCATTCTGGAAAATCTAGACCACAGTTTCTTGTTAGGGACAAGAGAATCTTGGTGCTGCGAGGCTGGGCTTGGCTTCTATTTGAGGTTTAAGCTGATCTAGATTAAGATTGCTATTGTGATAAGCAAAAATCCTACTCCCTCCGTTTCTAAATATAAGATGTTTTAGACTTCGTCCACATTCTCATGTATACAAATGTCTCTAGACATGTTTTAGTGTGTATGTTCACTCATTTTAGTATGCATCTAGACAACATGTGTAACACCTAAAACATCTTACATTAGAAACGGAGGGAGTAAATAACAAGGCATTCCTCAGAGGCATAGTTATATTTTTTAAAACTTTAGGCAACATTCTTTGTTGTTGAAAGAGAAAATATCTCTTATTCTTGTGGCTTTGTTACACAGCTTTCCAATGATGTTGTAATTCTTTATTATGTCACCTTGGCAAATAAAGGATATTCGTCTGATAGAATGTTAGGGTTACAGACTTACCGTGATGCTTCTTCTAGATAGTAATGGAAGTATTCTTGCAGGCCAGCATGAGGTTTTAGCTTCCGGGCCAATTGAAGATCTTATAGCACATCGTGAGCATAGGTGTGTTCCACTTTCTGTTAAACTTTACAATTTAATCTGAATATCCTCTGTTGTCACAATTTCCCCTTCTTACATAGAATGCAATTCTTTTAGGTACCGTATATCTGGATCGCAGTTGCTAGCAGCAATGGATACAAGTTCAAGTGTTCCACATTCAGAATTACTATCAGCTCGAGCTGGTGAGCCATCTCAAATTTTGGACAAGCAGGAGCAGATATCTCTATTCCAGGGAAAGGAAGAAGCCCTTTCAAGATTAGATGATAGAAATGGGCGTGCCCAACAAACTGTTGACGTAGCTGAGATTCTTCGACGTTGGACTCACGCTTTGCAGCGTATTCATAAACAGTCTCTTCATTTGGTAAGCTATTGATTGATTTATTTAATATCGGAGCATGATCAAACTATCAGTTTTACCAAAGCTTGCATTCTAATATGTTGCATGTATCTTAAATATCAGTGTAAAATTCTAATTACATTGCTCCTGTGGAAGCATTGAATGCCTGTTTTGATATTTGATTACATGTCAAGCACAATTTCTAGTACATGATTATACGTTAAACCGCCCAGGTCCATGGACTAGACAATATTAAGAAATAGGGACATTTAATCCCCGTTCGTTTTTTGGGCTCGGCTATGTTGCGAGGCTACCTGTACGCATACGTCAGGTAACAGCAACTTTTTGCAACCTTTTCTTTCTTAAAGATGAAAAATAACTGACATACCACCCGCATATGCATATCTCTCTGGTGGTCTATTGGTGACACATCTTATTGCATACTGGTATGATGAGATCCCGAAGTATAGGTGCATCACACATTCTGAACCAATGTATTTGGATAACTGACCTCCAACTATATACTAATTTTATAGGCCAAAGCAAATGATGGGGAGGGGCCAGAATTACTCCGCAGTGCGTCTGACGGTGAAGCTAGTACCCATGCTGACTCACTAACTGCAACACTGGCCGAACATCGACAGCATTTAGTCAGTATACAGGTAACAACAACATTCTTACGAGGACACATCTGGTTTACAGATTTTACTGAGGACAATTTTATGTGGCGTTTAATCGATTCTTTAATCTTTTGCCATTATTTCCTCTTCTAGGGCCTAATTAATCAACTCAAGGAAGCTATTCCAGCAATGCAGCAGTCAATAACTGAACTTTCAGAGGAAGTGAATAGTGTACCTAGCAACCCAGTGGATCAAGCAAACTCCAGACAATCGTTGTCTGGGCAAAATATAGGGTTTGGAAGACCAGAAGTAAGACATAACACACATTTGCTTGATTTTGCTGTTTGATGATTTACTTGTATTTTCTGTTACTTGTTTTCCAATATGGAAAAATGCAACTCCTATTCTGGTTGTATATTGTTTCGTCATATTATCTTCATTCCTTTTTTTTGCAAATGTTATTATTTTTATCTTCATTCCTGTTGCCATACCAGAACATTTAGTTTTCCTTCATATCGTGTGGGCTGTTTTGTTTGAGGAACGCCTCCATCCTGGTATAATATGATTGTTAAGGTATGTGTTTGGTTGGTCATCAGTCGTCACTAAATCATAGGATCAAAGAGCCTTGCATGTGGTTGGTGCAATGGGATGAACTTATGCTAGTACTGACAGCACCTTTTTCAATGACAGTACAAGGCTGTCACATGACCATGACCCCAATCCTCTCAAGGAGTGAGGACTTGTTCTTGCATAGGGACACTGCTCCAACCAAATGGCCCCTTATTTCCTCATAGATAGTCACCACACAACACCTTTTTCGATGACGTTAATGTATTATTGAATCCATGGGTTCTCAGTTTGCAAAATAGTTTATGTGCCTTTCTCTGTTTATTCTCATGCTTTCTAACTTCTTACTTTTAAGCAGGAAACCAGCATTGAAGTTTCAGAGATGACTTCTAAGCTCTCTTCTACACACATCGACAAGGCTGGCAGTAGTCCTGCTCTAAAGCTACCTCCTTTATTTAGTCTGACTCCAAGTTCTGGAAAAGGAACACAGATGCAAAGACGGAATGCGCTAGCACGCCAACCTAGCCAAGAAATTATGCCGGAAGAGAAAGCACTTATCCTTCCTTCAACCAAAGATCAAGGAAACGGTTCAATGCATGGTATTCATATCTTAATACATGGGCTAGATCAGCTTCTTCTCTGTGTTCCTTGTTATTTTGCTGATTACAATCTGCTTTTGATGAACGGTGTTTCATTTGCTGCTCTATATTGTCTTTGCAGAAAATGATGGTTATTTTGCTCATGATATCAGACGTTCTGTTCGTGAAGCTGCTCTATCAAAGCCATTGAGCAACACGGAGAGTCCAAAGGACAATAGTAGTGATGATGGTTCAGAGCACTTTTTCATTCCCCTATCAACAGGTGCTTCAAGGAAGGATGTGGGTGCTGTGGCAAATCGAAGAAAACAAAAAATAGGTCTATCATCAACACAGGCAAAGTTACCCAAGAGCACAAGCGATCATTACTTCAATTCTGACAGCCCAATGCATACAACTCCAGCCCTGTCAAGTAAACGGAATGGCCATGGTGATCCAAGCAGTGCTACAAACTTTTTTGATCCAGTCAGTGGTCAATCATTTATGACGGACGATGCTCTTGATCAAGTATTCTCGCCACCACTTTTGCTGGAGTCTTCATTGTTCCACGACACGTATGAGGACTTGCTTGGTAAGTCTTATCAAAGTTCTTAAAGTAATCTTTTTTTAACAAGCTTAAAGTAATCATGTGTATCCTGTAACTATGCACATGCTACATTGTAAGCTTTTGTGCTGTCTGAATTGATGGGTCATCAGTATCTGTTGGATACTTTGATCTAACGAGACACCCAAGGATAGGATTTGCTGCACCCTTTTCCTATTTTGTAGGCCCACAAGCACAAAGCTTTCACACTAACTGATATTTATCTGTTTTGCAGCACCATTATCAGAAACTGATGCAGCTTTAATGGACCATTAGGCTTCACGTGTACACTATGTAATACTTTAACCACTGCCTGAAGCTTCAGCGCTTAACTGCAACCCAGAGGTTCGGACCATCCGACTCCGGGCGTATACGTGGTCAATTCTTTTGCTGATTGAGTTGCATGCCAGTTGCCACCAGCTCGTGGGAGGATGCTTCTGCATCCGAAGCTGGGCGATTCTATTTGGAGAGAGAAGAGCGCCCAGAGGTGATATAGATTTCTGGGATGGTGTGATGTACCAACTACCAGTGTGCACAGTAAGAAAATGCCCAATCATGTGTATTTAGTATACATCATCTGTATTTGTGTTGTAGTAATTTTATCCTCTATTCAAGTGCCTGTTTTGATGTCATTGTGCCAAATGTTATGCTGAGAATGGAGTTCCTCCATATCTTTAGGACTGTCATTTAGTAACATGTGCTGGTTTGGGAAGTGGTTGTTTTCTTGTTGAAGGAACTCTGCCTGTACTAGAGGATTCAATCCCAGTAGCAGGGTAGTGTACATATGTGCTCCTTCGAATCTTGGGAAGTTTGTTTCCTCGCAGATTATTCTTTTGTGAAGAGGTTGTTGGTTATGTGTATTGTTGTTTGAGTTTGTTTTGTGGAGGGCAAACTTCTGGTAATGCAAATCTCATATTGATTGGATGTTGACCACCTATGTGAGTGCAATAGTACCGAAACAAATGCGGTCATCGGAAGTGTTTTCTCAACATTGCAGACTCTATTGATCATAATATGTTTTTAGTTGATCATAATTATGTAGGACAGCTCATGTTGATCGATAATACATTGAAGGGGTGGATCATTGTTGTAGGCCAGTTCTTTTGGGGGCATCTCCAGAAAGCTGCCCTCACCCCAGCTCCCTGTAGAAGCTGCTTCACAATTTTGGCCTAAATTAGTTTGGAAGCCTAATAAAATTTGGGGGTGGCTTCTACAGAAAAGCATTCATGGAGCATTGAGACAATGTGGGAGGTGGTGAATGATTGTGTGATCGTGCACAACGTGATTGTAGAGGATGAGTGTGATGACAATATCTATGACCTAGGGTGAGACTTTCAAGGCGAGTTGATTGAGCGCGAAGGTAGACCGCCAACGTTTCAAGAGTTCCTCCCAAGTTCATCATAAAATTCGTGATTGGACAACTCACGTTCAACTTCAAAATGATTTGGTCGAGCATGTGTGGACTTACGTAGAAAAACCAAGAGTTCTATCTTTTCATTTTCTTCCATTTTTTTCTTGTGTGAACAATGTTTAAATTTATTGTGTAACCAATATATTTCATTTGTTTGATCATGTGAAATATTTTATTTTTTCAAATCAATTAGATGTATAGAATGGCCGAAAATGACAAAATGATGATAGTTGACAAAAAAAAAACCGGACATGCGAACTAAATGGGTCGCCGAGTCGGGTACCATGGCCCGGAACCCGCGAACTGCTCACCACCCAAACGTATAAGTTTGGTGTTCGTGTTGGGTTGGCCCGTTGAGTTGCCCTAAGCCCATGACCAATCTACACAGATAAATAGTACAATTCAATTAAAAAAAAATCTGGAAAGCACGTGCAATAGGGTAGGGATTAGGGAGCTGTTATTTTGGAACTCGAAAGACAAGGTTTTGAAAATTTCAAAGGTTTTGCCAAAACAAACGACATCCAAGTATATATATGTATCCTACAGGGTGTGTAAAATTTCAATACAAAAATACATTATCCTGTAGGTCACACAAAGACAAATTATGGCAGCTGTAGTGCTTTAAAACGTGTAATAGTCCCTTTTTTAAAATCGACATTGTTGTGAATATCAAAAAAAAAAAATCGTTATTGCTGCCAGCCTAGAAGAACGATATATTTTTATTAAAATTATAAACTTACAGAATACATATGTACATGTACAGTTTCAAAGATTTTTTTGAAACCTTGGAGCGTTTTGGAATTTTTCAAAACATAGGGCTCCCCTGAGCCCATGCCCCAAAGCGCTGCAAGGCTGCAAGTCATGGAGGAGCCCCGAACGGTTACAAACAATCAGATTCCTCCCCATCGAATTCCCGAACCAACCGGCGGAGTTGAAATCTCGGCGAGGGAGGGAGCGCCGGCTCGGCGAGGGAGGAGCGCGACGCGGATAGGGGTGGAGCAGGTGGCGGCGCGGCGCGGAGAGTGGAATGGGTGGGGATCGTACGGGGTGGTCGGGCTGGGAGGTTAGGTTTGGTGGGGAAGTTGGGTTAGGAAATTCACTTTGGCACCAAGGTGCATATGCACCCAGCATTTGAAAAACATATTTGAAAATATCAAAAAATCTGAAATAAAATTTCGCGGATGCATCTTCATATTCTATGAGTTCACAAAGTCGTTTCACCAAAAACCGATATATTTTGTGCCTTGTGTAAAAAAGACAAAAAAAAAAGTGTCGTGAAAAGCCTTATTTTAGCACCAATTTTTTTTATACAAGCCACAAAAAATGTCGGTTTTTCGTGAAACGACTTTGCGAACACATAACATGTTAAGATCTATGCGCAAATTTTTTTTTCCAATTTTTTTGACATTTCAAAATATGTGCAAAATGTATTTTAAATAAAGGGTGCATATGCACCCGGGAGCCAAAACACCAGTCCAAGTTGGGTTGGGCTTTTTTCTTACTGGGCTTTTTTACTGAGCTTTTTTCTAATTCGGAATATTCGGGCTGTTCGGGTGCCAGCATTACGGGCCTGAATTTCCTGAAATAATTTCGGAATTTCAGAGTTGCGTCCCAAAAATGTGATCGGGTTTTTGGGATCGGGCTATTCGGGATTGGGTTCGGGTTTTTTGGGATTCGGTTTCGGTGTCGGGAAATATGCCCAACCTGACCTTGGTCCATCTGATCATAGAGCAATTAAGTCTGGAAGCCCAGGTGTGCTAAGGGTGTGTTCGGTTTGAGAATTGGAAGGAATGGAATGGAACCATTCCATTCTAGCAGAATGGAACCGTCCCATTCTTGTGTTCGGTTTGGGAAAAAAACTGTCACCGAACCGTTCCATTCTTGTGTTCGGTTTTGGAATGGGGTGAGAATGGAATGGCTAAAAGTGGCATGTGGTCACCTCTTTAACAGGAATGGTGAGCTTACCACTGCCTGTGTGATGTATATCACAATATTAATCGAAATTTTGGCACCATTTCGCCTATATTCTCAGCAATAAACAACAACAACTATATATTCACAATCAAAACAAGTATATTCTACCAACACAACACATATTTCAAATCACATAACATATAATCATCCAAATAGTCCAACTTCATTGCAAAGTAGTCCAAATTCATTACATTCATCCAAAAGAATGGCATAGAAGCTCTGTTAAACTGCAACATGTTTATACAAGTCACATCTGAGTGCCATATTTTACTAGTGAGATACTCAATTCTCTCTGATGCCAGGAATCGAGTAAGGGGCTGAACACAACGTCAAGCAAATCCTCAACAACCTCGGCGACGGTGCTCGTCGAGCTCGGTGAGGAACATCATGACAGAGAGTGAACACGAGCCGCTACCCAGGTTCAGGCCCACCGTGAGGTGTAAAGACCCTACGTCCTGCTGTGTTGTATTGCACTGCTTGGAGAGGTTACAGTACAAGGAGCTTGCCGAAGGCTCTGCTATGGCTATGGTGGACTATGGTGGAAGGAGCTCTGTCTTCTCCCTTGCGACGTAGCTGATTGAGTGTGGAATGAATCGAATGAATGCGGGATCCCCTCTCTTGGTCGTACACTGCCTCCTTTTATACTGCCTTGGTCCTCTTCCCCGAAAACTACAGGCGGGAAGGGAGTCCACATGGTGGCAAAGGTAGAGCGCAGCGCACGGCGTCGGGGTTGTCCATGGACGCGGTCCATGGCAGAGAGCAACGTCTTCTTGGCAGAAAAAGCCACCGTCCATCCAGGACGATGGGCTGGCGCCGCAGAGGTCCGTGACGTGCCCCACGGTGACGTCGGCTTGGAGCGTAGCGGGCGCCGGTCCCCTTATCACCAAAGTGGCAATAATGGGAGTCCGATTTGCTTGCCCCAGCCTTGTTGACTGCTTTATACACGAGAATGGCATCTGCGGCGTCGTCGTCATCGCGCGCAGCGCGCGCGTCACTCTGCGGCGGTGCGCAGAGACCATGTGCGCCCTCCAGCGGGTGCAGAGCTTGCTTCCACTTGAAGGAACCCCGCGAGGGCCGGGTGCCTCGCCGAGGTTATGAAGTACTTGACGCCTCGCGAGAGAAGCCTCGCGAGGACGGCGCAGAGGAGCGCCAGGACTTAGCGATATTCCGGGCAGAAGAGACCCTCTCGAGGGAATAGTCCCTCATGAGGCCCGTCGGGCTGAGCGCCTGGTCCTTAGCAGAAAAGCTCAGCAGAGTGAAGAAGCCCTCGCGAGGGAAAAGTCCCTCGCGAGGCTCGCCAGGCTGAGCGCCTGGTCCTTAGCAGAATTCTCCGCAGAGCGTCGAGGGCTGTGGCAGGCCGGCCCATGGTACCCTGGTTTCCACTGGGCCGACAGTAGCCCCGGGCCCGTGATGGGCACGCTGGAGTTTCGCGAACGCAGGCGAATCGCCGTGGGCCCAAAGAAGCCTGCCTGGCCCGAGACACGTGGAGAGCCACGGCTGCCCACGATGCCATGATCTCCCATGTATTAACTGGCGTAGTGGCGGGACCCACCACGTCCTGGCAACGGCTCGATGAGCCGATAAAAGGCGGAGAGCTAGGCGCAGACAACCGTTGCTCCAATCATCCCCTTTCTTCCCAGCGCAAAATCTCCAAGCTTCCTTTCGCAATCTCGCTGCAATGGCGCCCAAGAAGGCCACCGTCTCCAAGAAGGGCAAGGCGGTGATGCAGGCGAGTGAGCCTGCCGCGATGCGGCAAGATGGCGACCTCAAGCCGGCTCTGGCCGGCTTCCGCATCGGCACGGAGGCGCAGCTGGACAAGGTGCGTCACATGGCTGCCTCTGAGAGCAACGAGCACGGTGCCACGGTGCTCAAGCCAGCGAACAACCCCTGCGGCAGCCTCTACCCCATCTTCATGCACACCCTCTTCACCGGGCTTGTGCCTCCCTTCTCCGACTTCTTCCTAGCGGTTCTGGAGCGCTACCAGATCCAGATTCTTCACCTCCACCCCAACTCCATCCTCATCCTCACCATCTTCGCCTACCTCTGCGAGGCGTACATCGGTATTTCGCCCTGGGTCGACCTCTTCCGCAGCTTCTACGCGCTCCGGTTCACGGCGAGCAACGAGCGGTCAGGTGCGTCTCCTTTCGCATCACTGATGGCATGGCCGGCATCTACATCCCCATCACGTGGACCGGCGAGAACCCCGTGTCCAACGTGTCGAAGAAGGCGGAGGACTTCCGCAGGCGCTGGTTCCTCATGGACGTCGGGAGCCAGAGTCCCTTCTTCGAGATGCCTGAGGCGCCCCCGACGAAGAGGGCAAGCTGGTCTTCCAAGACACTCACGGGCGCAACGCTTGGTCCCGTGGTGAAGCGCATGTCGGATCTTCGCGAGGCTGGCCTTACTGGGCAGATGGTGGCCAGGGACTTCGTGAGGCGTCGCATCGCTCTGCTCCAGAGGCATGTAGATCCAATGTGTCTGTACACGAACCAGAGGGACAAGATGCACCTGAGCGCTACCCTCTTCTCGCAGGCGGAAGTGGACGGCATCATGGAGGTCCTCTTCACCTCTCCATCCATCCCCAAGCCTGGCGACAAAGCCGTTCCGCTCCACAGGTTTGAGCTTGGGCCTCGTGTCACGTTTGTGGAGACGATGCCAGAGTTTGACCAGTGGGGCCTGGTGCCTGAGGGGCAAGTTGGGCCCCGCGAGGACCCGGAGTCAACGGCGCACGCGGCGCCAGCTGATGGCGAGGAGGAGACGACGGAGACGCCTGCAGAGTCTAGCGCAGGTGCGGCCGGCACCTCAGGAGGCCCCAATTCCTCGGCGGGGAACTCGAGCTCCTCAGGGGGCGTGCCGCCTGACGCTGAGATCCACGAGATCTCCTCGGGCAGTGGCGACCGGTACTTGGTCGTCCCCTCGCGGCGCGTCGAGGGGAAGGAGGAGAGCGATGACGATGAGGCCTCGTCAGGCCATTGTGAGCCCCGCTCCAAGGCGATCCACGATAGGAACGCCGGAGCTCGGGAGGAGGCGGAGGCCAGCGCTAAGGTGGGCCAAGACAAGCCTGCCGAGGTCCAGAAGAGCGCGGAGCCCAGTGCTCCGCCTGTGCGGCGGACGACCAAGAGGTGGATCGACACCGCTGCGTGAGTCTTGTATGTTCTTTCTTTTTGAACGTGTTCTTGTGTGACCCTCTCGAGGGATTTCTGAACGTTTTCTTCTCCAGGCGTCCCGAGGAGCCGAAGCGGCGGAGGCTCCGGAAGGTTGGAGAGGGCTCCAGCACTGCAGCAGCGTCTGCAGTGCCTACATCTGAAGTGGTGCCTCACGAGGCTACCGCCCCTCTTGAGACAGCGGCTCCACCTCCTGAGGCGGAGGAGCACCACGAGGAGGAGAAAGCTGAGGCGACGGCGTCGCTGATCACGCGGCCTGGTGCTTCTCCTGTGCAGCAGGAGAAGGCGACGGAGGAGGATGCGGCGAAGGCCGCGACACCGGCGGAGGAAAACGCGGTGAAGACCGCGACGTCGGCGGAGGCGCACGCCGATGTTGAGATGGAGGAGGCCACCGCGCCGCCACCTCCACCAAACGCGGGCCCTGAAGCGCCGGTGGTGGACACCGAGGCTGCGGCGGGAGCGGCCTCCGTGGAGAAAGCCGATCCTACCCCTGGAGTGGAGGAAGACGCGCCCCAGGGGCAGAAGGACGCCGGGGCTGATGGCGAGGGCGCTCCGAGCCCCCAGAAAGCCCCCAGCGTGGATGAAGAGGGAGGCTCTCACCAGAGCCCCCAGGCGCGCCTCGAGGCCACTCCGAGCCCAAGGCGCGACGTTCTAGAGTCCTCAGCAGGCACCGGTGCCTCTGGGTCCCCTGGCGATGTGTGGGCCTTGGTCCTGCGGGATCGGCGCCCGATTGCGGTTCGCCGAAACGCCGTCTTTCGCTCGGCGAGGGAGGTGCTTGATGGGCTCGAGGCCCAGCTCGCCGAGGAAGACCGTGCCAATGCGGAAGAAGATGCCGAGCTCGCGCGGGGCTGGGCTTGCCTCCAAGAGACTGTGGAGCGTTGCCGCCGAGGGGATGAGGCGGCCCAGTCGCGGCGCGAGGAGGCGCTGCGCTTCGCTGAGGAGACCCGCGCCAGCGTGATCCGCGAGGCTGAAGAGACCCTCACGGACTTGAGCGCTAAGTGTCGGGGGAATGCTTTGTGGATTAACCGCGGCCCATATTGATAAGTGTGACCCACTTTACTCGCACTAGCAAAGGCCTACATAAAAGCAAGCCCAATATCGCACCGCCACAAGGAGAAGAATCTAGAAGACATATCCTGGAAGACGTAAGGAAGAGTTGGTCTCCAATTAGGTTCCAGTTGATGTATTCCTTGTGGAGGAAGTTTTCTTTGTAACCTAGCGAGCCTCTGTGTATATAAAAAGGACTCGCAGGACTTAGACGGGGACAAGCTATCAAGCCCTCGAACCCTAGTTCATACGGCGAGTATCGAGATCGGATCGCCTCCATTGTAACACCACATATATCATATCAATACCAATTTAGGGTAGGAAGGAAGTAGGTCTTTACCTCACATTGAGAGGCCGAACCTAGGTAAATCTGTGTTCATCTTTGTTCCTGCGATCCCAAGCTCGGAGACGATTGACTCGCGTAATCCCACACCTACGAAGTCATCCATGACACCTGACGTGACAAGCCCACGACAGTTGGCGCCCACCGTGGGGCCTGCGGTCAAGAGCATCACGTTCCGCGCAGGATCGATGAAAGGAGCTGAAGATCTTGCCATCGGCCACATCATCACGGTCGATGGCACGCCTCTAATTGACGATTCAAGCTGGGGACCAGAAGCAGATTACCTAGAGATGGGTCGCATCATCCCGTTTGGATCTATCCATGTTTTGTCGGCTTCATCGGCGGCGGATCAAAGGACCCCTCACAGCAGGGCGACTCAGAAGAAGGAGTCGCTGTAACGGTAGACGAAGAAGAGGAATCTACCAACAATGAGCCACTACCCCTCGAAGACGAAGAAGCTCAATCCATCGAGTATGTGCTCGAAGAAAGGTTATGTGGAAACCCTAGGGAGGCAGCTCGCCATCCATAGGAGATCAGTGCATGGAAGGGATCTACAGGACCGTGGAAGCAGAGGAAGGGCTGGGCATGCCACAGGGCAACTTAGCCCCCACGGCGCCGGAAGCAGCGGAACAAGTCGCGCCAGAAGAATCAGGAGTCGCAGAGCTCGGCTCAAGTCATGCGGCACCCGCTGCAACCACCCCAGGAGTCGCGGCCTCAGGAGTCGCAAACAGAGAAATCCTGTCCGGAGCTGTACCCACGGAGACAGGACCAAGAACAACCCCTGACGCAGCAACGGTGATGCCACGGAGCAGCCCACTGTTTACACCTATATCTGCAGTTAATGCTGCCGCTAGAATAACAGAGCTGGAAGCTACCAGGATTCGGCTATATGATGAAGTCCAAAGGATTGCAGACGAAAGGAGCAGGCTAGCACGCGAGGACTAGCGCCTCCAACAAGAACAACGGCGACTCGCTGAGGACACCATCATCTTACAAGGAGGACCAAGCACCTTGCCGCACAGACGCCAGATCAGTCGCCTGTAGCCAGGGACAGTAAATTCCATGGAGTTATTCCAATCACCCACCTCTGGACCTACAGCCGCGGTCTCCACAATCGATACACCGACAGCCACGGCGCCGCCCCACGCGATCCCATCAATCGCAACCAACACGGTGCGTCCAGTCGCATGGTCAGAAGCCGCAGCACCATCAGTTGCGGCACCCTCGTACATGGCACCACCCATCGCGGTTACGCGACCCGCGGCGCCTTTAGTCGCACCTGCGGTCCGGACGTTCGCGTCACCACCAGCTGCGCCAGCAGTTCCATCTTTCGCAGTACCAAGAGCGGCGGAAACACCAGGGTCAAGAGCTGTGGTGCAAGCCAACAACATGGCTGTCATGCCACCTCCGTCGCCACAGCCAACCTTTGTGCAGCAGCCAACACCGCAGCCTCAAAGGTTCCATACGCCGCAAGGACACTATGTTAGCCCAGTGGAGAATCTCTATGCGGCTACCAATATCTTGGCCAGGTTGACGCCGGCAGGAAACACACCGATGGACAGAGAAGCGCGGCGCGCCATTGAGATGCTTAGCACAGCAGTAGTACAGCAGGCAAATATGTCTGAACATGCGGGGCGGCTACACGCCACCCCCTACAACACTAGAGTTACGGCGGAAAGAAGCATCCGTGCCGAGTCGCCGCAAGTCGCGACTTCAACTTCAGCCAGGCAACAAAGGGAAAATCAGCCGGCGGTGCAAGTCCAACCCGCAGAAGTTGTGCAGCCGCACGTGATGGCTAATCCAGCAGGGAGGCCAGCGCCATCCAACTTGTCATCGCGACTCAAAGGTCCAGTCTGCTTCAGCGAAAAGATTAGGTCTGAGCCGTTTCCCGCAGATTTCAAAGGACCTCGCAAGGTCGCGAATTACAACCCAAGCATGGATCCAGTAACTTGGCTCAACAATTATGAGATGGGTATGAGCATCCTCAACGCATCTGAAGAGATCTGTGCCCGATACTTAAATATGATGTTGGAAGGCGCAGCCCACATCTGGTTACAGAACCTGCCACCAAATTCAATAAACTCTTGGAACGAGATGAAGGAAGCTTTCGTCAAGAATTTCCAAGGAACATGCAAGCGACTCTGCAGCATAGAAGACCTTGAGCGTTGCGTGCAGAAGGAAGGCGAGTCAAGTCGCCACTGGATGAGGAGAGTGGCAGAATTATACACTCCTCAGACAACATACCTCCAAGCTCAGCTGTCCTGGTTATGGAGAAAAACTGCAAGTTTGAGCCGCTGGTCCATAAACTGGGTCGCAAGAAGGACAAAGTAAAGAGCCTAAGCGAGGTGATGGCAGCGGCTAACAAGTATGCAAGCTCGGATAAAACCAAGGACGCATCTGATGGAGAGGAAGAGGAAACTGCTGGCAAAGGAAAGAAGACCAGCAGCAAGCCTCAACAACAGCAAGCTAGCAATAGTAATGCGAGTTACAACAAGCGCAAGAACGAGGAAGGAAACTCGGGATTAGTCGCAAACACAAACACTCGTTACAAGCCAAGCAGCGGCAGAGGAAGAAATTTCCACCCAGTTAACCTGGAAGAGGTTTTCAATCGCCCCTGTGACATCCACGTGGGAAAAGATGGAAAACCACCCAACCACACAAAGGCGCAATGCTATCATTACAAAAAGTGGAAGGATGGGCAGCCACTCAATGGGAATAACAACCATCAGAACAATGAGGGAGGCAACCACGGCGGAGGCAACCACAATGCTGCTCCAAACCCACAGCCCAATCAACCGCAGTTCCCACATCACACAATTGTGGTTAACACCTCAAGGACGGAGCAGAAGCTGCGACGACGCAATCAAGCTGTTAACGCCGTAGTACCAGCCATACCACAGTGGCTGAAGTGGTCCGAGCAACCAATAGTTTGGAGCCGGGAAGATCATCCTGGAGAAATAAGCGAAGGAGGCAAGCTCGCGCTTGTAATTGCCCCTCAAGTCGCAGGATATAAACTCAGCAAAGTGCTGATGGATGGAGGTAGCAGCATCAACATATTATATTATGAAACTTTCCAGAGGATGAACCTCCAAGAAAAGCAGCTGCATCCATCCAGAACAACGTTCCACGGAGTCGTGCCAGGCGTATCAGCCCAACCATTAGGGCGAATCAACCTGGAAGTCGCCTTCGGGACGCAAAGCAATTTCAGAAGCGAGTACGTCTGGTTTGAGGTTGTAGATTTCCAGAGCCCATACCATGCCCTCTTTGGCAGAGAAGCGTTCGTAAAATTCATGGCTCGACCGTGCTACGTATACCTGAAGCTAAAGATGCCCGGTCCCAAGGGAGTCATCACAATAAATGGCAATAAAGAGATAGCACAAGAATGCGAGGAAGGCGACAGGGCTATGGCCAGAGATGCTTGCGTCGCAGAAAATGCGGCTATTCCTGAGCCGCAACAAAACTTTGATGACATCGTGGAGGCCAAAAGACACCTGCCTGACCTGCGACTTCAGATTACAGCCGCAAGGGAGGCGAGGAAAGCAAGAACTACAGGCTATCGGCCATAAAAGTATATTCCAAACATCGCGAGTCGCCATCAGCGATCGCAACAGAACCACCAAGGGTTCAAAGTACCAAGCTAGCCACTCAGGGCTCGAACTTCAATTCTGGTCGCCACCTAGGCGCGACCGACCCTATGCATCAAATCTGATCGCCACCTAGGCGCGATCGACCCATGTACCAGGAATTGGCCGCCACCCAGGCGTGGCCGTAACCTATGCATCCAAAATTGGCCGCCACTCAGGCGCGGCCGTACCCCATGTATCTCCTCTGGTCGCCACCTAGGCGCGACCGACCCATGTATCACCTCTGGTCGCCACCCAGGCGTGACCGACCCCATGTATCACCTCTGGTCGCCACCCAGGCGTGACCGACCCTATGTATCATATAATTATTCTGAAATAAAGCCGGCACCCCTACTATGTAGGTGGCTGTTGTTTCGCCTCAAATTACCAATTGAGTTGTGAGTCTTTTATTTTCTAATCATTGGTTCCTTGGGGGTGCGGCAGCTTTCTGAGCGCGGCCTATTACCTTGGAATCGCCAAACGAGTGGCATTTATCGTGATTATACTCAACCTTCACTTGGATGCACTTGCATTATGCGGCCAAAGTACTGGGGTGTGGCGTCAATCGAGCTTGATTGCCTATCATGGCCGCTCTCGACCCTGAACACACATGTTCCTAGGAAATACTGAGCCGCGCAAGGGCTAAGTAAGGAAAACCGAGACAAATCATAAGGACCAGACTATTGGTCGGAACTTGTACTGCTGAGAGTACTTAATAATCATAAAATATTGTTGCTGACACATCATTTCAACAATTATTACAAGCCACTAAGGGCTAACTTCACCATATCATTGTTTTTTCTTCACTTTTGCCCAGCTTTTGGCTTATGTGAAGGAGACACCGGCAGCTTACCAAGCTTGACAGAAGCAGCAGTCGCAGTCTCGCTTGAAGGCTTATCAGTCGCGGGCTTGGGGGCTGCGGAGCTGGATACACCTGGAGAGGAGTTCTTCTCTTGGGGAGCACCACGCTGGTTTACGCAGTGGGTAATCTCTCAAATCTCGACCCATCTGGATGATACTTTCCCAGAAAGGTCGCCAGGCCCACTCCATCCACAAGTTTAGTCGCATGACCACGCATGCTCTTCCATGTCGCCGCATACTCCGAGGGCGTCAACACGGTGCCGTCAGTCTTCTTTGGAGGCCTGCCTTGTGCGACCTTGGCAGCATCAAAGGATGGGTCATATGTCTTGGCCAATGCAAGCACATGAGTCGCGCCAGAACGAGCTGAGGATTCTTTCCAATCCAAAAGTACTGAGGCGCCTTAAGCAGCCTCTTCAATAGCCCTTCAGCATCTGCAGAGACAGACTTGGTTGGCAGAAGGCAAGCTGATAATTTCTTCATAGCATCGATAGCTTTGTACGCAAACTCGCGGACGTGGTCAAGTTGCTCCTGGGTGCTATGGTTAAGTAATGGAGAATCCTCGCTTGGAAAAAAGCACCCACTAGTGAATATAGAGGCACACACAAGAGTTCAATATCACAAACAAAGCAGAGGTCTACAGGACATACCAGCCAGCTCCTGCGTCATGATGCACACCTTGCCATGGACAAGGTTGGAGGCGTTCGATACTTTCGTCAGCTCCTTTTGGAGGCGCCCAATCTCCACAGCTTTAAGCCGTGCATCCTCATTGGCTTGAGTAATGGCATCCTTCTGGGCATTGATTTGACGGTCCTGCTGCTGGATCCTCTCATGAGACTTCTCTTCAACCTTTTTAAGCCGCAGTTTAGTAGCCTTGGCCTGTTCAGACAGCTTATAGCTCTCATCAGTAAGATCGCCAATTTTGGCGTCTTTTTTCTTCAATTCAGCATCGCGTTGGTGAAGGAGCTCGCGCAGATTTTCCAGTTCAGCAGGAGCCTCCTACACTTGCTTCTCCAGGGCATGTTTTTCAGCCATCATGGCGTACAATTCCTCCTACAAGGTAGAAGACCAACATAACAATAGCAATGGAGAAGTTTGCAATAATTTACGGGCAGTTACTACACAAGTTAACAACTACAAGAAGTATCAAGTTCCCCTTTGAATCAAAGAAGAAACTCGATCCTTGGGGGCTAGAGACTGACTGGACAAGATAAATTATTACCTTGTAAGCCGCAGACAAGTTGGACAGTGCCTCACGCAGCTCTACGGCTTGTTTATCACTTGAAGCAATAATGGCTTGCGACAGCTTTTAGTGCGGCTCAAGGATGAGGAGCAGGAAGTAACTTCAAGATGTAGCACCGGCGACTTTTGATTAACAGCCGCAGGCGACTCAACCAGTGGTGCTTCGGCATCCTTAGCCACCACAACTGCGGTTGTGGGGTCCACCTCCTCTGTGTCTTGGGCAACGAGGGGGTCTGCCCTGTCTTCCAGAGCCACCTCTTGGGCAGCCGTGTCAGGAGCAGGGGCCGCAGCCAGATCGTCAGTGGTGGCCACGCCCTCCACCATGGCAGTAGAAGCCGCAGGCGTCCTAGGCGGCTCAGCCGCAGCCTCGGAAGTAATTCCCAGATCAGCCGTGGTTGCAGCATCAATCGCAACTCTGCAAGAACAAGACAATCTATTATATAATTAAAACACAAGACAAAGAACGGCCAGGATTAAACAATTTACTGTTACAACATATCAATGGTCGATATTAATAGATGTGGATCTCATCGTAGTCACCAAATAGGTATATCGCGTGGACACGCTTACCTGTTCGTCTTACTCAAGGGCTCTTTGTAATCACGATGCAAATCAGCACGCATATATACCGCCCAACCTGATCGGGGATTCCATCTGATTGTACCTTGGCCCTAATCGCCGCCTTCTCTTTGGCGTCGATTTCAATCTGGCAGCGACCCGACCTCCCTACATGTCTCCGGCTGATTCCGTTCATGACAGCACAAGGGTGGAAACAAACTCTGATGTACGCTTCCACGACATTGGCGACCTAAGTTTGCTCCTTTCCCGATGTCAAGATCGCACAGCAATCGAACGCAGTCTTGATCGTGCGCCCACTCTTCGGGTCAGCATCCTTTGCTAATCCTAGGTGAGCTCCTGAGTCCAAATTTCCTTGCAATCTAATTCTTCTTTAGTCCAATTTTTTTCCGTGATGATTGATGCAGCCGAGGAGCAGATCTACCATGGAAGATGTAAAGAGATACTATGGTTAATTTATTGGGTGCAATACTCGACGCGGGACGAGGAGGAAGAAATAATCATAACTAGCGTTGAGCATGGGCCAAGGACGGACAGACTGCGATGGATGGCTGCCGTATATGCATGGCACAACCGAACCAGTTCTAGAGGGAGCAAGAGCAGATCCCAGCGTACATCAGTACATGCAAGAAAGAACCGTACCAGTTCCACAGCGAGCAAAAGCCAAGAGCAAACAGCTTATAGTTGATTTCCAAAGCAATCGATCTCTCCTGCCCTTGATGCCTGATTGTTGATGCATGACTCGATCTCTCACTGCAAGTCTGCATCAACACATGCATGCGTGAGGAGAATAAAAAGGTGACAAGCGCCAAGATGTTTCCTCGACAGTTTTGCATCTCTTAAGTTAGAAGACGTGTTAAAGAACTGTATGGAATACGTACTGCAGCGCCTGATTTCTTATGATTCCGCCAGGTAACAACAATACGATCCACAAAGAGGCAAATTATGCACGACACAGATCCGTCGACATGCATGCCGGTTGCTCGAGGCATGGAGCTGTGATACATCGACTATGATGAATTCAACATCCACACAAACAAAAACTGGCAGATATAATGGCATGATCACTCTGGGCATTAGAATTCAGAGCGGCATGCAGCAACACTATACTATAGAGATCAACGTCACTCTCAAGGCAAACAAGAATTTGGGATGATGAATCACTTGCTCGGTGGATTGCTGAAGATAGAAGGACGATCATACCGAGGTACGTCTCTGGCAATAAAGGCTTCCTCAACAGACAGAGCACGCATGTGAGAAAAAGAATACTACTAGATGAATTGCAAGTCATAAGAAGAGCCTACCAAAGCGTGTTTAAACTAGGGAAGCCTAAGCAGGTCAACACCCCCAGTCTACTAACGCTGCTACAGAGCCCTGAAACAACACATAACTCATCCTCGGAACAGCTCTCCTACTACAGCGCAACAACGATGCAGAGGATGGATTCGAGGTAATCTCTAAGGTCCTCTACATCCATGCGAGGACAAGATGAGTAGTACGTCAATAAAATGAAATTTTCCTTTTTGCCAAATTAATGAGTAGTTGCAAACTGATTTTGTAAAGAAGAATAGCCGATGTATCCTTAATAAAGAATATTTTACTAAAGATTAGTGGTAAATCGTGCAAGAATAGCTGTAGGAGATGGATAGAAGGTACTAATTTTACACCATCAAGGGCACCCTGAGTATCTGAAACAATCTGGTAGGTGAAGCTGAGGACATGGACGAGATGGTAGAGTGAAGATTCGGTGAAGAGGACCATTAAATGGTCTCTGAAATATTGATGTACATATTACGGGTATAAATTGGATGTTATGTTATTATGGTAAGTGCACAAATTGAATGGTTGTTAGTGTATATACATGTTCTTTTGTTGCAAAATCAATCGACAAAAGATACAATTGAATTTCATAAAAATCACATTTTTGCTTGGTATGTTGCACTGAAAAATCTATTAATTTCACAAGGCTAAATGGAAACTACTACCGCTTTTTGGTAACATAAAGTTGCCTCTACCTCCGCTTTGCCATTATGCCTGGGTAAAAAAAACTAAAGCTTACCTCACCAAATCATGTAAAACACTTCAACCATTGTTTGTATACATCATTGGTTCTTCATATTTGCATGAGTCGGACCCATTTGGATAATTGCGTGTGAAATACATGGCAGTTGAATTTCGGTAAATTCTATTGGGAGGATGTCAGGTAGCTTTTACTTCTTTCTTTCTAATTATATTTTCTCCAAGAAGGTAGGACAGTTGTTCGTAACTTTAGTTAAACATTAATATACATGTTTATTGTTATCGAGATCTCCCATAAACATGGGAAAGCATAAAGAGGAAATATGTAGAAATTTTATATTAAAAATCCAAATGAAATCCACCATTTTAATTAAGAAAGAATAATGCTTATCTTTAAAAAAATCTGTTCATAAAGGAGTTGGTACAATATTTCGTAAATTGTACATACTCAACTCAAAATATTTTCAACTTTCGGAATTTGAGTAATTATATTCAAATACGGGACCTAAGTTTTCCGAAATACCGTTAGACAAACAAATACACTCCGGACAACACTTCATGCCAAAGTATGTGGGATAATTCGTGGAAAAAATAGGCCAACATTCATGCTACTTTTAAGATCATGTATGACCCCAAAATAAAATGTACACACATATATGCGAACAAAGTCAGTCAATGGAAAAAATATTGAAGCCATGATGATAGAAGGACACACACAAAAACATAAGAAGTGGAATAAATGGCATCAACTTATTCATCACAATAATGTTTTATTTAAAACTTATAATATTTACCCCATTGGAAAGAAAATCACATGTATCTTGGTATGTATCCTTTCGACCATAAAACATATTAAATTAAATGATTCTACTATCAATATTATAATTCACACGGCTGATGAAGAAGTTCCATAATCAGTAGGCCATGTCACTAATGTATCTAGCTGGTACAACATCGATATTTTTCAATTTTACTAGACATGGAAAAATCAGTCCACGAGTTGTGAAACACAATTTATTGAAGTAGTTTGAGAAAAAATACGTATCAAATGGTAGAGTCGACTACTTCTTAGAAAAAATTGAAATACTATATAATGTGATTACTTAGGGTTTGTATTGACGACAAGTTCAAAAGGTTTATCACCTAGAAAGGAACGTGGAAGAATTTGAAAGCGCTAATATAAATTGTTCTAAAAACATGATTTATGAAGAAAAGCCCCGATTAGTTCCCCTTGTCCCTATGGAACTTATGCTTATAGACGCATGTCTTTCGGTTGATGTAATGCTGCCGTTTCGGGGATCTGCTTGGAGATTTTTTGCCTCGGAGGTACCCGCCAGTTCGCATGGTATGACTGTTCAATCTATTCGACGCGGTGGCCTGCTATTAAGCCGGCAACCTGATATTAAGATGGACACTATGCCTACGCGGGGTCCTGCTCTTTAAGCCGGCCACTGTCCCTCGCCCTCTATTAAGTCGGCCACTGTGCCTAGGGTTTTCGGGTGCGTTCAGTTTGCAGAGGAGGCGTGGAAACCAAGACCTATGGATGCATAGATCTCACAGGAGGGGTACATACATGTAGTTGTTAATCCAGTGTTTACCTTGGTATTAGTGACATGTTCAACACGCAAGGTAAAACTAAACCAAATAGTCCTCATATAGCACATAGCCACATATGTGGGTTTTTTTAGGTACAATTGTCCGTGTAGTAGCATCTGTATGCATTATAGAAGATAAACAGATGCTCTACCAGGACAATTTCTTCACATCTTTCTTTAGAGATTCCTTAAGAACTCGCCGTAGGCTGCATGTTCTGCTCTGATGTGCGGCTGGCGTCTATGGTTGCCTCGACCGACGCAACGGCATGGTTCGCCATGCTGTTGAAATCTTCCGCAATTCGCCTTCCACAGAATGGACATCGATACCTGCCTGGAGCACGTAGGTACCTAATCTCTCCATTCCATAGTTTGTTTAGGACTTGCTGGCGTTTTGCTTCAAACGATTCATCGTCACTCCCAACGTCATCAGAATCTTCTTCCTATATATCGGAAGAACATAACAATTAACTGCAATAGTTGGTGAAATCATATACAATAATAAATACAAAATGGTTCCTCAACACGGTTTCGGCAAGTCGGAGGGCCATCCATATGGTGGAACCTGAGCCGGCGGAGGATAAATTGAGTTTGAGTTTTTTTTTTGTGAATCCTACCTAACCTTCTTGATGTAATCGACTGCTAGCAAATACTGAGATGAATCTGTGTGGAGTTATACTATTGCGAGATTAACGTCATGGTTCAGGATGACAACAGCATTATGGCAAGATTTGTAAGAAATTGTTGCGTACTCTATTGTGGCAAGGATAGAGTATGTACATAAATATGATAAGCAGGTAAAATTTATATAACCTCAAAACTAAGTAGTATGTACTTGGTCAATCGTATATTTAGATGCATCTAAACAGTTCTGAATCTGAGGAGATTGCGTTAGGTAAGTATGCAAAGTTGTACGTGAACTATTCCTTCATTCGTTTAGAACGTACCTCCTCTTCCTCGCTGTTGTCTGGCTCCTCGAACGCCGGCATATCTACGGGAGCCGGTCCGTTATTCTGGGGGCCTATCTCGTCCGGCTGCTGCAGGTGGTCGACGACGGCAGCGACGGGATCAGTCTCCTCCAGATATGCCACGGGCACGACCACGTCCTCCTCCGGCTGTCCCTCGATGGGATTGACCACCGCGGTGACGATGGCCAGAGTAGCACTCGCGTGGCCATTAGTGGCCGGACCCGCAGCGACGACATCCTTGTCCTACGACTGATCTGCCATGGCTTCGCCGGTTCCTCTTGGTTGTTCTATCGTCGGCGGTGGGTGTGTGACTGTGTGTGCGGTAGAGAGAGGTGTTGGAGGTGGGTGTGTGACTATGTGAGCGGACGGGGAGCGGTACTTATTAGACGCGGGCGTGGGTAGGCGATGCGTCCGACGTTCGAGTGGCCTGTGCCATCTTAACGTGTCGTGTGGGTGTTCTTGATGGTTTTTACGAAGGCGTGCGCCGTGTGCGGCGATGCTGTGTGTGTGATCCCATCAGTCAGACGAGTTGGATTAGCTGGTACACGATTAATAAATGTTGTGTTTGACCAACGATGCGTCGTGTCGGTACTGTTCGTCCGCGTTCGCACACTCGTCGGCTTACAAGGGGCTTGTACGTTCTGGAGAAACATCCTTGCTGTCGTGTCGTTTCGTCCTTCCATTGTTGGTCTCGCAGAGAAAAGTTCACCGTGGTATGGTCAACTGCTTAGGGTTTTGACTAGAGTGGGGCCTTCCTAATATGTATTCCGGGCTGTTATCATGGTAAACAAAAGGTTACCGATGTGTGGTTGAGAAGGATTAAGCAAGATAGAACGACGGCGAAGTGAGTGACGGAGGTTAGTAGGATTCCTGGAACTAACTTCCCCACTATGTATTTCCCACGTTGTGGCTGTAGCGGACGTGAGGAATAAATCTCCGTTCACAAGTCTGTTTATGCTTTTTGTTTATTATTTGTCTTATTTGGCCCTCAAGTTTACATATGGATATAATTATTTTTACCCGTTGATTATTAGCATTGTGTATGGCGTGTCGTCAAAACAGGGCTCGGGGGACAAGACGGCTGACGTTTTGTTTAATGTTTTTCCGAGGTTATTTTGTGTCTATCGTTTTTTCTAATTTAGTTCTCGACCCTACATATGGATATATTTTTTGTAACCGCTAATTATTAGCATTGTGTATGGCGAGTCGTCAACAAAGGGCTCGGGGGTCGTGCGCCAAGGCGCACCCCTAAATCTAGTATCATTTATGCAAAGAGCTTGACTTGATTATCTTGCATACACACCTATATTTTGACTATCTATTTGGTTTAGGTGTAGGCATGCACATAGGGGGAGTGTGGTCCTAATACATTGGACTACCCCTCTCCCCCATTATGCCGATAGTAAGAACTCATTTGCCTCTCTACTTTCATTTGTTGAAATTGTGAGCTTAAAATGACGAGTATTGGTTGTGCATCCAAGATATATCTTCGCGGTGTCATGCCATAAAACTCAAACATGGTGGCCTAGGCCACCGCCCTCTTCTTAGTGAAGAGTTGGTTCTTATTTGGGTATTATTTGAAAATCTGTTGAAGTTCATTTGGTTTTATAGAAAACACACTCAATCTTGGCATTTTATTTGTTTGATTCTTGCAAGTATGAGTGTGAAGTACCAATATCAGTTTGACACTCTAAATCCCAAGCCTATCTTACCTAAAGACATGTCTATCTCTTTGCACACAAGTCATCTTTTAATATCTGGAAGTCAGGGTTCAGCATGCCGGAATTTTCTGTGTTTACACAGAAATTCCGCTGACCGGAATATCCGGTCCAAGTTCAGACCGGAATATCCGGTCGGGTGGTTTGTCACTTTTTAATAGAAGGGCGTCGGGTGAAGGACTCATTCGAGTCTTTCTTCCACCCCCGACCCCCTCTCTCTCCTGCGACGCTGCCTGTCGTCCCTGCGCCATCCCCGGTGACCTCCTCCACCGGATCCTCCGGCCCCCGGCCGGATCTGGTGCTCCTCCTCCCCGGGCACCTTCTCATCCAAGCGGTTCCTCAGATGGATGAGGGTAACTCCTAATTTTTTGAATCTTGGGTGCTTGTGACCTAGGGTACAATGTTGAGTTATTTTGCTTGTAATCTTGGAGTAGTTGGTGCATATAGCCTTTCCTTGCATACTAGGAACACTAGGCTAGCATTCCTTGAGTCGATCTACTTTTAGACCTAGGATTCGAATCAGGCTGTTGTTGAAAATTTCAGACCGGATATTCCGGTTCTGGTATGAACCGGATATTCCGGTTTTTACAGTTTTTATTCAGCAAAGCTTTGATTTGCCTAGGACTAACTAGCATCAACTTAGGGCTGCTCTCATATTGTACTTTGTACCATTCCTTGCTCTGTGGCTTGTGTGGCTTACCTTTGCTATCCATCTTTTGCTAAACCTCACATGTGATTCTAGTAGAGCTCCTCAGAGGTATGAACGCAAGCTGTAGGGACCCCGGACTAGCTGTCCGAAATACCCGCTTATGCTTAACACAACGATCCGTGATCAGTCTGTCGTTGCACATAATCCGAACCGAATACCAAAGTATACATCCATTACAGTACCGAATTAAAGTCTTACACATACGGTCATTTAGACCAAGTCGTACATAGGTGCCTTCATGGGCCAAACCAGATTATTCAGCGAAAGCTACGACGTAGTAGGCAAACACATCCTAACAACAACCCGTCAGGCAGCTGACTTATGGAGATCCCTAGTTCGCATAGTAGTCGCCATACTCCTCTTCGGCATAGTGCTCCTCGAGATCTGGCTAAGACAATAGCCAGGGACGAAACCAATATGAGTACAATTGGATTTGTACTCGCAAACTACCCCAACTTGAACATGCACTAGTTTTACTTTTATTTCATAAGACTTTTATTTATGGAAAATACCCCTATATCTTTATTGAAAAAGGTAAGAAGAATTTTATAACTTTCCTCCAGCAAATCATCATTCTATTTATTTCTCCAAAACTCCTCCTTTTTCCGACCATAGCCCTTCATGGTCAATTTACTTCCTACAACCTCATACCGATCCTTTGGTATAGTTGTATAAAACATTCTCCACTTCATTTTCTTTTTAAAACTCAAAACTTGCAAAAACTTGCACATAGGTCAAAGTAGGGCCTTCCAACTGTCCATGACCGAGGACTCGGCTATTCGAATAGTTTTACACTCTGCAGAGGTAGCGCGCTTTTCCCACATCCATCCGGCAACTCATCGTGTCAGCCACGTCCCGCCATACAAGGTGTATGCGAAGTTGAGTTACCGACCATAGCCTCTCATTTGCTCATGCTAGTACAGGACCCTGCCCATATGACACTTTCCATCGACACTCAGTCCAGCCCTTCGGAACCTAAGTGTGAGGACTCATAGTTTTGCCCGGCGGAGTATAGGGGACAGCCTTCTATCCTCCACCAATGTGCGAGGACCCGGGTCAGGGGTAGGTCACCGAACCATCCCCTCATGAAACGGAGTCATCTCCGTTGTTGAGGTATCCCATACAAAAATGAGCAAACCACATGACTACGCCCTTGCCCATATGTGGGTAAATGTGGTCGCACAGGGTATCGGCTGGTCGACGTAAGTACAAAGACACAATGTGCTTATTAACAAAACCACCATTCTCCATTTCTCCACTTCAACACCGACATCTCAGCATACCATAATCCATCCGAGGGTTTTCAAAGGAGTTTTGAATAAACAATATTTTTCCCATCCTATAGTTTTGTATAAACTAACTTATACTTCTACATAGGGTGGCAAAATAGTTTTTCATATACTTTGGAAAAAGGTTTTCAAAATCATTGCTACCCATGAATAAAACATGTTATCAAAGTAGATGTAGATATATTTGGGTTGCATGCTCAGAGAGTAGCTTGCCTTGCTCAGCAAAGTTCTCGGGTTCTTGCTCCTGTTGTTCAAAGTATTCCCCCTCCTCGCAAGTCCCGCAACGATCTCGTCTAAACATCGTAAAGGGAACAAGTACAAATAATCACTATACCACTCAATCAAACATCACAGCATTACAATCTTAAACTCTACAAATAGCTACTGTAACACACAAGGCAAAACAATTTGGGTTCAAATTATTTGAATTAACCATTATTTAAACATGACTTGAATAAGGCAGAAACTAGCTACACAAGTTTAAATGTATAACTCAAGTTCTGTTGGTCACAAAAATACAAACTAAAATTCTACAGAGAGCTACTGACATCTAGAAGACAACACAATTGGATTTGGATTAATTTGAGTTACCAAAATCCCTACACAATTGTTTTATTACAGAAGCTTATTAATCAAGTTTTAGCTACTGGCTAAGTTCTGTTGATCATAAAATTAAATCCTTTTAGGGGTAACTAGCACTGATTAAATGTGATCTAACAAAATTGGTCCTAACTCATTTGGTTAAGCATTAATTATCTATAATTGTTTCAGTACAGAAGGGTTTGCCAACTTTAATCTAATGCTAAACAAATACTATTGCTTAATTAATTCTATAAAAATTAGGCAAGCTAAGTGATCACAGTGCTAAGCTAACAAAATTGGATTGGTATTATTTGGGTTAATAGAGCATCAGAAACAAACAAGTTTAGGTTTTAAACCTTCTGTGGAAATTTAAATACTACACATTTGTTATTAATCCAAACAAGATGAAACCAATTTGGTTGGTTAAACAATTTCATAAGCTAATCAGAGAATTTTGATTCGATTTATTTGGACTTATAAATCTCGAGATATTGAATTTCAAAGTTGGGTCCAGTACTGAATTTCCAGAGAATTTAAATTAGGAAAAACTCTCTGTTCTGGATAATGTTGAGATCCCTGACGGGTGGGGTCCACTCGTCAGTGACTCAAACAGAAACGTCTCCCGGGCTGAATATGTTTAAAGTGCTGACAGCGGGGCCCGCTTGGCAGTGACCTAACTAACGAAGGGGGTACGTGGCCGTAGATCGGAGATCCAACGGCTCACGGTGGCCGCGAACAGCGACGTCCAGAAACTGGCGGCGCCGCCGTGCCAGCGACGGCGAGGTGGTTGATTCGCTCACCTAGGGGCTCTGGAGATGGCATGGATGATGTAGAAGGGTTGCGGTGGCCTGAGGAAGCTTGCTGGAGGAGTTGCACTTGCTGGGACGGTCCAGATCGTCGGCGGCGAGCAGCTCCGCTTCCACGGCCACGGCACGTCGACGGCGAAGCGCTCCTGGGTGTTACAGGGCACGATAGAGACGGGCAAGTGAGTGCGGTGAGTGAGAGAAGCAATGCAGAGGGTTCAGAGGGAGAGAAAGGGAAGCAGCAACACGGCTGTGGGGTCGTCTTAAACCTCGGGACGGCCGAGCTTGGCGACACGGCCAAGGACGGCAGCAGCTCAGGCTGCAGTGGCTCCGCCCTCCTGGCGGTGCACGAGAGAGTGGAGAGTGAGGGAGAGACAGTGGGGTGGCGTGGGGAGAATGTGAGGGCTCGGGTGTGCTTTTAAGGGCGGAGGTCGGTCCATGGTGGTCGTGGTGCACGAGGTGCAGAAGGTGGGAGAGCTCGCCATTGGCGGGTTAGACTGTGCGGGAACATCGACGACGACGTTAAGGTCCAGAGGATGGAGAGTGGCTTGCAGATGAGCTCCACAGCGAGCTTGGGGTGGTGACGGCCGTGGGCGCACGGACGGCGTTCGACGGAATGCAGTCGTCACCGCTGACCTCCCTGGGTGACGCCAAGATGTCCTTGAGGCCACGGGGAAGGTTGTGAATGGCTGGGCGGTGCTGCGTTGGCGAGTGGTGCAGTGGAGGCCTGAGTTTGTCATCGATGACCTCGCGCGGCCACTGCGCACGGCGTGCTCGGGCGCGACCAAAGTTGCACGTGTGCGGAGCTTCGGGGGTGATCTTATCGCGTCCAACTGGAGCGGATGGGCAAGGAGGGTGGAAGGGACGGTGCGGGGCCAGCCCTGCATCCCCCATCGACTATCCTACTGAGGTGGGGGCACGGCACAGTGCGGCGCCCATGGCGACGACCAACACGGCCAATTTGCATGTTTTCTTTGTGCACTGGCGAGTGGTGGAGGTGAGAGAGATGAGTGGGAGTGGGAGGGGTGAGAGATTTCGCCGAAACTTGCTCGAATTCGTGCGAATTGAGTTCGGATTTGGGAAGTGTTCATCCCTGCTCTCAAGGTGTTCGGCAGAATGCTTGAACCAATCCCAAATTCAAATTTCTGTGAATTATTTTCATAATTTACTTCTTATAGATTTATCAAGGTTTGTGGTTCTGTTGTGGTATTTATTTTGTAATTGTAACTTAGTGCATTTGATGATCTAAAGCATTAAAGAAAGAAATAGAATTTTAATTATAGGTTTTTGAAAATATTTATTTGGGAGAGAAAAGTATTATGAATAAAAAGAGAGTGACTATATATCATTTCTCTGAATTTTGAGAGAAGGAAATATTTATTTGTAACTTTGAGAAATTTCATGTCACTTGTCACATTGTGTTGTTGTTTTAACTTTTATTCTTGTTTTCAAGGTTTTTAATTAGAACAAACAAGCAACACAATAACAAGGACAATCAACACACATCATGCAACAAAAGTTTTTGTTGGTTCCTAATTTTGACTAATACAACTGTTATAAATTTGGGATGTGACAGATCCTTCCCCCTTAGAATAAATCTCGTCACGAGATTTGCTAGGCTTAGGTGCTAAAGAGGTTTGCGAATTCGCTTCTAAGATAGTCTTCACGTTCCCAAGTTGCTTCCTCTTCGGAGTGGTTAGTCCACTGGACTTTGTAGAACTTGATCTTGCGCCTCCGGGTAAGACGAACATCTTCGTCGAGAATCTTGACGGGTCTCTCACGATAAGTCAGGTCATGGTTCAGGTCGATGGAGAGGTGATCGATGTTCTTGAAAACATCGGGCTTGTCGGGAACTTCAAGACACTTCCGGAGCAGGGAAATGTGGAAGACATCGTGAAATTCTGATAATTCTGGGGGCAACTCAGCTGATAGGATACTTCTCCTCGACGGGCAATGACCTTGAAGGGTCCAATATATCTTGGCGCCAATTTTCCTTTGACATGGAAACGCTGCATTCCCTTGAGTGGTGTCACTCGGAGATAGACATAATCACTGACGTTGAAGATGACATCGCGACGCTAGGGATCAGCGTAGCTCTTCTGACGGGATTGGGCAGTTTTAAGACGCTCACGGATAAGTTGGACTTGTTCTTCTGCTTCACGGAGGGTATCTGGTCCAAACAATTTGCCTTCTCCGGTGTCGGACCAATTCAGAGGAGTACGACACTTCTTGCCGTAAAGTGCTTCAAACGGGGCCATTTGCAGACTGGACTGGTAGCTATTGTTGTAGGAGAAATCTGCAAACGGAAGGCAATCTTCCCATTTGGAACCATAGGATAGAACACATGCACGAAGCATGTCCTCTAATATCTGATTCACTCGCTCAGTTTGGCCTCCGGTCTGGGGGTGATAGGCTGTGCTAAAGGCTAACTTGGTTCCGAGGGCTCGTGAAGAGCTTTCCAGAACCTTGAAGTGAATTGCGTGCCTCGATCAGATACAATCTTTTTAGGCACTCCGTGCAGGCTTACTATTCTGGAAATACAAGTCCGCCAGTTGATTTCCCCGATAAGTGGTATTGACGGGAATGAAATGGGCAACCTTGGTCAGTCGATCAACGATGACCCAGATTGAATCATGGCCTCGGTTGGATCTTGGAAGTCCGGTAATAAAGTCCATTCCAATCTCATCCCACTTCCATTTAGGAACTTTCAAGGTTGAAGCAATCCAGCGGTCGCTGATGTTCAGCTTTGACTCGCTGACAGATATCACACTTGGCCACGAAAGAACCAATCTCTCGCTTCATCCATGCCACCAAAATCTCTCACGAAGGTCTTGGTACATTTTTGTCCCGCCGGGGTGGATTGAATAAGGGGTCTCGTGGGCTTCCTTCAGGATTAATTCCTTAAGTTCCTTGACATTGGGCACACAGATACGGCCATTGAATCTCAGCACTCCTTCAGCATCTTCGGTAAAACCGGGTGCTTTGCCGAGAGAAATCTTCCTTTTAATCCTTCAATGCTTCATGATCCTTTTGGGCTTCCTTGATTTGATCCATCAGGGTTGGGGCTAACTCTAGATTGGCTAGATAACCATGGCTAACAAGCTCTAGTCCGAAATCTTCGAACTCCTTGAACAAGGCTGGTTGTTCGGCTTGGATCAAGGCATTCAGGGTACAGGGCTTGCGACTAAGGGCATCGGCAACTACGTTAGCTTTTCCGGGGTGATAATGGATCCCAATATCATAGTCCTTGATTAGTTCCATCCATCTCCTCTGCCTCAGGTTCAACTCCTTCTGGGTGAAGATATACTTCAAGCTCTTATGATCCGTATAGATCTCGCAGCGATGTCCCACAAGATAGGGACGCCACGTCTTAAGAGCAAGAACAACGCAGCTAATCCAGATCATGGGTTGGATAATTCTCTTCATGCGGTCACAACTGTCGGGACAGGTACGACACAACTTTGCCTTCTGCATGAGAACGCAACCAAGTCCGAGGCGTGATGCATCGCAATACACGTCGAAACTCTTGGTGACGTCTGGCATGATTAGGATTGGGTTGAGGTCAATCTCTTCTTTAGTTCTTGAAAACTATCTTCACACTTCTGGGTCCACTCGAATTTCTTGTCCTTTTTCAACAGTTGAGTCATGGGCTTGGCTATGCTGGAGAATCCTTCAACGAACTTGCGGTAGTAACCCGCTAGTCCGAGAAAGCTTCGGATTTCAGTCACATTAGTGGGGCTTTCCAGTCAACGATGGCTTGGATCTTCTCCGGGTCAACAGAAATTCCTCCTGCAGACACGACATGTCCGAGAAATGCCACTTCACTAAGCCAAAACTCGCACTTGCTAAGCTTGGCATACAGCTTGTGCTCTCGGAGGGTCTCCAAAACTAGACGCAGGTGTTCAACATGCTCTTCTTCGGTCTTGGAGTAGATAAGGATGTCGTCGATGAAGACTACCACGAACTTGTCGAGGTACTCCATGAAGATCTTGTTCATGAGATTCATGAAATAGGCGGGGGCATTGGTCAAGCCAAAGGACATCACGGTGTATTCAAACAAACCGTAACGGGTGGTGAAGGCGTCTTGGGAATGTCTGACTCTCGGATTTTCAACTGATGATATCCTGTCCGAAGATCGATCTTGTAGAAGACTCGGGCTCCGTTCATTGATCGAACAGATCCTCGATCTTGGGAAGAGGGTACTTGTTTTAATGGTCACGTCATTGAGCTTGCGATAATCCACACACAGGCGTGTGGTACCGTCTCTTTTGTCCACAAAGATAATGGGTGATCCCCAAGGTGAAGCGCTTGGGCGAACCAGACCTTTGCTGAGCATATCAGCCAACTGCTTCTTCAATTCAACCAGTTCTTCCGGATTCATCCGGTAGGGTCTCTGGGATATAGGGGCTGTTCCGGAATAAGTTCAATCACAAACTCAATGTCCCGGTCAGGTGGCATACCAGGCAGTTCTTCAGGGAAAACATCCTGGAATCGGTGAACAACACGGATCTCATCTAGAGGGTCGAGCTATGCCCTCATGGCAGCCAGCTTGGGAATGTCGTAAGACCGAAACATATTCCACTTCGACATCTCTGTCAGTGGTGATGGAACAGCTCTTCTGGCGCAGTCTATGTGACCACGGTACTTGGCTAGCCAGTTCATACCCAGAATAACATCTATGCCTTGGGTTCCTAGAATGATTATGCGGCTGGAAACTTTTCTTCTTTGATCTCAAGGGAAACATCGGGGCAATACAGCTTGGTCTCTACTGATGACTCTGGGATTTGTATGACCATGGGTTTAGGTAAGAGACTCCCGACTAGACCTCCCTTAGCAACAAACTCTTTGGTAACGAAAGAATGAGTGGCACCAGAATCAAACAGAACAGTTGCAGGTACTGAGTTGACAAGGAACGTACCCAGCACAACATCTGGCGCATCCTGGGCTTCTTCAGCATTGATGTGGTTCAGACGGCCCTTGGCAACAACAACATTTCCACGGGTGCGGCATTCTTGCCATTTCCAGCACGGCCTTGACCAGGGTTCGGCGCCGGTGCATTAGGGCGCTGAACATTCCTCTTTGGATTGGGGCATTCTTTGGAGTAGTGACCCTTGGTGCCGCACTCAAAGCAGACAACATTGGGGCCACGGTTGAAGTTGTTGAAGTTTCCTCCGGGACGGTTGTTGTCATTGGGCGATGGAAGTAGTTTGGGCGGTTAGGAAAGTTGGGGCGTGGTGCTTGTGGTGGTCGATAAGCAGGCTTGGGCTGGCTGAAAGTGGCGGGTTTCTGGTTGCTGGAACCTTCCTGAGCATTCATCCTCTCTTACGACTTTCAAACATTGACTTGCGCTTGGTCTCCAGCTGAATGGCCTTGTCCACAGCGACTCCAAATCAATGAAGTCATGGATAACCAACGCACACTGCAGTTCATCATGAAGTCCATTCAGAAAATGCTCCATCTTCTTCTTCTCGGTGTCGGTGTCGTCAGGAGCATACCGAGCCAAGTCGGTGAACTCATCCAGATATCCAACCACATCCTTACTTCCCTGCCTTAGCTTACGGAATTCATCCTTCTTCCTCTCAATGAGTCCGCCGGGAATATGCTTCTTGCGGAACTTCTCCTGGAACTCAATCCAGTTGATAGCATAGCCAACTTGCTGGAGAGCCTTGGTAGTTTCCCACCAAGCTCGTGCAGGACCAGCAAGATAGTGGGTGGCGTACAGAACCTTCTCATTTTCTCCCACAGCAGCAACTTCCAGGTTGTTCTCGATGTGCGGAGCCAATCATCGGCTTCCAGTGGGTGAAGTCCCTGTAATAGGTAGGTGGGTTGGTCTTCTGGAAGTCGCTTAAGATGGATCGCTGATTTCCATCGCCATTGCCACCATTGTTGTTGTTGTTGTTGTTGTTGTTGACATGAGCAGCATCGATCTGTTGCAGGGCGGCGAGATGAGCTTGGCGCTCCTCCCGGGCAGTTTGGCGTTCCTCCATAATGAGCGCAAGGAGTTGGGCGGTGGTCGGTTCAGGTGGCGGTGGTGGTGGATCCGGGTTGTTGGTGCGACGACCATCCTGAAGTATACAGGGTATAAGAGGCAAGGCAAAAAGGTTTCGACTAAGGGGAAAACGATGAAGTCGCAAGGGGTTGATTAATTAAGGACGGTATGAAAAGATTTTTCCACGATCAAACAAGACTAACACATTCATAAAACACAAGCATCACTTCAACGAGTTCACAACATCAAGCTACAACATCACCTACATCTAATGTACATAATACATGGTTTCAAAGGAACCATCACCTAGACTCGACTAGCGATAGGGGGTCAACATAATTCTACGGTAACACACAAGTCACTCGCCTACTGAGGTGGAACCTCAGGCTCAGCTGCGTCAGCATCGGACTCGTAGGCAGGCTCCTCCGGGTCCTCCTCCTCGTCCTCGAGAACTGCCTCGAATGGCTCCTCCTCCTCGTCAACTAACTCCTCCTCGTCGTCCTCCTCCTCGTAGTCCATCTCCTCCAGGAAATCCTCATCGTCACTGATGAAGGCGCTGTTCTCCCTGCGGAGATCCTCGCCCTCCTCCTCCATCTCGTTAGCCTGGTGCTCCATATCCTCGATCATCTCGTCCTGCTCCGCCACCCTCTTGCGGAGCTTGGCGACGGTCTTCCTCAACTGGGTCCTCTTCTGAAGAAGAGCGACCTTCTCCTGCTGCAGCTGTGCCTCACGCTCGCGACTCTCCTTGAGCGCGATGCGTCAAAGTGAGCTCGAAGTCTAGCGCTCATCAGGTCCTCCTGGGTGCGGTAGAGTAGGACCTCCATGTCCAGGATGTAGTCTCCAAACGCCGGGTGTCGAGGGGCTCGAATGGGGTGTCCATCATCGGTGCGCCTCCCGTAGAACTGAAAGCGGGAGTTCACCAACTCCTCCTTGTGCTCCTCACAAAGTCGGGCCAGCAACCTCTGCATGGAACGACACAGTCCGTCGTCCCAGTGGGCGTCCATAGTGGTGAAGTCATCATCTTGGATCCGGGAGACTTGAGGTTCCCCCGAACAGACGACTCGATGAGCCAACTCAGGTTTCCGTTGCCGTGAACGTCAACCTGGGCTCCCTGAAACTCAGGCACGGGGCGACCCAACAGCTTGCTCAACTCGAACAAGTCGCTCTCGAACATCAGCTTGCCATCCTTCTCAAGTTGCTTAAACTCGGTGAAATTGAGTGCCATCTACAATTTTTAAGCAAAATTTTAAGTTAGTGAGATGACATGTGTACAAAATTTTAAGTTAAATGAAATAACGAGTGCGCAAAATTTTAAGCTTAATGGGATGACAAGTGTGCAAAATTTTGGGTACAAGGAAAAATGTAATACTTAATGGGAGTAAAATTTTGCATAAGTGTGAGGGTTGGAAGATAAGCAATTTTCAAAAATACTTCACTCCTTTATTTTAGAAATTATCTTTTGTAACTCCTATCTAACGACCATGCTAATCTAAGGTCTCTTAAAGTCAGGATGGCTCTGATACCAGCTCTGTGGGGACCCCGGACTAGCTGTCCGAAATACCCGATTATGCTTAACACAACGATCCCGTGATCAGTCTATCGTTGCACATAATCCGAACTGAATACCAAAGTATACATCCATTACAGTACCGAATTAAAGTCTTACACATACGGTCATTTAGACCAAGTCGTACATAGGTGCCTTCATGGGCCAAACCAGATTATTCAGCGGAAGCTACGACGTAGTAGGCAAACACATCCTAACAACAACCCGTCAGGCAGCTGACTTATGGAGATCCCTAGTTCGCATAGTAGTCGCCATACTCCTCTTCGGCGTAGTGCTCCTCGAGATCTGGCTAAGACAATAGCCAGGGACGAAACCAATATGAGTACAATTGGATTTGTACTCGCAAACTACCCCAACTTGAACATGCACTAGTTTTACTTTTATTTCATAAGACTTTTATTTATGGAAACTGCCCATATGACACTTTCCATTGAAACTCAGTCCAGCCCTTCGGAACCTAAGTGTGAGGACTCATAGTTTTGCCCGGCGGAGTATAGGGGACAGCCTTCTATCCTCCACCAATGTGCGAGGACCCGGGTCAAGGGGTAGGTCACCGAACCATCCCCTCATGAAACGGAGTCATCTCCGTTGTTGAGGTATCCCATACAAAAATGAGCAAACCACATGACTACGCCCTTGCCCATATGTGGGTAAATGTGGTCGCACAGGGTATCGGCTGGTCGACGTAAGTACAAAGACACAATGTGCTTATTAACAAAACCACCATTCTCCATTTCTCCACTTCAACACTGACATCTCAGCATACCATAATCCATCCGAGGGTTTTCAAAGGAGTTTTGAATAAACAATATTTTTCCCATCCTATAGTTTTGTATAAACTAACTTATACTTCTACATAGGGTGGCAAAATAGTTTTTCATATACTTTGGAAAAAGGTTTTCAAAATCATTGCTACCCATGAATAAAACATGTTATCAAAGTAGATGTAGATATATTTGGGGTGCATGCTCAGAGAGTAGCTTGCCTTGCTCAGCAAAGTTCCCGGGTTCTTGCTCCTGTTGTTCAAAGTATTCCCCCTCCTCGCAAGTCCCGGCAACGATCTCGTCTAAACATCGTAAAGGGAACAAGTACAAATAATCACTATACCACTCAATCAAACATCACAGCATTACAATCTTAAACTCTACAAATAGCTACTGTAACACACAAGGCAAAACAATTTGGGTTCAAATTATTTGAATTAACCATTATTTAAACATGACTTGAATAAGGCAGAAACTAGCTACACAAGTTTAAATGTATAACTCAAGTTCTGTTGGTCACAAAAATACAAACTAAAATTATACAGAGAGCTACTGACATCTAGAAGACAACACAATTGGATTTGGATTAATTTGAGTTACCAAAATCCCTATACAATTGTTTTATTACAGAAGCTTATTAATCAAGTTTTAGCTACTGCCTAAGTTCTGTTGATTATAAAATTAAATCCTTTTAGGGGTAACTAGCACTGATTAAATGTGATCTAACAAAATTGGTCCTAACTCATTTGGGTTAAGCATTGATTATCTATAATTGTTTCAGTACAGAAGGGTTTGCTAACTTTAATCTAATGCTAAACAAATACTATTGCTTAATTAATTCTACAAAAATTAGGGAAGCTAAGTGATCACAGTGCTAAGCTAACAAAATTGGATTGGTATTATTTGGGTTAATAGGCAGAAACAAACAAGTTTAGGTTTTAAACCTTCTGTTGCAATTTAAATACTACACATTTGTTATTAATCCATATAAGATGAAACCAATTTGGTTGGTTAAAAAATTTCATAAGCTAACCAGAGAATTTTGATTCGATTTATTTGGAGTTATAAATCTCGAGATATTGAATTTCAAAGTTGGGTCCAGTACTGAATTTCTAGAGAATTTAAATTAGGAAAAACTCTCTGTTCTGGATAATGTTGAGATCCCTGACGGGTGGGGTCCACTCGTCAGTGACTCAAATAGAAACGTCTCCCGCGCTGAATATGTTTAAATTGCTGACAGTGGGGCCCGCTTGGCAGTGACCTAAACTAACGAAGGGGGTACGTGGCCGTAGATCGGAGATCCAACGGCTCACGGTGGCCGCGAACGGCGACGACCAGAAACTGGCGGCTCCGCCGTGCCAGCGACGGCGAGGTGGTTGATTCGCTCACCTAGGGGCTCTGGAGATGGCGTGGATGATGTAGAAGGGTTGCGGTGGCCTGAGGAAGCTTGCTGGAGGAGTTGGACTTGCTGGGACGGTCCAGATCGTCGGCGGCGAGTAGCTCCGCTTCCACGGCCACGGCACGTCGACGGCGAAGCGCTCCTGGGTTTTCCTGGGCACGATAGAGACGGGCAAGTGAGTGCGGTGAGTGAGAGAAGCAATGCAGAGGGTCCAGAGGGAGAGAAAGGGAAGCAGCAGCACGGCTGCGGGGTTGTCTTCAACCTCGGGACGGCCGAGCTTGGCGACACGGCCAAGGACGGCAGCAGTGGCTCCGCCCTCCTGGCGGTGCACGAGAGAATGGAGAGTGAGGGAGAGACAGTGGGGTGGCGTGCGGAGAATGTGAGGGCTCGAGTGTGCTTTTAAGGGCGGAGGTCGGTCCATGGTGGTCGTGGTGCACGAGCGGTGCAGAAGGTGGGAGAGCTCGCCATTGGCGGGTTAGACTGTGCGGGAATGTCGACGAACGGCGTTAAGGTCCAAAGGATGGAGAGTGGCTTGCAGATGAGCTCCACAACGAGCTTGGGGTGGTGACGGCCGTGGGCGCGCGGACGGCGTTCGACGGAATGCAGTCATCACCGCTGACCTCCCTGGGTGACGCCAAGATGTCCTTGAGGCCGCGGGGAAGGTTGTGAATGGTTGGGCGGTGCTGCGCTGGCGAGTGGTGCAGTGGAGGCCTGAGTTCGTCATCGATGACCTCGCGCGGCCACTGCGCACGGCGTGCTCGGGCGCGACCAAAGTTGCACGTGCGCCGGAGCTTCGGGGGCGATCTTATCGCGTCCAACTGGAGCGGATGGGCAAGGAGGGTGGAAGGGACGGTGCGGAGCCAGCCCGGCGCCCTCCATCGACTATCCTACTGAGGTGGGGGCACGGCACAGTGCGGCGCCCATGGCGACGACCAACACGGCCAATTTGCACGTTTTCTTTGTGCACTGGCGAGTGGTGGAGCTGAGAGAGATGAGTGGGAGTGGGAGGGGTGAGAGATTTCGCCGAAACTTGCTCGAATTCGTGCGAATTGAGTTCGGATTTGGGAAGTGTTCATCTCTGCTCTCAAGGTGTTCGGCAGAATGCTTGAACCAATCCCAAATTCAAATTTCTGTGAATTATTTTCATAATTTACTTCTTATAGATTTATCAAGGTTTGTGGTTCTGTTGTGGTATTTATTTTGTAATTGTAACTTAATGCATTTGATGATCTAAAGCATTAAAGAAAGAAATAGAATTTTAATTATAGGTTTTTGAAAATATTTATTTGGGAGAGAAAAGTATTATGAATAAAAAGAGAGTGACTATATTATCATTTCTCTGAATTTTGTGAGAAGGAAATATTTATTTGTAACTTTGAGAAATTTCATGTCACTTGTCACATTGTGTTGTTGTTTTAACTCTTATTCTTGTTTTCAAGGTTTTTAATTAGAACAAACAAGCAACACAATTAACAAGGACAATCAACACACATCATGCAACAAAAGTTTTTGTTGGTTCCTAATTTTGACTAATACAACTGGTTATAAATTTGGGATGTGACACAAGCGCCATTTCGTCCAAAATGAAGCTGTAGTTCATGTTGATGAGGTTGAGATAAGAAGGCATGAAAAAGAGGCAGCAAGGAAATCAACAAAGAAAAACCAAACTTCTTCCAAGCCTCCCCACCCAGATTCGAAGAAGAGAAAGGGCAAGGAACAAAGGCCAAACTACATTGACTATGCTAAGGTTAGACAGAGAGATTGGTACGTCAATGTGCCAAGAGATACTGAGATTGAAGATCCCAAGTTTTGGTGCATGGAGCAGCTTTATATTCACATGGACATTTATCTCACCTTTCGGCATCCTATTCGTCCAATGTTACCCATCAAACTGCAGTCTCTCAAAGCCAAGAACAGTTTTGCTCAAGCTGCACATGTGGTTGAACAGTTGGGACTGGTTCCTCTCATGGAAAACAGTGCGATTACAGTGTGCCTCTGTAATGCAGTTCTTTTCAACTCTTGTGATAGAGGATGACATTCCCAAGACCCTCAAGTGGATGACAGGTACAACACAATGTGAGTCCAACTTCAGGAAGTTTGCCACTGTCCTTGGGCATACTTTCGGTGGCTCCAACCCTATTGGTCATCGTATGCACTCTGTAGAAAAGCCCAACAAGAACAAGTCTATGAGAAAAATGTATGGCTCAGGTGGACACATTGGAAAGATTGAGGGCCTCCTCCCCTTCTATGACCAGCTTGTGCGCATTTTTGGGTCAAACATTGCTCCAAGTGGAGGTAACAACGATGCCATCACCAGTCCACTTGTCAACTTGCTATGCCTTGCTCAAGAAGGTATTGAGAATGAAGTCCCAAACAGTTACTTCAAGGTGGATGTTATGGACTTTATTTACCATGAGATGTATGAAGCCATGGTAGGTGGGCACACCATTCCTTATGTCCCCTACATTATGTTGCTCATCAAGGCTACTTTGAAGAACCATGACTTCAGTAATGAAGCTCTGGAGCCCCACTACTACAAGAAAGTCTATCAGAAGAAATATGTGGTCAAACCTGCTGCTGCTCCCGCCCCTGCCAGTGATTCTTTCATGAGAGATGCACGCTCTAGTGGTGCAACCCGTCAGGCAACTGCCCCTTCCTTTGCACCTCATATCAAGAAGCTGAACTGGTTCCAGAAGCACATTTTGTGCATGAATGTTGATATTAGCAAGGAACAGTATGATGCATATCGTGAGAGGCAGCATATCCTCTCCAGGCTTCCTAGCTTACCAGGTGACCCGCCCGTGGCAGACCCTCTTTCTTATGAAAGCTGGAACGCCGGCTCTCAGACTCTGTGGGTTCAACTGGAGAAGGATCTTCTTGATACAACTTCTGCAGCTCCTTCCCATCCTGCTTACACTCATGCTCCTGCTCGTGATGAGGAAGAAGAAGAATCTGAGGCTGAGTATGAAGATGATGAGGATGATGATGGTGAAGAATCCTATGAGTCCGAGGCTTCTGAGGCTTCTGGGGAGTGATCTACTTGGGGCATAGATCGCTCTTTTCCCTTCTTGGCGTTTTAATGCCAAAGGGGGAGAAGTAGTTCTATCTAGGTTCTCCGTGGGATTTGCATGGGTTCGGGCACAAGCATTTGCGTTTATCATTTCTATATGGCTTGTGTCCATTTATCTTTTGTTGAACTTATTTGCTTGTTGTGCTATTTGTGTGGAACAAATTTGTTTAAGTATGTGTGAGACATATGGATTTCATATTATCTATGGTTGAGACATATATTATTGTGGAATGGTTATTGATACGTCCATTTTGCATCACTATTTTATATCATAATTTACTGTTATTCATGGATGTATTTCATATTAAGATACATTACTTACGTTATTTTGTCTTATTTTGCATGTTTGATGATTATTGGGATTTAACTGCCGGAGCCAGGAATCAGCTGGAAAAAGCACCGTCAAGATACTATATTTCTGGAAGTCCAAAAATCGCGAAAAAATACAGAAGTTCCTATTTCGTCAGATAACAGGGGGAGCCAGAAGACGGAGTCGAGGTGGGCCACGAGGGGCCCAGACGACCCCTCGGCGCGGCAGCTTGTGGGGCGCGCCGGGGTGGCGTCTGGCTCCCCTGGCCCACCTCTGGCTCGCCCCTCTCGCGTATATCTTCCCCAAAAACCTAAAACACGAGGAGAGCCTTCGACGAAATATTCCGCCGCCTCCACGGGGCGGAAACCACAGAGAGAGAAAAAACTCTCCAGCAGGGAGAAATCTGCCGGGGAAATTCCCTCTCGGAGGGGGAAATCATCGCCATCGTCATCACCATCACGCCGGACTTCATCGGGATCATCATCATCATCTCCACCGACAACACCATCATATCCACCGCTCCACTTCGTTCCACTGTAACATCTAGGGCTGTTCTTTGTTTAGTGCATAGGGGAGACTCTCCCGGTGTTAATTACTCCTTGTGGTTGATGCTTTTGAGTTTTATCGGTGAATTAACTTTATGACCAGATTGTTATTTATCATTATATCACCTCTGAACATGATCCATATGATGTCTTGTGAGTAGTTCGTTTTGTTCTTGAAGACATGGGAGAAGTCTTGATACTAGTAGTGGAATTATGTTGAGTAATATTTAATGGTTTGATATTTAAGTTGTGGTGTTATTCTTCTAGTGGTGTCATGTGAACGTCGACTACATGGTACTTCACCTTTATGGGTCTAGGGGAATGCATTGTGTATTTAGTTTGCCTATTGTGGGGTTGTCGGAGCGACAGAAACCTGAACCCCCGTTGGTAAACTAGTGCACAAGGGAGCGTAGGATCTCAGAGTTTAAGCCTGTGGTTAGATTTATCTTAATTACTCCCTTGTATTTGCGGCAGCTTACAAAGGGTGTAATCACAAGTATGTACTGGTCCAAGTAAGGGCGGTGCATTAGCATAGGTTCACCCACACAACACTTATCAAAACATTGAAGATTAATCAACGGCATGAAGCGAAAGTAACTTGACAATATTCCCGTGTGTCCTCAGGAAAGTTTGGTAATCATAAGTGAAACAACCGGCTTGTCCTTTGTGCTAAAAAGGATTGGGCCACTCGCTGCAATTATTATTGCTCTCTTTTATTTACTCGCATTTTATTTATCTGTTATATCAAAAAAACCCCTAAAAATCTGTCTGCTAGTGTTTACAGTGAAACCTTGCTCGAAACCACTTGTCAACACCTTCTGCTCCTCGTTGGGTTCGACACTCTTATTTATCAAAAGTACTACGATACACCCCGTATACTTGTGGGTCATCAGTTATCTCTACATTCTTATGCACAAGGTATGATTTCAAGTACAAAATCTCAATCTATTTGTGGTATGTCTCTTGTGTATTCATATATAGCTTGTTTCCATATTTTTTTTGAGTTGCTCTAAACCTATATGTTGTGCATTTGTATTCCAATACAATTTTAATTATATGCACACATTTAGGGGGAGCTTCTCATTTCTTTCTATTGGAATCTTGTTGATATATTGTTGTGCTCTATTTGCAAATCCTAGTGTTGTCATCTAACACCAAAAAAGGGGGGATTGAAAGAACATTTCCGAATCTCTTGTGTTTTGTGTGTTAGGCAACAGCACTAGTGACAATTTGATATGATGTTAAGTGATGCAGGTTTTAGGTGATTGAGACACCACTGCATCGAAACCAAAAAGGAAGAAGAAAAGAGCTAGTTCAGTTTGCTCAGAGAAAGGAATCGGATATTACGGTCCCAGACTTGGGCGGAATATCCGGTCTTCAAGGTTGCTCGAGAAGATCGGCTAAGGACTTTTAGCAACCCTGTTTTGCAGCTCTCGGATGGTCATCAGAGATTTGCTACCGGATATTTTGAAGCTACCGGAATATCCGGTCCAGAAGAAGAATCGTGGAAATTCAGCTAAGGACCATAACGCGCAGCTGTTGCAACTCTCGGATGGTCGTCGGATATTTCCAACCGGAGATTTCCAGAATACCCGGAATATCTGGTCCCGGTTTCGCCAACGGCTCTATTTCCTGCAGGGGTATAAATACCCCCACCTTCTTCAACCTTGGAGAGCTCGACCAGAATATCTTTGACCACCATTGTTGCAAGCTCAAAACTCATAGATCTCCTAATCCCTCCACCCAAACTCGTTGATCTTTGGAGGATTGAAGGAGAAGGCCGAGATCTACATCTTCACCAAGGCGATTTACATTTCACCCTCATTCACTTGAGGGATTCGAGACTAGGGTTTCCATTGGGAAAACCTAGGCATCTTGTTGATCTTACCCCTTGTCTATTGTGACAGATTGTTGCTGTTAGGGAGCCCCCAATTCAGTTGTGGGTGTGTGCCCCAGATTGTTATTGTAAAGGCTCCGAATTCCGCCTCGAAGGATTTCGATAGTTGAAGGTGAACCAATCCTTTGTGGTAAGGTTCATCGGAGAATAGGGTGAACCTGTTGTGGCGTTGAGCAAGCCTGTGGTGGCGAGCTCACACCCCTCCAACGAGACGTACTCCCCTAAAAAGGAGAAACTTAGGATTACATCCTTGTCTCCGCGTGCTTCACTTTCGGTTACCTCTTTACCTTGCCTTTACTTGTATCTCGTAGCCTGCTTACTGTTAACTTGTCATATAGGTAAATTCAACTTAGTTGCATATCTAGAGAATTTAACTTTGTGTCAAGCCTAAACTGAAAAAGAACTAAAAATTGGGTAGCACCTATTCACCCCCCCTCTAGGTGTCATACGATCATTTTCAGTGTGCTCACATTCTTCTGAGCCCATAGTTTTTATACCAATAGTAATGTCTTGTGAGATCTAAATTGCGGTAGGCGTAACAGAACTTAGCCATCCACTCCGCGTGAAATCTATCTTTAGGTCCTCTTTGAGTCGCAGGATAGGAAAAACACAAGAATAGAAAAAAAATAAAAGATTGCAATACCATGCCTACTTCGATCCTACATGATTTCATATGCACCAAAGTTTGTTTGATTCCATGACAAGAAAAACAAAGGTTTTTGAAAAATAGGTATGAATTTGTGAGATTTAAATTGGAGTATATGTAACGAAACTTAGCAATCCACTCCATGCGAAATCTACCTATAGTGCCTCTTTGGTTCGCAAGATAGGAAAAACACATGAATAGGAAAAAAATAAAGGATTGCAATGCCATGCCCAATCCTTCAGGATTTCATAGGCACCAAATTTTGTTTGATTCCATCACAGAGAAACCAAAGGATTTTGAAAAAGAGATTTGAGTGGTTGTTAGATTTCCTAAGAAACTAGTGTAAAGTATTCCTTGGAAAAAAATTCTATGGGATTTAATCCATGAATCAAACAACCACCATACGAGAAATTCCTAAGGATTTGATTCCTACAAAATACATACAAATCCTTTGAAATTAAAGATGCCTTTAATATTTAGAGCCGAAAGAATGTTCTCAGCAACGACTGAGTGGCTACATCCTAAAATGAAACGTACCATGAATCATGGCAGAGATGAATTTTCCTTCTTACCTCTCGATTATAGTCCTCGTAACAAATTTTCACTTAAATTTAAATTTTGCAAGAAACGGAATTCTGGTTTGGACTACAGCCGACGTCTTTGCAGGTGAAGTTTATCGGCTTCCTACGGGGGTCGTCTTTGCGTCCTCTCAAAAATCAAATCGACATCGGCTCCTAGTGAGTATCCCAGAACCCTCAAACGCCGATGGCCGCCTCCACCTCGCCCGCCGCCTCCCCGCCCCGCCGTAGCAGGCACCGCGACGCTTCCCCGCGCCGCGGCGACCACCGCAAGCCCCGGCCGTCCCCATCACCTTCGCGCTCCCCCGACCGCGACGCCGACCGCCGTCGCCGCAGATCTAGGGCTTCCCCGCCCGACTCCGACCACCGCCGCCGCGACCCCAAGCCCTCCGACGACAACGGAATGCTCAAGTCTGGAAAGGTCGACGACCGCCCTCCCCGCCGCGACCCCAAGCCCTCTAACGGGGAAGCGGAAGATGACCGCAGGACGAGGCGTTCTAGGGCTTCCGACGACGAGAAGGAGGATGAGCGCCGGCGGAGGCGCTCTAGGGCTTCTGACGACGAGCGGGATGACCGCCGCAGCAAGCGCGACCGCGGCCGGCACCACCGCCGCCGGAGGAGCCCCAGCTCTGATTCGGGATCCTCCCCTGATGCCAGCCACAGCCGACACCGCCGTGCTGAGGGCTCGAGGCGGCGGGATGAGGACCGCGTCAGGGAGGAGCGCCGGAAGAGTCCGGAGATGAAGGAGCCCACACCACCGTTGCCACCACCACCCCCATTGCCCGAGATGATCCCCGGGCGCACAGGAGGTATCTACATCCCTCCTTTCCGCATGGCACAGATGCTGCGTGATGTGGAAGATAAGGCGAGCCCTGAGTACCAGCGCCTCACATGGGACGCTCTCAAGAAGAGTATCAATGGGCTGGTTAATAAGGTGAACGGCACCAATATCAAGAATTTGGTTCCGGAGTTGTTAGCGGAGAACCTGGTTCGCGGGCGTGGACTCTTCTGCCAGTCCTGCATCAAGTCGCAGATGGCTTCACCTGGCTTCACAGATGTGTTTGCTGCGCTTGTCGCTGTTGTGAATACCAAGTTCCCTGAGATCGGCCGGTTGCTTCTTGTTCGCGTTATGCTCCAGCTCAAAAGGGCATATAAGAGAAATGACAAGGTGAATTATTTCTTGCTTTCTTTCAGCCTTGTCATGTTAAATTTGTATTTAGGGGCTCAAATATAGCTTACAGAAATGCATCAGTTCATTTGTTTAGTATGTTAATATAAATATTGCACCCAAATCCCAACAAAGGTTTCTGCCACTGTTATAACTTAACCATTTATAGGATGAGCTATTGTGATTATCCTAGTATGGAAGAGGAACAACGATTGGTTACTTGCAGTTGCAGCAGAACCCATTATGAAATGATAGTGCAATCTCTAATGTTTGCCGTCCTCTATTTACATAAGTGCGCTTTTACTTGTTATAATGACCGTGTAACATTAACGGTTGATTATAGATGGGTTTATGAACATTGTTCAGGAATTCGTTAACTGGTAACGGCTCGCTCGGCCACTGAATAGCGAATAATCGGCCTATTCGCCAGTTAATCGGCCGATTAATCGGGTAATCGGCATTTATCGGCTATTCAGTAACCCACTGAATAGCGATTACTCGGCCAGTTAATCGGTGATTCGGCCGAATTTTAGAACAATGTTTATGAACCCAAAACATACGCTATGTCCGCAGTTACATAGGGTAAACTTCTATAGTTTGTATTCAGGATTCAAGTATAAGAAATTATGGGAAGTTTGGGAAAGATCTACTGTAAATTGTTGTAGAGTTGGGACTTGTGATCCTGCTGATATTTGTATTGCACTTCATTTTTTTAACTTCTGCATAAAATGCTTACAACTGCTCTTGTTGTTTGCAGCCCCAATTGCTTGCCGCAACCAAGTTCATAGCACACTTGGTTAATCAGGTAGTTGTGCATGAGGTCGTGGCGCTGGAGCTTCTTGCTGTGCTTCTGGAGAACCCAACTGATGATAGCGTCGAGGTGCGTAGCTTGGTTCATTTCTCCTTTTCTATCGAGCATACGCCTTCGTATGTACTACTGATATTGTGAACAAATGCCTGAAGTATGGTCATGTGTCTCTCGTCTGACAGGTGGCAGTGGGGTTTGTGAAAGAATGTGGAGCAATACTGCAGGACTTAACTCCCCAAGGACTTCATGGTTAGTTGAAATTAGTATTTATTTTAACACATGGCTTTCTGAACCTGTTAACTTACACCTTTTTGTGTACCTTTAATGTTGGGTTTGAGACATATATTCAATTCATTTCTGTGCTATCAGTGTTGGGGCATAGGTGGTATAAATTATGCGTCAGCTCTATTTTGACACCTAGAGGATTTTTAGCTTGAAGATGTCATTTTTGTGCATTTAGGACAGAACCTGTAAGATGATTCACTTTAGGATACACTATTTTGGATCTTGCTGTTCTCGAAAATATTTTCTTTATTAGATGTGCTGACACCTAAATATTTAGCTGAGACATATGTTCTTGGATGTGGACATGTGGGAATCTCAAGTTACAAACCTAGTGATTGAAACAAAATGTTGAGGCATTTTCTGTCACGTACTAAGGATGTCAGGGGTTGCGGATTCGACCGCAGGTTGTGGGTATGATCGACAGGAGGGCGAGGTCCGGGACCTCGCCGCCTTGCTGCCGTGGCGATAGGGCGTCGAGACACCGATCAGCAATAGGGGTAGAGAAAGAGAGAAACAGAGAGAGGAAGATTGATAAGTTCTGTCTTATTCACGTAACCCTTGGCTACCTCGTTATATAGAGGGTTGCCTTACAGAGTCCTACTCGTATACAATTTGCATATTCCTTTTATCTCCTACTTGTCTTTCCTATTTCCTGCAAGTTCATTACCGTGTCCTTCCTGGACACTGCTACCTGCACGACCACGACGTTGGTATGGAACCCTGTACATGACATTTTCAATTTCATTATGCATGTTTTCGATCTACGTAGATGCATTGGCTTTGGAGTTCTCGTTTTTTCATGCTAAATTGAAAATCTGGTCCGAAAATAGTAGTGAAAATACGTTTTTCAAGATTTTCCTGTCAACGAGATGTTCCCACTGTTAGAAGTAATCTTGTCATATCTATGCATGATGTTTCTAGCTTAGTCATGAAGTATCTAGATTATGTAGGAGTCCTAGTAGAAATAAAAGTCTGAAGGTTTCTTGTTCAAGTCAGAGTTCTGTAGTAGTTTCTAGATGTCACAGGCTGGTGAACAGTAACCGACCTAGACAGCCTATATAAGGATGTACCCCTTTGTATGAGAACAAAGCTTGTAAGCCAAGATGTAGCCTCAAGCATATGTATAAAATAGATAGAGCATATATGTCTGTCTTATATGCATATGTGTTAGTGTGTGTGAAGCACAACCGTATTGGAAGGAGCTAAGTGATTTAGCTCCAACACCCACGCACCTGCAGGTGCATAAGCTGTGCAAACACGGTTTTAGCCGGTTTAGCGCGTAAACACAAACCAGACCGTAAATAGCTGGTTTTGGGCAGTTTGGTTTTGCGATTTCCACGGGTTGAAACCGTTGAAGTAGAGCCGGCGGCGCCGTCGTACTGCTCAGGAAGCTCCTACCACGGTAGCCCACTCAATCGCCGCCGCCACAACGGCCAGGGGACTCGGCGACTTGCTCGAGGCTCGATCTTGCTGTCAACGGCCAGCGGACTCGCGGAATCACTCTACCCTCTACCTCGACCTCGCCGGCGACGGCCGGCGGACTCGCCGATTCGCTCGTGGCTCGACCTCGCCGGCGACGGCCGGCGGACTCGCGGAATTGCTCTATGCCGCCGACGACAAGAGACTCGAACTCCCGGAATCTTTCTACCTCGCCGACGGCCAGCGGACTCCCCAAATCCCTCGACCTCGCCGCTGCGTCCTGCACCGGTGATACTCGCTCTCACAGCCATGACAGGCTGCCGCGCTGCTCCCCTCGTCTCTCGCGTCGGTAACACGGGACGCACGTTGGAGGCTGCTTTAAACGGGAAAAGGGGCGCTCGGGCGGACGGCGGTGCTGCTACTAGTTCACCGGCGGTGTGAGTTCTACTCTCTTTGACTCTTCCATGGTCCCACGGTTTCAACTCGTTTAACCCAGCTAGTCCACACAAACCGTGAAACTGGTGTGGTTTGGTCTGGTTCGACGGTTTGTCCGGTTTGGAACCAAACCATGCACAGGCTTACCGGTGCACTTAAATATTTTTGCAAATTTCGCTGAGATGTACCTTTAATGATCATTTTTGTACCTGGTGGATTAACCACACATAGGTAACTATATAGTAGGTATAATAGATTCTCAAGAGTCAGCACTCAACACCCATGAATTATATATGCTTTTCCACTACCAAATCTACATGTTTTTTTAGTAGTGTAGACATGCCTCACTTTCTCATCTGCATTCCTTGTTTTCGTTGGGTCTGTTGACTCATGAATGACTTCGAAAAATCTGAAAAGCATCTGTTTTCCTTGGGTGTGTGTTGACTCATGAACGACTTCTAAAAACTGAAAAGCCTCCGTTATGGGAACTCAACTAATTTTATGGTTTCAGGCTTGTAAATTTAGAATTTCAAATTAGTCAAGGTGCATCTTGAATCACATAATTAGTCAAATGCCCTTAATGCATATAAGGTTTAACCTTAACAAAACGAAAAAATAATACGATGGTTGAAGTGAGACTGGAGTTTAGTGCTCTTGGAGCTCGCCACGTTTTTGTTGTCCTGGTAGTACCTGTGAAATTGATCTGTTAAAACTAAAACAAGGAATCTTCATGCTACTGTTTGTTTAATGAATACAATTTCAATTGCTTGGAACTATATTATTTTTCCATATTTTGTGTAATTGAATTATTATTTTTTGTTTCAAATTCCATCTTAAATTGGTGGTGATATTTTTATTGGATCTCCTTGAAGCTTTTCATTAGTACTTTCCTTTATTTGTTCTTTTTCTCAATGGTTTCTCACCAATCACTCTTTTTTTGCAGCTATGTTTGAAAGATTCCGAGGCATTCTTCATGAAGGTGAAATTGACAAGCGTGTGCAGTTTCTCATTGAAGGTCTTTTTGCTATTAGAAAGGCTAAATTTCAGGTAAATTCATAGTTGTCCTAGCTGGTGTTTTTTTTTTCGCATGCCCATAACAAATTATGATTATATGGTTTCCTTGCCTATCTAAAGGGTTTCCCGGCCATCCGTCCAGAACTGGATCTTGTGGAGCAGGAGGACCAATGTACTCATGATATGTCCTTGGAAACTGAGCTAGACCCTGAAACTAACCTAAGTAAGCTTTTGCTTCCTTCAAGGCATGGTGCTCTGTTACTTTCATGACATGAGTGAAGAAACTTGCACCTTTTATGGCAAAGGGCTGACTTTCTCAACCTGCAGATGTTTTCAGAGTAAACCCGAACTTCGCTGAAGATGAGAAGGCTTATGAAAACCTAAAGAAAAGTATCCTGGGAGATGAATTGGATGAAGATGAAGAAGGGTCTGATGATGCTTCTGATGACGAGGACGAAGAAGAATCTGATGACGAAGATGATGAAGAACAGATGGAGATAAGGGATAAAACTGAGACCAATCTTATCAACCTCCGGAGAACCATATATTTGACTATCATGTCCAGTGTTGATTTTGAGGAAGCTGGTCACAAGCTTTTAAAGATTAAACTCGAGCCTGGTCAAGAGGTAAGTACTGTACTTAACCTTAATTTTATATCTAATGTTGCCTTCAGTTTTGTCTAGTAAAGTACTTGTTGATTGCCTTGTTTGTGTGGTTTCTACTGTTTCCTGCTATACAAAGCCTTCAGATTCAGATACATGCATTTTGTAATTTACAGTAATACTCTCTCCGTATCAAAATATAAGACTCTCTAGCTACTTTCCACACACATGCATATAGAACCTGATCTTAGCTTTTGCAAATGTGTCAAGTCCATGTTTTTCATCAAGCTACTTTATTTTGACTGGTTTACCAGCCATACAGCTTCAGTACAATTTCTGGGGGATCTTGGATATTTTCTGTCACCTTTTTATGCTCCTACATTCAGCTGTCACAGTTAAGATCCTCCAATACATGATCATATTAGGGAACAATGTTTCGAAATGGTCTCTCCACATGCATTTGGGTAGTTCTTGGCGCAGGATGTGTGAAGAAAACTGTATGCATCAGTACGTGGTCAATGCATCACTTAACTATGGTTTTAGCACCTTTCATTCTTTTGAGTCTTAACATTGTTGGTTACAGTGAAGTTCTTAAAACAGATTCTACTTTCATGGAATTTTCAGGCTTACCATTGTAATATAATTGATAAAACTCCATATTATTCTCAAGTTCTAAACATGATTCGTGTGAAGTTTTCTTCTGTACTACACGCTAGCTACTACATTAAAAGGCAAGCACAAACAGTAGTGTGGCTGGGTGGCATGACATAGCGTTCGGTGAAGAAATAGAGATAATAATTACTTGTCTTTTCTCTCCATGCTTAATTAAATCAGGATATGAATCCCCCCATTTATAGAAAGTTCATGATTAACCTATGTGGTATGGACAAGCTTTTGGATTAAATAAGGTTACTTCTGGAACCTTTAATTGACTGTGTGTAGTTCTTAAGTGATGAATATAACAAGATTCATCAAAACTTACCTTAGGGCTCAGTTATTTATCCTTATTGTTTAGATTGTTAGCTCTTCCAGAATGTCTGGAATTACTGGTTTGTACTGAGATATTTGTAAACCCCTGGAAATCCTTGAAGCCAAACTCTTATACAGTGGTGGGTTATTACAGTATGGTGCTAGGTCGTACTAAGTAACATTCTCAAGAGCAACACATTCAATGCTAAAGAAGCTTCCTTATGTCAAGAAGTCAAGACTAACATGCTTAATCAAAACTCGTTTTCTGAAAGTACATGTAGTCAGATTGATCTGTTCTGTCAGAATACTATTATCTGTGCAGTTTTTTCCTCCTGTATTTGTTCATCTCTTCCATTAATCGCTTGTTGCTAAATCCGCAAAAGACTAAAGCTAAATATGTTGTTTCATTTGACAGATGGAGCTGAACATCATGCTTCTTGAGTGTTGCAGTCAAGAGAGAACTTACCTTCGATATTATGGCTTATTAGGCCAACGGTTTTGCATGATCAATAAAGTTTTTCAAGAAAACTTTGAAAAATGTTTTGTGCAACAGTATTCGATGATACATCGTCTCGAAACAAATAAGTTGAGGAATGTTGCCAAGTTCTTTGCACATTTGTTGGGGACTGATGCCCTTCCTTGGCATGTTTTGGCTTACATCCGGTTGACAGAGGAAGACACAACATCGTCTTCCCGAATTTTTATAAAGATTCTTTTCCAGGTATGTTGTGAATGTGCCAGTTAAGTTTTACTATATGGCAATATGTTCTTCACCATATCAGACCAATGAATTAGTTGCTTCATGTGCAGGAATTGTCGGAGCATCTGGGTATACGTTTACTCAACGAGAGACTGAACGATCCAAACATGCAAGATTCCTTCGAGTCAGTCTTCCCGAGAGATCATCCGAAGAATACTAGATTCTCCATAAATTTCTTCACCTCCATCGGTCTTGGAGGTATCACAGAGAGCCTGCGAGAGTACCTGAAGAACATGCCCCGCCTTATAATGCAGCAACAGAAGCCTGAGTCATCTGAGTCGGAATCAGGTGGAGAAAGCTCTGATTCAGGGTCTAGTTCGGAGTCAGAATCAAGCTCCTCCGATGAGAGTGACAGGAAGCGGAGCAAGAGAAGGAAGAGGAGTAGCTAAGTACAACTTGGCTCGTGCTTACTGGGTGCAACTGTTGTTGGGCTTGCATCGTCACTTCTGTTGAGACCAGCTGTCTAGACGGAATCGTTGCGTATGCATGTGTGTTGTCAGATCTAGCTGTTGATGCCTGTTACATCCAGTATTCGATCTTTAATCGGACAGCTGTGGTGTGAAAGTATTAGTCTGCCTTGATCATGTGGCGGACTAGTCAAGGGCAACAAAAGCCACTACGATCATAATCGGACAGTTTTCCTTCATAAATTTTAGACAGTGCGAGTTTTGTATCCTTAAAGTTTGTTACTTTACGCTTATAGGTTTGTTGTGCAGCAATGAAATATTTTGGCTGTTACGAAGAGGTTGCAAAACTGTTGATTCCTGAATAAGTACATGTTTTGATACTTCGAAACTGTTTTTGCCAGACCGAGGACAGGGACAGATATAGTGAAATTCAGGTAAGTACAGACATTTTACCTTTCAAGATCCATGGGAAAATAAATTTAGCGTACGGAGCAATGGATCGGACATAATTGGACGGTTTGCTGGGCACGTCCTACGGAGGCTCATCCCGGGATATAAGAATTCAAGAAAATTCAGGAAAACGCAAACCGAGCGGCTGGTACAAGAATCCAGCCCCACCGGCTTCAGTCTAGACATTACCTCATTTATTTGAGGATTTGAGGCCGTGGTACCTCTTTTGAGAGCCACCACATATATCATTAAAAGAAAACAAAGTCACATTAACAAACACGTGTGGAAACTGAAAGAGAGACCGCGACTAAACAAAACATTTTCCAGAAAACTTGCGAATACAACCCTAAGTGACAGAATATAAAACGAGCCCTGGTGTTTTTCCTAGTCACCAGTGCACCCGGTGCTACCATGACGCACGCCGCCGAGCCTCCATCTTTGAACCACCATTACCAGATAGGCTTTGTAAGTTAACGAGTCGTTGTGGCAAGTCGATCGGGGGACATCCCTGTGATGCCCTTAATCCATATCCCCACACAAATTCGGGAAGAACGATAAATCCACCACCATCGGACCAACATACTCGCTTCGCCCTTAATCCATATCCGCCACACAAATTCGGGAAGAACGATAAATCCACCACCATCAGACCAACATACTCGCTTCAGAGAATCCACCTCCTCCCGATTGCTAGTGCCATCATGCAGCAACACACCGAGAAACTAATCTCGACAGATCTAAAAAAATGACAAGATGACCAAGCCACCAACTCCACGACCCTACCAATTAGAGCACCACCGAGATGGGGGAGACGAAAAGGCACCTTATTCCGACGTGGCGCCATCCCCGCCACCACTAATGTGACGCCAGTGGAAAACACCTAGTCCAGCCCTAGCTACTCCCAAAGTCAAAGCTCCAAGCTATTTTTCCAGGATACTATGTTTAATTTTGTTAAGCTATTTTTCTTTCGAGATTTTAAGCAAGAAATTCTTTTCACTGTTGAACCCGTCCCCAATCAGCCGAGCGGTCAGCACACAGCAGACAGCACAGTGGAATAGTGGATGATCTCGTCTCGCCTTGCTCTGCCTTTCCTCTCCTGAAAACCCCAACCTACCCAAAACCACCGCCGCGCATGTCCAACGTCGAGGAGCTCCTAGTCCAAGAATCCACCTCCCAAATCATCTCCGGCGCCGATCCCTCCTGCCCCGTCGCCCGATCGGCTCACTTCCTGCTGCCCCGCGGGGACGGCGCTCGTCCCCCGACCTACCACTACGCCCGTCCCGTGATGCCGGTCCCTTCTTGTCGACGAGCTCCAGGTGGAGGTTAGCGGCTGGCCCGGCACATCGAAACAGTGGAGGCGGTGGGTCGCCAAGCTTCGGCCGCGGCACGAGCTGCTGTGGCGGGAGGTTGGGATCTCGGCCGCCGTTCTTGCGACCACGGGCTGGTGCGGCGGGACGAGGGCCTGCTGCTCCAGCTCGCGGCGTTCTGGTCCGGCGACACCAGCACCTTCGTATTCCCGTGGGGCGAGGCCACGGTTACGCTCGAGGACGTGGCCGTGCTCGGGGGGCTTCCCCTGTTGGGGCACTCCGTTGGCTCGCCGCCGTCGGAGGAACTCTGCAGGGATGTGGACGCGCTTGAGGCGTTCCGATGCTCACTGAACCGGAGCAATTACAGGAAAGCCCCGTATGGCGCGTGGGTTAAGCACTTCGTTGAGCAGCCGACGGAGGAGGCCCCCGCGCGGGGCGACGACACAGGAGA